>PVJD01001053.1:0-311418 GCA_004026545.1 Mormoops blainvillei
TATTATTTAAAGGCTCTTGCTACCAGCACCCTGGGCTGCAGTTCAGACCTCTTACTGGATTCCTTCCCGTCCTGAACAGAAGCGCCAAATTAATCCTCCGAAGATGAAGTTCCGATCATGCGATTCTTTTGTCCAACAACCTTCACTTTCTTCTCCTTGCGCGATGGACATAATAAAATCTCCTCGACAGCGTCTTTGGGGAGTGTCACAAACTGACCACACTCTACTTTGCAGCAGCATCTGCCACTATCAATGATTACATGACTCACTAGCCAAACTGGCTTTTCCACTGTCCCTGAACAGGGTGACCCTTCCACCAAGCTAGGTTAGCCTGTTCGACACTATGACCTATCAGGATCCTACTTTCTTTACTATTGTTTCCTCTGAGACGTTTTTCTTAGATACCCAACCCCCCATGATTATTGCTGTTAAATACCCAGTGCTTGCAACACTGGGGTGTTTTATAGAAATTACTTTAATTCTCACAGGAATACTGTAATATAGTTATGACTTTGCTAATTTCTCAATTTATTTAGTCAATTGGAAACATGCTGGGCACCTAACATAAGGCGTTCACATGGTTAGTTACTGGGAACGGAAAACCTTTTCAATCATGGTATCATCCCTAAACTAAAACTTAGAGAGGTTGAATGAATTGGCCAAAATCAGTAAGTGGCAGGACTCAGCATTACCCTATTTTCTTGACCTACTCTTCACCTGATTCTTATACTTTTAAGAAGTATGTGCGTTATAGGAAGTGGACGTAGTTGAGGGGTGGTTTGGATGGTGGTGGTGGGGGTGGGGGGCTGTTAAAAGGCTTCCCAAATGTTTCTGATATCTCATTCCCCTAGTTCACAACCACTTTATTGAAATAGATACAGAAAAGCTCCAAATTCTCTTGTAATTGATTTATATATTCACCTCATATTACCCTGATTATAGCTCTTTGCTTCTTTAAAGAATAAGGAAAGTCACTCTGATTGAATACCAATATTTTGCTGGGTACTTTATATGCCTTATCTCCGCATTCTCATAATGGTTAACCTCAGAAAGGCACTTTTATCCCAATTTAACACATAAAGAGCCAGGGACCCAGCTGGCGAGGGGCAGAGATGGAATCTGAACCCCATGTGCGTGTGTTCCCAGTGTCCTCTCTCCACTATAACATGCAGACTGTCTGTATTAAAATGTAGACTCCTTAAAGAGAGAGACGCTATTTTTTAAGCCTGTCCCCTACAGCACTTAACACACAATGCCTTACACAGAATGTGCTCTCTACATATATTTGTCTAAGTAATGAAGAACCAAAGCAGACCTGGAAACATTTCTTTGTTCAGAGGAATCAAATGAGCATCAATGTATAAAGCTCTTGAAGAATAAATATGCCATTGGAAATTATAATGTCAAATACATTATTACATTTCACAGTTTTTCACAATTTACACATTCCTATTGATCCATGAAATAATTTAATTACATAGATTATTGCATTATGATATAGTTTGGTATTGCCATTTTCCCAGCATGTTGTTGAACGGAGATAAATTCTTTCCCAGAAAGGAAATATATTACAGAAGAGTCTAAAATAAAGATGAAAGAACTTCTATTCAACTCTTCCATCCCTAGGGTAGTATAGGCTAGTTCCCTCCAGCATCTTTTAATGATGTTTTTCAGTCCTGTATTCCAAAGGAAGGAGCTTGGAATCATTTCTCAATCACAATCATTTCTCAAGGAACAGTATGGAGAAATTGAGATATTTTAATGGAAAAATGTTCTGGCTAATTTTTTTTCTTTTCTTTTCTTTCTTTTTCTTTCTTTCTTTTTCTTTTTTGAAAGAGAAAAGATATCCTGACAATTGTCCCCACTGGAACTCTGAAGAAAATCCTTACCTTAAAAAAGTTACCTTAAAAATGCCTTTCTAATACATTTTATATTCACCTTTTGATAAATATAAACAACATAATTATTTTTTTCTATTCATTCTGAGTAATTATCTTTACTGAAATTTGATCTCTTTATGACACACAGTTGTTATATCTCTTTATAATAAAATACCCTGTTTTGTCTGTTTTTTACATTTTAAAGTATTTTCATATTTAATTTTTATCCTCATTTGAGGCTCATAGGACTGCTTGTCAGGTTTTTTGGTTTCAATTCACAGAAACATGATCAGGTTACTTTAGCGAATGGGCGTGGCAGAGATCAATAGGGAAATGAAAAAGAAGCCATTCCAACAATCTTGTAGGCAAAGTCAGAGATCTTAGATTTCAAAATTTACATAGTTTATTTAATGTACTTTTGACAGTTATGTTTAAAGCAGGGTTTTTTTTTTTCCTCTTGATAGTTTTGATGGTGGGTAGATAGACATCTATTTATACTTTCCCAGTGTCTCTCTGCTTCTAAATTTATTCTTTTCTACAATACTTTGAACTTCATGTTTCCTGCTGATTCATGATTTCTACGAATTTGTGGGGTTTGCTTATTGCCTTCTCTGTGTTTCTTTCAAATTCATTGTGTCCCGTTACCTGTGTGTTCTCTGTGTCCATGAATAGTGGGTCAGCGTTTTTGTTCTGATTTCGTGTCAGGCATGAATTGCTAACACAGAGATCCCATGATAAAGAATTGGTTTCCAGCTCCTGTGCGGAAGGGGGTTGTGGGTGTATCAAGCGCTCCAAGTATTGCACTTTTCTCCCCCATTAGAGCCTGGTATTAATTTGATATGACAAATATAGAAATAAAATCTCAGAAAAGTTACATGTTTAATTTATATCCATGCAGTTACTAGAAACAGGCTCCGAATCAGAGCAGAGTTTTCCTGAACATTTCATCCAATGGTCGTACAACAACTTGGTTTAACTTGATATTATAAGTGCTTCTAAGAAGTTAGTCATCTTTATGAGCTTCGTTTTTTTTTATTTGTGAAAGAAGAGCCTCCTAAAATTATTGTGAGGTTAAATGAGGTGGTATCTATAAAGCTGTTAGTACAATCCTATAGACTAATGATTCATAGCTATTGTTGTTGGCTCTGTAGTATCTAAAGTATTTGAGCATTTACATGTTATAATTTACATTAGTTTTGCCAATATAGTCCACCACTCCCTTCTTTTTATTCTCATTTTTCCTTTCAGAAGTGTTCTCCCATTTCTAAAAATTCTTTCAGAGTATTCAGCAGTGATGATAATAAGATGAAGCTGAGGAGGAGGATGATTACTAAGATTTTTTGAAAAGTAATCTAAAAAACACTTTCCTTAGGTCAGTGAATTTTTATAACACTTCTTTATAGTACGTCAGTTTATTATCTGAATTTATAGACAAAGGAACTGAGGCTCGGAAAGGTTAAGTCCCAAGGCATTGCAAGATTCAGGTCTGTCTGACTTTGGATCCATAGGTGTTTATCAGTATACTTGCTGAGACATTTGTTATGTTCATTTATGTTTTTTGGATAACAGAATCTATTCTTAAGTAGTCAAAGGGCCATAATCCCCCCATCACTGAATATCATCACTACAGCTACAGTGATTATTCTAAGAGGTGTCTATCTGATCTGTGCCTGGCCAAGTAATCATTCCCTTATTATTATTATTATTATTATTACTTTAACACAGACCTGAAAGGCAGAATTCTTTATGCTAATAATATACTAAAACTCTGGATGCTGATATTTAACTCCAAAGCTGTCCTTGGCGATGTTTTCAGTCCCGGGGACAAGCAAGTCTCAGAATGAACTGACAGCTAAGGAAGTAGAGCAGACTGAGTCCTAATGGGCTCCCATAATTGGTTTCTGTTGCTCCTATGGTAGCTGTGTTATTTCTTTTAACTACCTTGAGTAGGACTAAATTTAGTTGGACATAGCATTCACCACTTTATAAAAGCTAGTTCAACTTGCTAGCAAAGCACCTTGACTAATAAAATACTATGACTGCTAAAATAAAGAGAAGCTGAGTATAAGACTACACAAATGAGAGGAGTAATTACAATATAAAGAAATGAGCAAAAAGATATTGCAACTAACAATACAGAAAAATTTAGTGAAAAATTTAAAAAAACTGCACTGTAAGAAATGATTATTAAATAATGGTTAATTTTAGAAATTAAAACAATGATTTTTAAATGAATGTTATTAATTCCATAACAAGGTTATGAGTTAATTTTATGGTAATCATGCTGATGCTAAACTTCAAACCTTATTAATTCATTCACTAATTCCTTTATATTTATTTATATTCATTACCAGCTATCATTTATATATAATGATATAGTTTGGCTTATAGTTCTCTGCTAACAGGAACATAAAAACCAATAGGACATTATCACTGCCTTCTTGAAGCCCACAATCTAGTGATGGAAACAGATAATTGCAGTCCAACTTACTAGCCCTATAGAACTTAGTACTACAGAAGTGACAAGGACCAAGTGATTCTTTTGCAAATTAAAACTCTACGTCAAGGAAAATCTTTTTGAGCATGACATGAAAAATAAAAATCACAAATGCAAACAGTGATAAATTTGACTCTATAAAAATAACAAATAGTGTACACACTCATGTATATATACATGAGAGTATTTGTATGAACATCAAATAGGTACCAAAATGTTGTTAATAGCTTCTTTTAAGAGTGGTTAGTGTTATAGGCAGAATGGATAATCTTAGTTTCTATTTAGACACAGCTGCATAGTCTTGTCCATTTTTAAAATGAATGTGATATAGTCACATATTGAAATATCATAAAAAGAAATATATTTTAAATAAAAATTATTCGAAAGAGGAGGCAAAATGTGATTTTCCTATGAGGATGGTATTAGCAAAAAATAAAATCATTAAATGAAAAGTGAATTTGCTCTTGCAAATGAAGAAGAAATTGGTTTAAACATAAGTGAAGAGATCATGTTGGAGCTGAGGGAGTGGCTGATGGGAGGGAGGAAAAAACAGCCAAGGAAACAGAAGAGAAATAGGAGAAAACAATCACCTTAAATCCCAATGCTTTGAAATGCCAGAGCGCTATTGATAGTTTAAGCCTTCCTGGCTTGCAAATCTCTTGTGGCTTGCGTATACGTATTTTTCCCTAGGATCTTTCCACTTCAGATCGCTTTACTGTTTAAGCAGAAATTATCGTCATCATCATTTTTTATCAACTCCCACATAGAAATTCTTCTACCTAAATTTTCTACACTACAAAATAGGATCTTTGGAATTATGGAGAGAACCAGTTTATGAGCTCATCCAATCATTCCCTTCTTGCCTCTTAAGCACCATGGTCCTTATCATTTGGCGTTATCTAGTTCTAAATGACTTACACAAGGGAGGGCTGGCCAGGCACTAGACCTTATTTTCTGGAAATGTGTGTGATGTCCAGCTGAAATACACTGGTCCCTAATTACAACACAACTCCTGACTTTCTTATACCTTTCCTCATAATATTGGTATCTTTAAACATGTTTTTCGATGTTCTTTGAATGTTTTTGAATGGATATTTCATTTTCTTCTGCTTGTGTCATTGTTTCTTGATTTAACCAATGAAATACTTTTTGCTAATTGAATTGGCACTATATTATGTAAACCATGGTACATTTCTTCAAAAACAAAACCAAACCAAACCAATGCAATTTAATTAATTTCAATGTGCAGCACAGCATCAGATAAAAATGTCTGATTTTAAAGCAAGATTTTCAACACTTAGCATTTTTCCTAGTAATACCTTGCTTGGGATGTGAGGGTGTTGTCGAGAAGGGAACTGTCCTCTGTATTCTGACACACACTTTAAAATTCATGGCTATTTCTCACACCTTCAAAAGCATTTTGTGGGCTGTATAAGGGAAAAGGTGGGGATGGGAGGCAGTCTCAATAGATTCTGCATTAGCTCATTAAATACTAAAATACCATTTCTATTTTACATAATTTAACATGGCAAACTATAAAGAAGGTGAAGCCAGCAACCCCTAGGCATGCGTTTTAAAACATCCTCATTTAGATGCTAATTTTGATTCTAAGTGTGTGACTGGTTTAAAAAAAAAAGCCATTAACAACGTCCAGATTACTTAAAGGGGATTATTAGGCAACTATGTGAGGGTGTTCTGATATTAAGTGGCTCCTTTTATAACTGAATGCAACTACCCTAAATAAAAAGGAATAAAAGTATTTGTTTTAAAATAAAGGAGAAATATCATACATTAGATTTGACAAAAAGATAAAATTAGATATCAATCACATACATACATCATGCAGCTAAAAACCGAGGTTACTTTTCCTTAGTGCTAGAGGAACATGGGTAACTGTAACATCTATAGCCTTTAGAAATATGAGGCACATCTTGGCTCTATTTAATGGTGAAGTGAGCTAAAAAAATCTGATTAATAAGAATTTCATACCCTTCCTTTTGTGTTAATAAAATCCATCATGACAGAAAAAGTGAAACAAGATAAATATAGGCAAGAGGGAGAGTGTGTTACCTTCAGCTGAGACTGAACTCAAGACAGGCAAAAATGATGCTAATAATGATATGACAATGAAACCTGTCAGGCAAAAGAGGTCTGTGTAACTGTATCATACATACTGCATGCATAAGTGAGTGAAAGAGGGTGGGAGGTGGTTCCGTTAGTTCTTCGTGGCCAAGGGATGCTGAACTGGCCTTGAATATGGTTCGCTGCCAACCTTATACACATCTCTCAGTGAAAGGAGCAGGTTCGACTGGCAGAGCTAAGACCTGCAAACCTACAGAAATGGTTGCATTTCACCTTTCAACTTATTAGACAGTATTTTCCATTTCATAAATTGGCTTTCCCTGCTTTCAGTCTCTTACAGCTTGAAGTTCTTCAAGAGGTTGCCAGATTTTCTAAAATGACTTTGTTTTGTGTTTTTACTGATTGTTTAATAGTTTGTGTGTGTGTGTGTGTGTGTGTGTGTGTGTGTGTGTGTGTGTGTTTCTTCTTGTAAGATTATAAGAAGTAAAGGGACAGGAGTTGATTCTTAATCATTTTCTCCTGTGCCTTGCAGAGGAATGTGCCTGTTGCTGCTTAATAAATTCTTGTTGTCTGTCTGTCTGGATAGATAGACAATTTAAATTATTTCCTCATTGTCTACTGAATTTTAAAATAATATTAATTCTGACATCTAAGATCCCTATTTTTCCCCAACATTCTCTTCTGTTACTGCAGACTACATACTATTCTCCAGCCAAAATAGATAACTTACTGTTTCGTAAACCCACCCCTCCTTTCTCTGGTCATCTGTGTGCTTTGGCCCATGCTGTGAACTTCATCTGGAATGTTCTTTCTCCTCTTCTGTGCGTTTGTCTCTCAAAATTCTACCAGCTTTCAAGTTTCATCATTAACATCAGCTTCTTCATTAAACCTTTCTCTTGATTACCATCTCTTTTTTCAATTTTCGTGATGCCTGTAATAGTCTGTCTTTTACTATCATCTCTCCTTCAATTAAATTCTCAGGCTGCTTCTTTATTTCTTCTTTTATTCTTATTTATTTATTTATTCTGTTTTATCTTTGCTGTTTGACTAGAAGGTCCTTAAGGGCAGCAAGTAGAATTTTATTTATATTAATATTATTTTCATTCTTGTTTCAAACTGCAGATTTCAACCCATTAGTGGGCTTTAAAATTAATTCAGTGGTTTATTATTTTTATTAAATAGATCATTACAACAAATGATTAACTAGTATACATAGAAAATATCAAGATATATCATACATATTAAGGTTAAATATTATTTCATAATATATTAAATTACATAAATATATTTGTAAATGTATACTATGTCATAATATAAAATGTGTTTCTTATTGTTTCTTACAGTCAAAATTTCCAGAATCATTGCCCTACAGCATTTAGCTCAGTCATTTGTATATAAATAGGCAACAAATATATATTTTTAATGAAAGACTGGAATTCACTGAATTTCCTCATTTGTTTTAAAAAACCCCTATGCACCATTAGGTATACATATTTCTGCAGGCAGACTTTAATGTCAAAATCACATTGAACCTACTTCAGTTCAGAAATGATGGAAGTTGTAACATTAACAATGCAGTTTGAGAATAGTAGAGGAAAATTTCTGCTAAAGTGGAAAGTATTATCACTTTTTAGAGGCACTTCATTGCTTAGCATTTGAGACTTTTTTTAAAATTTCAATAGTGTGGTCCATTTCTATTCATTCCTAATGCTTTTTGTTTCTTAATTCTAGACTCATGAAAAGGCTCTAAATAAATGTAGATTTCAATTAAAAAAGGCTAGACTGTTATTTATAATTAACCATCCTAATAGCGTGAGATTGTTTACTAGCCAAATGAAATAGAAATGGTGGCTTTTACAATAAATTTAGGGTTGGAGCTTGTTGCAGCACGTTTGACTTTCTGTTATGCCAACACAGCTGGAGGCAGATGGTGCAAGTGGTTCCCAGCAGCCTGCCCATGAATAATGGTAGGCAAGGGGAGCCCAGCCCTGCGAGGGGGCGCTGGCTCTGCCACTTTTAGGGGAGACTTGGAAATACCTCTTTGTGTTTAGAGTATTGTTACCTCTGAACGGGCTGGAAACCTCCTGCTAAAAAGCAGTAAATAGTCAGGGAGCAATGCAGTTTGAAATTAAAGTGATTACTTCACATACAAACAGCCACACCCCTTAGGCAGCTAGAATGGGCTGTGGAGTTGCCTTCCCTCTGGTCAAGCTTCACTGGAAGCCCTCAGGCTCTTTTACCTCGATGGGATCTTCTATCCCTACTGTTAGTGTAGACTCACCCCCAGTAGTGCATGATGATGTTAAGAAGACAAGGATGACAACATTAGGGCTTAATGTTAATAAATTTATCCAAGCTGATAAGAAGATTAAAAATTTTCCTTCAGGGTTGGCGGCACTGCACATACATTCATGTTGTTACATCCGCTATGATTGGTCATACCTCTGTTTTATACACTTTTATGTCTCCGGCTCCAATTTATCACTCTGTTTTCTCTCTTCCTCTCAACACTTTCTGCTCATTGGTAGAATGGAATTGGCAGGATTCTGGTCTGAGTAACACTTTGGCCATCTACAACTCTGGCTATCACTGCTGTGCCATTGTCATAGACAACACCCTTAATTTCGCATGTGTCCATAAAGCTGGTGAGGGGTGGAAAAAATTTTCCTGGACCCCTAAAAGGGTCCCTGGCTTGTCCTGAAAATTAAACTGACAAAGACAGATTAACAATAGAAAGACATTCACATTTATTTAATATAAGTTTTACACGACATGGGAGACTTTATAATGAAATAAATCCTCAAAGAAATAATTAAGCCTCAGTGTTTTTGTATTTGGTTTGATAAAGAGTGGAAAGTCATGGAAAAATGTGTTTAGACACAAGGGTATGAGCTAAGAGTAGTAAACTGGGGGACACTTCCCAAGGCCCATGTGTCTGGATGCTGCTCTGTCTTAGGGACAAGGATGCTTCTTTCCTCCAGGTGTAGGGTAGGTACTTTTTACATGAAGTTTTGACCTGCTTCAGGGGAGGCGGGGAAGGTCAGAGGGTCCTTTCCAGCACACACCATTTCTCAATTCCTTCAGCTTAAAATACCCAGTATGTCAAGGCACCCTATTTCGGGAAAATGTGTTCTGAACCTTGTTACCTACATGACAAGAAGATGGGACTGTATTGGCCTTTAAGAAATTTTAAAGAGCTTTAAATTATTTAGCATGAAGGTTCTTTTTTATATTAATTAAAGGTGTGAATTCAATAAGAGTTATTTTTCAGAAGATGATCTATCTTCCAGTCACGAGAATAAAAATAATTTTGTTAAAATGTTAGCATGATTTTCTCTTAGTCTAATTCTGAAGTATTTGTTTGGGATGACTACAGAGTTTCTTTGGTATCAAAGGCATCCCTAAATGTCAGCATGTGGCCTAGTGTCAATTTTTAAGGTAGAGCCTTTTTGTCCAATATAGTCATTTTTAATCACATGTAGCAATTTAATCCTAATTTAAATGAATGGAAATGAAATACATTTGATTACTTAATTGAGCTTTGTCAAGTGATCAATAGCCACATGTCCTTAGTGTCTATGCTATTGGACAGTGCAGATTCAGAACATTTCACAGGACTGCAAAAAGTTTCTGGATAACACTGTTCTAGAGCCTTCTATCCTTAGTCCCACACTACAGTGTTCCAAGGTAGTAAATAGAATTCCAGTGGACATTTTGAAGAGTTGTATATTAGCTGAAGCTCTTTAATGTCCACTTAATATTTATGTATTTTTCTTTTTTCCTTCCATTTTTAAAAGAATTAGAAGTATTTAAGGATATTTTGTTGAGATTATGAGTGGGTGGGATAGAAATTGATATATTTTCTAGTAAACGTCATTTACTATAAGCCATGCAATGTGCTAGATATTGCAGATAGCATAGCTATAAAGAGAGACCTGATCCCCACTCATTGTGATAACATTATAATGAGGGACACAAATAAAAACTAAATACACCTCTCTCTAAGTGATAGAACCCCATATTCCCTTCCTTCTTTAACAGAAAAGGAAAGGGAAAAACCTGGACCCAGTCCTACTGAAGATGAACCCAATTATCTAAATTGGGCCACTAACCTTTTGGTAATTCATTTAGTTTCAAGAGTGTCTAGTGTATTTAAATCAATCATTTCTTGGCCTTTTGGCTAAGATCAAGTGTAGTGTATTTAAATCAAACTGAAGACCATCCTTATAACTTAAATACATTGTAGCCTATGGTCAGGGGAAGGACAGAATAAGAAAGAATAGATGAAGGTGAGAAAGGGGGGAAGGAGAGAACAAGGCCCATAGCCACTGCGCAGGTGATCTTCAGAATGGACTTCAGAAAAGACTTTCAGAACTTTGACTCGTCTCAGAAGTACGTGAGCCATGCATTCATTCATTCTCTTCTTCATTTATCTATTTAGCATTTTCTGCTTTTTGGTAATGTGCTAAAAATCCCAGAAGTCAAAGAACCTCAGGATCTATTTAATTTCATCGTGCTGTCACCATACAGCTAGAATACAGTGAAATTAGATCTAAAATTTGAATATTCTTGCCACATAGTTAAACGAAAGTGATGGGATATCCCTGTTCTGTTATATTTTTATGATGCCCTCTTAAAAGTTAGAAACCTTGGAAGAAGGCTTGTATGCCCCCAAATGAATTTTGATTATATCCTGCCTTTGCCTGGCTTAGGACAGTTTGGTTTAAACAGGTGTTTGCTTGATCCATAAGGTCCAGTGGGGGTAGATTTGGGAGAACATGTTGAGTATCTCCAGGACCTAGTCCAAACGAACATTTAGGTTCTTGGGGTGCTATATGTTTCTAGTAACCCAGAGGTAAATTGCCCATTTGTGGTCTAATACAGTCTGGCGTCAATGATACCACTTCCTACACAGTTCCTCCAACAACTTCTAAAAATCTCAAATGTTGCTCTTTTTATTCTTCTTGCTAAAAAGTACCTCAGCCCAATTATCACGTGCTTTGCTGATTTTCAGTGCTTCTAATCCTATTATATTATGTGCCTCCTTTATAAAATGAATGTATCACATTAATTTTTGTGACTGGCACACAAGGTGTACTTGTTGACTTCAACTACCCTGGGACCGCACTTAGAGTAACAAGGCCCCGAAGCCTCATTTCAATGTTTTGTTGTTCACTTGTGTGGCAACTCGAATACTCAACCTGTAAGTCCTATGAAGGCGGAGTTTGAAATTGGTCGTCCTCATCAAACACAGGCCTGGATGACTGGCACACAGCTTGCCCCACCACCATCATGTTTGTTGAAGAGATGAGTATGGATGAGTTAATCAGCATGTAACCATGACCTTTTCTTTTACCCACAGCTCTTCAGAATTTTAATAGGAATATTTAAAATGATACTCTAGTGTGTGTTACATGTTTTATGGACTGTATTCCTTCTTCACTGGTGTATTTGGAAAGAATTTACTCTGTATTTATTTTCTTTTCTCTCAAAAGAAAGGGATAGGGCTATTAAAATAATTGTACCTAATTGTACATTGTAAAACACTTAAAACTGTGCCTGGCACATTGTGAGTATTGAATTACTTTTAGGTGTTATTCTTTTATTTCCCCGAGATGGTGAGGCTGTGCTCAAACATTTAAATAAACAAACAAATGACCACATGCTAAACTCTTCCAGGCAGAACTGAGTTCTGTGGGGTTTCTTCTACTGCTCCTGGAATAGAAGCATAGGGAGAAAGGGTGTATGTCTACCTAGCATTCCGGGCCTTTTACTGCTGTGGAAGAGGGAGGTGAGAACCACACATGCATAGGTCCTGGCTTCCTAAAAGAGATAATTTTACTGGTGTTCATTAATTGATTCCATGCTGACAGGTTGATTTATTATTAGATTGCGTAAAAGTACTATTTTTACATTTATTGAATGACAGCTGTGGGAATTTGCCTGCAAGCGATACAAGGGAATGAATGTAGAAATTAATTTTATTAAAATTTAGAGTAATTAAATATAATACTAATAACATCAACAATAATGTCAATTAGCATTTATTGAGTACTATGTTCCTTCATATATTTAGATATATTATCTCATTTAATCTCCACAAGACCCTGTGAGATAGGCGCCAATATTACCCCATTATGATAAAAGTATTGGGGAAAGATAAGTACCATAGTCAATTTTACAGAGTAAAATGGGCCTTTGGACCCAGGTAATCTGATTCAGGAACGGGCAGTATGTGATACTGTCACAGTTGGGGAGAAAGATTTGTCAATTGGCAGTGTTATGGTAAATCAGCTGTCTAAAAAGAAACATAAAACTTCTATTTGTAGCCTATGTTGATTTCCATGGTGGAAATGCTCCCACCATGGTTGACTTCAGGTGACGATGTGACATCATCTAGCTCCCAGAACCCTGGATCTTAACAACCCACTGGAGCACTGGTGCAGGTACCCAAGCCCATCAGAGAGGTCCAGGACCTCACACCCGGTGTTCCGGCAGTGACAGTGATAAGAGTTAGCAGGTTAGCATGACGCACAGCAGGGGTGACTTTCACTGCAGTGCACATGAAAGAAAAGAGAAAGCATCTGGCCTAAGCAGAGAATGACAGTGGCCTTAAAAAGAAAGAATTTGAATTTAGGATCATTGGGCGGAGAAATCCAGGACCCGGTTCCTGGAAAGGATTTTGTCTGGGTCTAGGGACTTAAGATTTAAAAAATCAACCAAACAAAAAACAACTCCCTTATTTATTAAGATAGAGATTTGATAGCAGAAACACTTGCCATTTTTCTTATTTGGGAGAGTAAACAGATAAATCGGTAGTCCTATTTTCTATTCCTGTGAATTCGCAGGAACTTTTTCATAGAACTGTGTCTGAGCCTTGTCTGAAGGTGAATTAGAATATGGAAGTAAAAATAGAAATTCACAGCTTCTTCAGCTACCTTAAACAATTTCTAGAATAATGTCCGATATATTAATATGTGTACATATAGATATAGAGACATGAATATGCATCTATATATGTATACAGTTCATTAACATGTGGGTATCTGACAAAGTACCATCTGATACATTGAAACGCTCTCCATGTTCACTGTCTAGAATCGTGCAGGTTATAAAGCGAATGGAAATCAGCTGTGTATGGGTGCTCATCAGACACTGAAGGATACAGTTGGGTTGTAGCAGCTGTTATTTTCTGGCAGAGACCGAATCATTTGGAATGCCACAGAATGAGAAGCTTCCTGTTACCTGGTGGCACTTACCCCAAGGGAGCAGAGGTCTTTAGCACCTGCCTTCATCTCTGACTCTAGGAATTCATTTGTTTTTCTTACTCAGCAATGTCTATTTTTCTCATTCACAACAAGGAAAAGCTATGAATAGACTGACTTTATTGCTCCTGCAGTGCCTGGGGAGGCAAGTGTTTGTATGTGTGGATGGCACAATGCACAGGATTAGCTCCTTTTAAAGATTTTTCCTGTAGTCTTCTGTTTAACCCGAACTAAATCCTTGGTATGTATATTTATAAAATTATAACCTATGCAAGAGGAATTAGCATTTTCTTTTGGGCGTCTGGAAATGTTGTCAGACTTCAGGGATGGCAAAAGAAAGGTCAAAGTAAAAGGGAAGACACAATCGCTTTAATCACTTTGGATCCCACAATGTCAAAGCTATGGCACCCTTTGCTCTGCAACAGGTAGAGCTAGTCTTAATCCCTTTCCATTCAAGTTCTTCTTGATGAAACAGAAACATTAAAAAAAAACTCCTTCTTTGTGGGACACAGGAGACTTTATAAAAGATGATGTGGTTTCATATGAGGCTCTACTTGTCTGCCTTTTATAATACCTGTCTCCATCTCCATCTCTTCGCCCATGATGCCTCATTTCTGAGAGGCCGAGGCCCCACATAGGAGGCGATCTAAAAGAATCTCTCGCGAGTTTAGCTGGGTCCGTTATATTTGGATTACTTTATTTGTTCACATGCACACACACACACAATTGTTCTGCAGTCAGGTGATAGTTGAATTATGCTCTTGGTTTAGTTATTAGTGTTAATGAGCTCCCTGAAAAATCAGCTCCTAACTTTATTGTCTTTAGCAAAGCTGGCTTCTGAATTTGTTCCATTTACTTTATTACAGAAGCTGGAGAGCCTGTCATCCCTGCTGGTCAATCAGAAGGATGCTTGTATTTTGTCAAATTACTGTAATATATTTACATATTTATTTATTTTTCTCACAACAGTCACCAAAATGGAGGAAGGAGCAGGAAATCTGTCCTGTTTAGAAAACAGCACGTTATTGTCTACAACCAAACAGCTGTTTTTCAAGAAGCCATAAAATTCAACTCACTTCAATTACTTTTTCCTGAGTACCTTCAGGGCAATGTAGCACTGTACTAGAACCTATCACCACTCAATGTCCAGGGAATGTGACAAACTATTGTCGCCATGTTTTAAGTCTTCTTAGTACTTTTAAGTGTAAACAGGGACTCAAAAATTAATCCTTTCATTATAAAGTGTTATCTTTTTTCTAGCTACATAATAAAGCACTTTAAGCTTCTCTTCATCTGGTTTATAGGTGGCTCCTTTAATGAAAATTTTGTTAGCTGATAATTGGAAACTTTTCAAAAAAGTATTCAAGGGCATTCAGTTTGTCTGTATTCTTTTTCATTTTGTTTAATAACTTGAGTAGCAACCTTCTCAAATTTTAAAAGATTAATAAGTGGCCTCATATAATGTTACATGTGAAAAAAAGCAATGGGTCTACTATGCTTATATGATATAAACTTAAAAAATTGGTGAAAATTTTATTTACTTGAATTTATATGTGAATTTCACAGAAGGCTTTGAAAAAAAGCTTTCCTTGTTCTTTTTTAAATTCAATTCCAGAACTTAATATCTTAAAGGCCTTAATATTTTCTATTTCTCTATATAAATAATAAATTAAAGAGCATGATAAACAGACATATCACCAGTGTAGAAATATCATTGTATAAAGTCAATTTTAATATAATCACATAAGGAATTGTTTGAAATCCATTAAAGTTATTTCAAGTCATAACAATAATGGAAGGTAGGAAAGCAAAATATGCTCAATTGAGTTTATTTTTAGACAAACTTAAAAGATTTCATACTTCTGACATCCATCCTGTTTGACCCAAATAGTACAAAAGTGAGAAAGGGGCTCCAGATGATCTCATAAGTCTTTCTGAATCAGTATGGGGTCTGAAAATAATGGGCCAGATTCACATACTATAAGATTCTTCCCACAGTTGTATGATTAAGGGCACACATCTGATCCTTTAAAAAAAAATGGATTTATAGAAAATTCAAATTTTTCAATTTAAGAGAACCATGAGTTTATTTTGCTGTTTTGTGTCATGTTAGTAATGTGTGTTGGCTTTTAAGTTTGGTTTGAAGTTTAGCTAAGTAAAAAAAAGTTGCTCCCGGCTGGTGTAGCTCAGTGGATTGAGCGTTGGCCTGTGAACCAAAGGGTCACCAGTTCGTTTCTCCAGTCAGGACACATGGCTGGGCTGTGGGTCAGGTCCCCAGTAGGAAACGTGTGAGAGACAACCACACATTGATGTTTCTCTCCCTCTGTTTCTTCCCCCCTTCCCCTCTGTGTAAAAATAAAATAAATAAAATCTTTAAAAAAAAAGGTTGCCAATTTAATAAAACTTTAGTGAGTAAAACACCTCCCAAATCACTTGTTCTCATAGTTTTAGGTGTTCAGTTTTATAGAATTTTTCAAAAGATGAATAAGATTTCATTAATAAAAGCTTTAGATTCAATGTGTACAGTTGGAGTCACATTGTGTACAGTTGGAGTCATGCTGTATACATATTTGTAATCATTTTTGAATATACATTGCTATTTGGAATTACTCAACAGAAAATTTTTTCTATTGAAAATAATATTTAAACATTTTTTTCAGGTATCTCCATGCTGCTTTCCACAGTGGCTGCTCCAGTCTGCATTCCCACCAATAGTGCACTAGGGCTCCCCTTTTTCCACATCCTTGCTAGCACCTGTTGTTTGTTGATTTATTGATGATAGCCATTCTGACACGTGTGAAGTGATATCTCATTGTAGTTTTAATTTGCATTTCTCTGATGATTAGTGACATTGAGCATCTTTTCATATATCTACTGGCCATCTGTATGTCCTCTTTGGAGAAGTATCTATTCAGGTTCTTTGCCCATTTTTAATTTATTTTTCAGTGTTGAGTTTTGTAAGTTCTTTATAAATATCAGATATTAACCCCTTATCAGATGTAATGACAAATATATTCTCTCATTCTATGAATTGTCTTTTAATTTTGTTGATGTTTTCCTTTGCTGTGCAAAACTTTTTAGTTTGATGCAGACCCATTTGTTTATTTTTTTCTTTTGTTTCCCATTCCTGGGGAGATGTAGCTGAAAAATATTGCTATGAGCGATGTCCAAGATTTTGCTATATTTTCCTCTAGGATTTTTATGGTTTTGTGTCTAACATTTAAGTCTTCATCAATTTTAAATTTATTTTTGTGTGTGGTATAAGAAGGTGGTCTAGTTTCATTTTTCTGCACGTATCTGCCCAATTTATCCAACACCATTTATAAACTATTGAATAAACTATCTTTAGCCCATTCTATGTGATTGCTTCCTCTGTCAAATATTAATTGACTATAAAAGTGTGGGTTTATTTCTGGGCTGTCTATCTTGTTCCATTGATCTATCTGCCTGTTTTTATGCCAGTACCATACTATTTTGATTACTATGACCTTATAGTATACTTTGATATGAGGTAGTGTGATTCTTCCAACTTTGTTCTTCTTTCTCAGGATCACTGTTGCTGTGTGGGGCCTTTCGTAGTTCCATATACATTTTTGAAATATTTGTTCTTGTTCTTTGAAATTTGTCATTTGAATTTTTATAGGAATTGTGTTGACTCTATAGGTTGCTTTTGGTAATATGGACTTTTTCATGATTTTAATTCTTCACATCCATGAACATGATATGTACTTCCACTTATTTGTATCTTGTCCAATTTCTTCCTTCAGTGTCCTATAATTTTCTGAGTACAGGTCTTTTACATCCTTGGTTAAATTTATTTCTAAGTATTTTATTTTTTGAGGCAATTGTGAATGGGATTGTTTTCTTAATTTCCCTTTCTGTTAGTTCGTTCATATAAAAATGCAATGGATTTCTGGATATTAATTTTGTATCCTGCTACTTCACTGAATTCATTATTGGGTCTAGTAGTTTCTTGGTGGCATCTTTGGGTTTCTCTATGTACATATCATGTCATCTGCAAATAAAGACAGTTTTACTTCTTACTTTATAATTTGGATGCCTTTTATTTCTTTTTGTCTGATTTCTGTAGCTAGGATGCCCAGTACTATGTAGAATAAGAGAGGTAAGAGTGGTTGTCCCTGTGTTTTTCTCTATCTTAAGGGGAATGCTTGTAGTTTTTGCCTGTTGTGTATGAGGCTGGTAGTAGGCTTGTCATATATGGCCTTTATTATGTTTCAGTATGTTCCCTCTATTCCCACTTTGCTAAGAGTTTTAATCATAATTGGGTCCTTGATTTCATCAAATGCTTTTTATGCATCTTTTGATAGTGTATGGTTTTCTTTATTTTGGTTATGTGGTGAATCACATTTATTGATTTATGAGTGTCGTACTGACTTTGAATTCCTGGAATAAATCCCACAAAAATGGATCTGCCTTTTGACCAATGATCCCACTTTTGAGAATATACCTAAAGGAACCCAGAACACTAATTCAAAAGAATATAAGCACCCCTATATTCATTGTAGTGTTATTTACTATTGGCAAGATATGAAAGCAGCCCAAATGTCCATCAGTAGATGAGTGGATAAGACAACTATGGGACATTTACACAATGGAATACTGCTTGGCAATAAAAAAGAAGAAAGTTTTACCTTTTACAACAGTATGGATGGAACTAGAACACATTATGCTAAGCAAAATAAGCCAGTCTGAGAAAGACAAATGCCATATGATTTCACTCATATATGGAATCTAATGAACAAACTGAATTAACAAGGAAAATGGGGACAGACTCAGAGAGAGAGCAGGATAACAGCAAGGGGTGGGGTGGAGGCTAGGGAGCAAAAAGGAAAAAGGGCTCATGGACATGGACAATGGTGTGGTAACTGCAAGGAAAAGGGGGTACAAGAGGACAGGGGACTAAATGGTAATGGAAATAAACACAATAAAAAGTTGAAAAAATATTTACATTGGGTTTGGCACATTTACAAAATGCTTTCACATGAATGTCTTGATCAACATCTGTTGCACTTGAATGAAAATATGAAAGAATTGATTGTCTCATTTTATTCTCTGAGAAATTCAGTCTTTTACTCTTACATTTTACAACAGGAAACCAAAGTTCAGTAATCACAGAGCTTTTACTAGCAGAACTGAGTATAAATACCAAGATAATTTATCCCCAATGCAGTTCTGTTTGCTCTACACTTTTAATAAATAAGAAAAATTGTAATTCCATCTTGCCTATTATTTTCTATTCTAGGCACTACTACAATACAAATCCACTGTTGAATATTTCAGATTTGAGGGAATACCCATTTCACTAAAAGTTAAATAAATAAACTTTCAATAAACTTGTGAGGCACTGAACAAGACAGGCACCAATTTTGCTTTCTTTTCTTTTTTTAAAGATTTTTAAAATTGTTATTTTATTACAGTTGTTCCAGTTTTTCCACCTTTCCTCTCCCCTCTGCCCATCCCACCACCAATTGCCACAGTCAATTCTGACACTGTTGTCCATGTCCAGGGGTCAGTCATACATGCTCTTTAGCTACTCTCCTCCCCTTCTTTCCACCATTATCTGCCTCTTCCCTCCTTCTGGTCCCTGTCTGTTTGTTCTGTTTCCGTGCCTGTGGTTGTATTTTGTTCTTTAGTTTATTTTGTTCATTAGATTCCTCTTATGGGTGAGATGATGTGGTATTTTTCTTTCACCACCTGGCTTATTTCACTTAGTATAATAATCTCCAGTTCCATCCATACTGTTGCTAAAGATAGGAGTTCCTTCTTTTTTTCTCCTGTGTAGTTCCATTCTGTAAATGTACCACAGTTTTTAATCCAGTCATCTACTGATGGGCATAGGCTGTTTCCAGAACTTAGCTATTGTAAATAGCACTGCTGTGAATATAGAGGTGCATAACTCCTTTTGAATGGTATATTCTCAGCAGCAAAATCACTGGGTCAAAAGGCAGTTCCATTTTTAGTTTTTTGAGGTATCTCGATACTGTTTTCCACAGTGGTTGAACCAGTCTGCATTCCTACCAACAGTGTTCTAGGGTTCTATTTCTTCCATATCCTTGCCAGTACTTGTTGTTTGTAGATTTATTAATGATAACCATTCTGACCTATGTGAGGTGGTATCTCATTGTGGTTTTAATTTGCCCTTCTCTGATGGCTAGTGATGTTAAGCATCTTTTCATATGTCTATGGACCCTCTGTATGTCCTCCTTGAAGAAGTGTCTGTTCAGGACCTTTGCCCATTTTTTAATCGGATTGTCTTTTTGGTATTCAGTCATATGAGTTCTTTATATATTTTGGAGATCAAACCCTTGTCCAATGTATCATTGGCAAATATATTCTCTCATATGGTTAGTTCCCTTTTCATTTTGATGATGGTGCCTTTAGCTGTGCAGAAGCTTTTTATATTTGGGTGCTTATATGTTGGGTGCATATAGGTTTACAAGGGTTATATTCTCTTGATGGGTTACTCCTTTAAGTATTTTGTAGTGATCTTCTTCGTCTCTTTTAATGGACTTTGTTTTTAAGTCTACTTTGCCTGATTTAAGTATAGCTACCCCTGATTTTTTTTTCAGGTCCGTTTGGCTGAGAATATTTTTTCCATTCCTTCACTTTCAGCCTGTGTAGATCCTTCGTTCTGAGGTGGGTCTCTTATAGACAATATATATAGGGGTCATGTTTTCTTATCCATTCATCTACTCTATATCTTTGGATTATAACATTTAATCTATTTACATTTAAGGTTATTATTGATAGGTAATTATTCATTGTCATTTATTCCATACCTGTGCTATTCTCTCTCTCTTTCTTCTCCTTATAGCAGCCCCTTTAGCATCTCTTGCAGTGCTGGCTTAGTGGAGATGTACTCTTTTAGCCTTCTTTTGTCTAGGAAGCTCTTTATTTCACCTTCCATTTCAAATGAGAGCCTTGCTGGATATAGTAGTCTTGGTTGTAGGTCCTTGCTTTTCACTACTTGGATTATTTCTTGCCAATCCCCTGTAGTGCTTCTGTTGAGAAATCAGCTGATAGCTTTATCAGAGCTCCCTTGTATGTTACCAGCTGTTTCTCTTTGCAGCCTTTAAGATTCTCTCTTTGTCTTCAGATTTTGCCATTTAATTACAATGTGTCTCAGAGGAGACCTGTTTGGGTTCATCTTGATTGAGACCCTCTATGCTTCCTGAACCTGTATTACTTTTTCCCTCACCAAGTTAGGGGAGTTTTCTGTCATTATTTTTTCAAAGACATTTTTTTATCCCTTGCTCCTTTTCTTCTCTGATATGCCTGTGATGTGAATGTTTTTATGTTTCATGTTGTCCTGAAACTCCCTTAAACTGTCCTTGTTCCTTTTGAGTCTTTTTTCATTTTGTTACACTGACTGGGTACTTTTTTCTACCTTGTCTTCCAGTTTGCTGTTTTGGTTGTCTGCTTCATTAACCTGCTTTTGATCCCTTCTAATGTATTCTTCATTTCATATATTGTATTCTTCATTTCTTCCTGGTTCTTATTCATAGTTTCTATGTCTTTTTTTCATGCTACTGTAGTTCCCACCAAGTTCTTTGTAGCTCCCATAAAGTTCCTTGTAGTTATCACTGAGTTCCTTGAGCATCCTTATAACCATTATTTTGAATTCTATGTCTGATAAATTACTTGCCTCAATTTCATTCAGGGATTACTTCTTTCTTTTTGATTTGGGGTAATTTCTTTGTCTCCCCATTTTAGATGACTCTTTTTGTTTGTCCCTGCTTCTCAGGTTGCTCTGCTTTGCCTGTCCACCTTCGTGGGGTGGCCTTCTGTGGTAGGGGTTCTGTAGGACTCAGTGGTTCAGTCTCTGATCTCCTGATCTGGATGCTCTAAGGATAACCTTTATTCAGTTTACATGGGTTGTCTTGTTGTACTTGGTCTTTGATTATTGATGGCTCATTCATTTATGGGTTCTCCCCACAGCTAGCTGACTGGGAGTCCCAACCCCTGCCATGTCTTGTATGCTGTTGTAAAGGTGCTGGCTAACAAAGTAATACTACCCAGAAAACCAAACCCATGGTAGCAAAAATACCCCCTAACACATCAGCAATATCAGCAGCAAATGAGCAAAGATTAATAAAGGTGGAAAAAGATTAAGAATAAGATAGGAAAAATGGATATGAGATTACTAAAGGAAAGAAAATTGATTTTGAGAGGAATGAGGGAGGAAGAATAATAAGAATTGAGAATAGAAACAAGGCAAAGAAAGGGAGAAAATAAAATTTAAAATGTACGTGAAAAATGAAGGGCAATACCAAAATGGAGTAAGAAAAAGGAAGAGTATAATATGAGGTTTGAATTAAAAATATAGTGAACCAATAGGAACAAAATTTTGAAGATAAAGCAAAACAGGGTCAATAACAATGACAGATGAGCAAAGATTAATAAAGGTGGAAAGAGAAGAAGAATATAAAAAAGAGAGAAGAATATGTGCTGTCTATAGTAAAGAAAAATGATTTTGAGAGGATAGAGGGAGGAGAAATGATAAGAGTAAGGTACAGAATCCAGGCTAAGAAAAGCAAAAAATAAAATTCCAAACTCGAATAAGCAAGGGCTGGAGGAAAGCAAAATGGAGTAAGACAGGGGGAAATATCCTATGAGATTTGAAATAAAAAACAGTGAACAAATCAGAATATAACTGAAGAAAAACAGCAATAACCACAATATCCACGCCAAACAAGCCACAGTTAATAAAGGTAGGAAGAAAATAAGAATATTATAAGAAAGGGGAGAGGACTGCAAGCTGACTAAGGTGGGAAGGATGATTCTGAGAGGACAGAGGGAGGAGAGATACAGCGAGGAACAGGAACAAGGCAGAGCATGGGGGGAATAAAATTTACAAAGAAAATAAGAAAGGACAGGAAGAAGACAAAACGGAGTTAAGGCAAGGAAAGGCTCCTATGTGATATTTGACACAACAATAAAATAAAAATATATATAAATATAAATAAGGATAAAAAAAGACAAAAAATAGTGAATTCATTGGAATACACTTAAAGAAAACAAAGAAATGTTAAAGGGCTATGTGAGAGAAAAAATAACGCAAATTCTGAAGAAGAACATGGTGGACTTTTCTAAGCAGACATTGGTGTTCCCCTTCTGTCTTCTCCTTCTGGATCTGCCTCTGGCTGTTTATCAGTTCAAGGTCCCAGAGTGAGTCATTCAACTTCTAGCAGCACCACATGTAACACCTTCACCTGCCTCTAGAGGGGGCTCCTATTGCGACTGGGAGGGTGGGACCCCGGGTCTCCCCTGGGAGGCACTGTTCAGCCCTCTGGGAAAAACTGGTTGTTTCCCCCGGCCCTTCACCACCCATCTTGGTCTGTCCTAGCTTATTTCCAATAATGTATAGTTTATGGTAAACTAACTGTCCATTTCCAGGAAGAGGCCAGTCTGTGTAAGAGGGTCAGCTCTTTCTTGCTTAGTGCTGTTGGCAGCTCTGTGTGATAGTTGAGGCTGGGCAGGGTCCTGATTCCCCCTTGCTGCACTGATTCCTGAACTCCCTGCCCTGCTGACCTCAGCGGGAAAAGGGCCCTAGGAACCAGTGTATTTTGTCTCCCTGAGGGAAGCTAAAAATGGGTTCCTTTGGAGATATTCTTCCTGCCTTTCTCCCGCAGATATGCACTGTGCAGGGGGTTCTTGAGCCTGTCCTGCCAACCCTGCAGGAGGAGGGGGCTGGGTAGTCCTTCCCTTCCCAGAGGTTTGAACTCTGCCAGGGAAGGGGTTCTGCCTGGCTGCAGATAATCTCAGGCACTCAACCCTTACCCATCTAATTCCCAGCCCATTGCCCTCATAGTAGACACAGCCCTGAACTCTCAGTTTTGTGTAGCCCCTGGTCTGCTAACCATACCAGGCTGGGGCCAGAAATCCCTTTGCTGTACGATTTTCTGATCTCCCTGCCCAGCTGTATTCAGTGGGAGCAAACCGCACTTTCAATCTTGTCCCTTTGTTGGCAAGGCAGCAGTGCACAGGGTCCCTGCCCAGCACCCTTCAGCTCTCCTTTAAAAAAGTCTTTCTGTGGCATACCCACTGCAATACCGTCACTGTCTGGCTTTCTTCCTGTACCATCTCTTCACAAAGCCAGAAGTCCCTCATGGCACAACAGGCTGCAACCTGCCTCCACCCAGCCCAGATGCAGATGGAGTCCCTTTCTCTCTCTGGCAGTCTCCTGGTTGGTGTTTGGCGCTGCAGCTATGGATGACAAGCTGATCACTGTGTGCGACCTCACATACAACCTCCCGTGTCACTCCTGGTCGGGGTCTGTGGGTTCCCTGCTAAGGACTAAGGACCCCTGGCCTGGGAGGGGAGGGAACCACAAAGCTACAATTTCTGATCAGTCTTTCCACATCTACAGGCACCATGCATGGGGTATTTCCCCTTCAACTTATAAAATCTCCTTACTGCCCATTGTGAAGCATCTTCTGTACTCCTTGGCTCAAAACTTTCTATCGGCTAAATTCCCTTGATTATTCAAGTTTTTTGTTGGAAGATCAGCTAAGAATCTGAGTTGGGGGCAAGAGCAAGTGGACTCAGTTTCCATCTCCTTGGCTGCCATCTTCCTACTCCCAATTTTGCTTTCTTGAAGCTTACAAAGTAGATGGGAAGAGAGTCAATAAACACAATAAAAAAGTCAGTGGTTTGATATGTTATCTGGTGTTAAATGCTATGGAGAAATAAGCAGCAGCATCATGGGAAGCATGCCCTGGGGTAGCTTTTTGGGGTGGCCAAAGATGGCCTCGCTTACAACATGGCATTTGGGTAAAGATTTAAAGCACGTGAGGGAGCTAGCCAAGCTGCTGTGTGAGTGCCAGGCGAAGCTCTGGAGCAGGGCAGCCTGTGGGGTGGGAGAGGCATGAGGGGGTCAGGGTAACTGAAGCAGATGGGTGTGGGTGGTAAATGATTGGCTCAGAGGACAGCGGTGGGGCAAGGTGGCAGAGACCATGCGGACCTTGTAGGCCATTGGAAGATCTGTGGCCTTTACTTTCATTGAAATGGCAAGTCATTGGAGGACTTTGAGCAGAAGAGTGACATAATTTATTAAATCCTTCAGGATTAGGCCACTGCTGATTTGGTAGTAAATTTTAGGGGATGTGATGGAAACAAAAAAACCTATTTGATAGCAATTGGGATAATCCAGGTGAGAAATGATGGTAGCATGGATAAGAGTTGTAGCATGAATATGGTAAGAGATCAATGTATTTCAAATGTGCCACTGACAGAATTAATGGTTTAGATGTGCAGTGTAAGAAAAAACAACAAATCAAAAATAACTCTCCAAGATGTTTGGATTTAGCAACTACATAGTAATATTAGATTGCCCTCAACTGATACAGACTGTGGGAAAAGCAGGTTTGAAGTGGAGGGAGATTGTTTTTATCATGTTTAGTTTGAGATGTCATTTAGCCATCCAGAAAAATGTATGTGAGCAGTTTGGGTATAAAAGTCTGGAATTCAGGAGAGGCTGGACTGAATATATAAATTTGGCAGTTATTTGAGTATGGTATGTACTCTACCATAAAATCTTGACATTATATGGCAGAAGCTGTGCTGTGACTTAGATAGAGAAGTAAAAACAACCAAGAACTGGACTTGATCTACTCCAATGATCAGAGGTTCGGAAATGGTGTGGAATCAGAGAAGGAGATGGATGCAGAGTGACGGTGAGTTAGGAAGTGAAGTTGGAGCCGATGAAGCCAAGTGATGAAAGGTTTCAAGGAGGAGAAATCAAGCATAATGAGGCCTGGTGTCATATTACGGAGTTTCAGAAGAGGGTTGGAGATAAAATCCTCATTGGAGTTTGTTCAAGAGGGATACATAAATTTTTTAAAAATCTGCTGTTTAGGGTGCTAGAGAAATAGGTCTTAGGTGGTAAGAGAAATAGGGCTAGCTTTTTTTTTTTTGAAGGGGAAAGAAATATAGCATATTTGTTTATGGTATTAATCCAGTAGAAAGTGAAAATACTTTAACCCAAGAGAGAAGGAATTTCTGGAACAATGTTCTTGAATAGGCAAGAGCTACAGGATCTAACTCATGGTGAAGGGGATTATTTGGGGGTACAGAGAGCTCACCTACAGTAATAGGAAAGAAGGCAGAACTGAGGGCACAATGACAGGGAGATGAAGGATGCATTCATGAACCCTTAGAATACTTCTATTTTCTCAGAGAAAGAAGGAGTAAGGAAAGATGCTGAGCATAAGAAGAGTAGAGGGGAGTAGTTGCTGAAGATTTGAGAGGAGAAAGTATAAAATTATTATGTGGAGAAGTCAAATAACTTGGGAAAAAGAATCTTAATTAAAGGCCAGTGATAACAGCCTATTAGGTTCTCTTGGACATAATAAAAATCAAATATCGTATCACCCAGTTAATATTTATTTCTTATAATGCCAGCTACTATCAGACACAAAAATGTTATAAAATATGGTACTTTCTCATCGGGAAATAATGATTTATTTGTGAAAATGATATTATTTATGCACAGCATGTTAATGCTCTTTTTATATACAAATTATGCACAATTTATATGCAATTCAACAAACTTTTATTACATAACTACTATGTAAAGTACTATAGGGAATAATAGTATACTGCCATTGTTCTTTAGGATTATATGATCTCAGGATTTAATGAAAGAGAAAACCACCCCATAATAAAACCTGAGATAAATGCCATGAAATTCCCTGAGAGACAGAGGAATACATAGACGGGGAGAGGGAGAGGGACAAAGATAGAGACAGGAGGAGGAAGAGAGATTGATGCCAACTGGTGAAATTTAAGAAGCCACAAGAAAGACATAGGGCTTGATATTGGCTCTCCAGGGTATGCAGGACTTTGACAAGTGGAATGAATGAAGATAGTAGTAAACTGTGGAGCACATTAAATGATATATATGGTATATAATTAGATATTTTATTTAAGAGCATTTAAAATGAATACAATACCATGGTGAAAAAGGATATTTTGTGTTGTGTAGGAGTGTAATGGGTAGTATTTAACAATGGTAACTTTAAACATTTGTTTGTCAATTAGATGCCCTCTAAAAAAGCTGAACACTTTTAAGGTAGTATCTCGTTTAATCTTTAAACAAAAAAGAAAAGCTTAGAAGTTGCCCAGTGATGCATAACTACCAGGATAGCAGGACCTACCTGTATCCATTATGTTCCAGAAGCATTTTACTCTTCAAATGACTTATTTGGCCACATATATTCTTAAACCAAAGCGCTGAATTAAAAAAGGGAGGTTGGATGTTCAGACAGCCTGGTTAGATCCCACATCCTGGTTGGATCTGCTTCTGGCTGGCTGTATGACAATACCAATGTTGATCTCTTTCTTCCCATTCAGTCTGAAATCAAAAAGAGCCAGTGAAAAGCCTAGGGTGTGAATTTCTCCAGTTTTTATCCTCTTCGCTCCACTTTAGACATTTATTCTCTTCTAGCCAGGTAGCTATCCCATTTCTCTCTACAAGGATTTTCTGTTTCTGTTTAGCCCATTTTGATTGATAATATTCCCTTTAAACTTTTGATGACCATTCTTTTCAAAACTTTGCCTCCCCCACTCGGTCCTGCTTCTGCTTCTGCTTCTAAGCAGCTGGGACACCAGATTTCTCAACTCCCATATATCTGGGACATGTAATCATACAGGTGGGCATTAACCCAGTGAATTAAAAAAAAAAGCCAAGAAATGAGAGCTGTGTTCATGAAAAAACCATTGTTCCATTTTGGGTGGAAAACACAGTTGGTAAAAAGGCTTATTGTGAAAGAACCGGCTGCCCCCTAAACAGATGAAAGCCCTAGCACAAAATCCTTGAATGCTATAAAGGCCAGACTAGGTTTTTTGTTTGTTTGTTTGTTTATTTGTTTGTTTGTTTTTGGTAAGGAATGGGAGAATATTTAGTATATTGAATCAAGGAAGTAACATACTCTAGATTTTTCATTATGAAGGCTAATTCGGTGGTTACAGATGAAATGGATTGGCTGGGGAAGAGGCTTATGCATTAGTTAATAGAACTTGGTCTGGAGTTATGGAATTAGGAAGGCAAGGAGAGAGAAATATGAGAGAACTATTTTGGAAGTGAAATCAATAGGCTATTATGACTGATTAAAAATGGGGCCAAGGAAGGGGCAGCAATGATGTAATCATATCTCCTAGAAGTGCTGGATAACAACAGGTGCCTTTGAGACTCAGTGGATGAGATTATTAATGAGGAATAGAAATATCAAGAGAAGGAAGTGTTTTTATGCCCAGAAGGGTGGTATGGAGTGGTAGAAACAACACATTATTTGGAGTGAGAAACTGAGGGTGGCATACCATCTTGGACAAAAAAGTATCCTTTGTGAATTTATTTTTCTCAGGTAAAAATGTCTCTTGCAGATTGTTTAAATGAATTACATGTAATATTTACAGAAGTTCCTAATCCAAAGGTGGTACTTAAGAAAGTTTGTTTGAAATTGAATCTCTGTGTTGAGAGGGAACTTAATCTTAGTTTATCCCAGCTCAGTCACCCTTTCTATGCTTAAAGATGTTCCCCAGTTTCTGCACCATGGCCATTCTGCTCCTACTTGGACAGTCATGAATGTAAGCAATTTTTAGTACACTGTGTAGAATGTCTTCCTAAAAGCACCTATTTTCATGAGAGCTTCATCAGCTTTAGGTCCCCATGAGATTAGTATTGGGTTGATTTGTGGGCAGGAAAGGAATTTGTGTTTTAAAGAGTTTTCTAAGTGATTCTGATGAGGTGATTATTTAATAAACATTCTAAAACTTCACTCACATGTCTTATTTTGATCGCTAAGTAGTATAGAGAATAAAATGATTATACTTTAAGCAAATTGCTATTGCTTCCAATGACTGTCTTCTCCAAGTATAATGTAAAATTATATGGGTAGAAGTGCTTTGGAAAAACAAAGAAGCACATGAAACAACTTTAAATGTAATCTTGAGATAAAAGAATGACTTTTTAAAGAAAATGATGGAACTAAAAATAGTAATTTTCTCCTAACAGCAAATATTTATTGAAACTTTCCATATACTATTTATACTACATGCCTTATTCTGTCTAATATTTATATTTTATTATTTCCCATTGTACGATTGAGGCTTAGAAAGGTTTAGTAGCTTTCCCAGAGTCATACAGTCACATAGCCAAGTTTCAAACCACATTTTATTGTCTTACAGAAAAACTAAAATTTTTTTTTTCTTTTGTAGCCAGAAAGCACCTTCAAGGAGACTTATGGATATAGCACCACAAGAAAGACATGTCCACATTTAAAAGTAAGCACAACTATTTTATGTACTATTGTGTCTTGTTCACCACACTCCTACTTGCTTGCATGGCTATTGTTATTATGATATCAGAAGTACTTAAACTACAGCAAAAGAAACTGACTCCAAATAAGGAATCATTTGTGTTTTTTTCTGAAAATTTTTTTCTTTGGCCTTAGCTCTGTAGAGAAGTCTGTGTGATAAACCAGGCATTGAGAATTTAGAAGGAATGTAAATGTAGATTTGAAGAAAGTGAAGAGTAGGGCATTAAAGACTTATTTTATTCATTTCACAATTTTGTTCAGAGCTAGCTGTGATTGGTCTCTATGTATGAAGTCTAAAACAAAGCATCTGAATCTACCAAGGGTTGTTTTACATATGGAAAATTTTATAATATGTGAGTAGTTATCTACTCACAATGGTTTGCTTCTTTTTGGTTGTGTGTTTTTAAGGCTTATATAATTTAGTGACCTAAGTTCTAACTTTTTCCATGATAAAATATTTCTTTTTGGGATAATTATCATCCTGGAAAAAAGGGACTTGTAAAACTTGTCTGTTCTATCCAGTGTTTCTCAGTCTTAGATGCAATATAACATCAGTTGAAGAAGTTCAAGTACTATTAATACTCAGATTTTACTACAGATGAATTACAATTACAGAAATTTTGGCATGGGGTCTGGGGGTGATGTGTTATGAAGTTCCCAGATGATTCTGGTATGCACCAAGCTTGAGAGCTTTAAGTCCATGTTTGTGATCAGGCATAAAAACTGAGCCTGTACACAGCCTTTTATGAAAAACATGAGCAAGAACAAAACCAAAATTGAGTTCTCAACACCTGTAATCACTAAGAGAACTATTGACCGTTGAAAGGTAAACTGAAAACTTTGTGTGGGACAATCAAAATTTATGAAATTTATATGAAAAAAGATTTTTAGGTAGAAATGTGAATGATTCTCTGAGAAATAGAAATGGTACTCAGAAAAGCTTTTGAATCTAAGGATAAAATTACAATTCAGACACCATCTGGGTAAAATTTAGCTTTTAATATCTTCATAATAATAAATCTGAGTTAATTTTAATCCTGACTCTTAAAAAGTCAAAATTTTATTTAATGTTACAATTTTGATTAAAGCTCTGCCCCCAAATAGAACAATTTCTCCTTAGGAAGTTTGAAAATTTCTTAAGACATTTACTGTAGACATTTTTACTGAAATAACAACATGGTTATTGCCCAAAGTCATTTTCATGACCAAAGAAAACTGGAAAATTGAAGTAAAAACAAACAAACTATATTTTTTACTAATTCTTTCAGTTCACATTTTCTTTGATATGTGGAGCACTGGTCACTGCATATTATTTATTTAGCTTTACTTAAAAGAAGAATCCTTTGATTTGTCAAGTACTTGATTCTTTGATAAATAATAGATTACATGTAGAAGTTGCTTTAGAGTCTTAGTTGAATGTTATTGGGTCTTTTTCACACCATCAAGGTTTACTTGAAGTAAATATAAGTGTATGAGCTCTTAGAAAACAAATCCTAAATCATCTCAACATGCCAGTGGTATACCATAACAGCCAGTGAAAAGACACATAGCCTAGAATTACTTTGATAATAAGGGTTCCAGGGAGTACCTGTGATTGACCCCCACAAGGCTAAGGGCCATCTCAACTGCTGAGGGCATTTATTGTGATGTGCTCTGTAAGAGGTCTCAACAGGACACCGTGAGACTACAAATTGAGTTACTTAGACATTCTTTTATCAAGAGTGATTTCTAGTTTTGGTGTCATTATGAAAGCCCTTTACTGTTCCCACTGTGTTCGCCTCACATAAATTCTTACTTTTGTGATTTATCTCATTCTTTTTCAAGGAAAGTTGGTTTGGTATCCTTTATTTCCTCATTGTTAAAGTGTTCTCTTTTTGCCCTTTCCCTTTGCTTTCTTTCCCCCCTCCCTCCCTCCCTCCCTTCTTTCTTTTCTTCTATTTGCTCCCCGCTCTCTCTCCCTTTCTAGTCACAATTGCTAATCATAATCAAAATACAACAGTCGAAAAATACTTATTTAATGTCTTAAGTCCACAATAATAACAGTTCCAGTTCTTAGCGATCGTTTTGAAGGGCATAAATTGAGCTATTAGTTCAGAGTATTTGCGCTTCTTTCTTTTTTCTAGTGCTTTTATCTAGTTTCTGACTTTTAGATCTTTTTGCATCATTTTGCAAGGTTTTTGTAAAGTCATCCCTTTGTGGAAATGTACCGCTTTGTTGAATCTCCTGGAATTTTTATTGATTTGCAGTCCCTTCATCTTGGGACAAATCCTCAGTTATCTCGAATGATATATTTTGTGTGTTAGCATTCCTTTTATTGTTTGCTATATATGTTCTCTTTGACGTTTTGATTTTCCAGTCTTCAAGCAAAGTATTTATCCTGAGTTCTCAATGCAGAGTTTCCAACACTTTGTGTTTGGATATTTTTTAGTGAGGTTAAGTTTTTAAAATAAAATTACTAATAATTGCATTGTCCTTCCCTTAATTGCTACAATTTGATAGGGCTTCCAAAGCATATGGCTGGCAGTTATGTTTCTCTTTCTATGGCTGATGATCTGCATTTGCCCCTTTCTCTGATACAATAAACTGCATTCTGCCTCTTAAACTGTTACTCAAGTCAAGTGCCTTTTCTCTCTATTTCACAGGTTTGCTTTAAGTCATAAATGGCACAATGTATGATAATATTTTGTTAACTGTAAAGCATTGTGTAAAACGGAAAGATTATTACTTGAAAAATGTATATCTTAATCAAAGTTAAGCTTTTAAAAATATGAGTTTAGTGATTATAGCATTTGATGAAAAAAGGAAAAGGAGTAAAAGAAATAATATCTAAAAAGTAAAAGTATGGGGGATGGTGAATAATACAGTTTGAGACAACATCTAGGAAAGAGAATGGAATTTGGAAGTTATTCAGTTGTGTAGTCTGTGAGGACAAAAAACCATCACAAAAGACGGTGGAGTTATATGTATTGTTTTAATGACTGTTTCTTAACTAGAGAGAGATCATGCAGGATATGGAGACACATGGAGAAGATATGAGTAAAAGAGTTAGTAGCAAATTCATGATACCACTAGACACACACATCCATGACAGTAAGTAAGCTTATTTGGAAATGAAAGTTTTTATCTGAACTCTAATTTCATCTTATTGAAGATATATTTTTAGTAAGTGTGTAGAATAAGCAAATACAAGCATACCTTGGAGATATATTGGGCTGGGTTTTAGGCTACTGCAATAAATCAAATATTGCAATAAAACAAATCACACAAATTTTTTCATTGCTTAGTGCATATAAAAGTTATGTTTATACTGTAGTTTTTTATGTGTATAATAGCATTATGTCTAAAAAAATAAACATACCTAAATTAAAAAGTATTTTGTTTCTAAAAAATGCTAACCATTGTCTGAACCTGCAGTGAACTGTAACCTTTTTGCTGGAGGAGGGTCTTGCCTTGATGTTGAAGGTTGCTGATAATCAGTAATGGTTGCTGAAGGTCGGGTGGTTGTAGCAATCTCTTATAATAAGATAATAAAGTTTGCTACATTGACTGACTCTTCCTTTCAAGACAGATTTCTCTGTAGTTTTTGATGCTCTTTCATAGCATTTTACCTACAGTAGAACTTATTTCAAAATTGAAGTCAATCCTCTCAAACCCTGCCGTTGCTTTATCAGCTACATTTATGTAATATTCTAAATCCTTTGTTGTCATTTCAATGATCATCACAACATTATCACCACATATAGATTCCATCATAGAAACCACTTCTTTTGCTCATCTGTAAGAAGAAATTTCTAATCCAGGAAAGCTTTATCTTCACATTGTAGCAATTCAGTCACATCTTTGGGCCCCATTTCTAATTCTAGTTCTCTTGCTATTTCTACAACATCTGTAGTTACTTCCTCCACTGATGTCTTGAGGTGCTCAGTTATCCACGAGGGCTGGAATCAACTTCTTCCCAACTCCTGTTAACATTGGCAGTTTGACCTCTTCTCATGAATCACAAATGTTCTTAATGTCATCTAGAATGGTGAATCTTTTCCAGAGGTTTTCAACTGATTTTACCCAGACCCATCAGAGGAATCACTGTATCTATAGTAGCTATAGCCTTATAAAATGTATTTTTAAATAATAAGACTCAAAAGTTGGAATTACTCCTTGATCCATAGGCTACAGGATGTTAACTTAGCAGGTATGAAAATAAGATTAATCTTATCATCCATCCCCATCAGAGCTCTTGGGTGACCAGAGGCATTGTCAATGAACAGTAATGTTTTTAAAGAATTTTTTTTTTTTTCTGAGCAGTAGGTGTAGTTAAAATATACAGTAAACCATGTTGTAAACAGATGTATTTTCATCAGGTTTTGTTGCTCCAGTTATAGAGCACAGGCAGAGTAGATTCAGCATAATTCTCAAGAGTGCTAGGGTTTTCAGAATGGTAACAGAGCATAGGCTTCTACTTAAGGTCACCAGCTGCATTAGTCCACAACCACAGAGTCAGCCTGTCTTTTGAAGCTTTGAAACCAAGCATTGGTATCCTTTCTAGCTATAAAAATTCTAGAAGGCATCTTCTTCAAATATAATGCTGTTTTATCTACATTCATTGTTCAGTGTAACTACCTTCATTAATTATCTTAGGTAGATATTCTGGAAAACCTCCTGCAGCTTCTATATTAGTCCTTGCTGCTTCTCCTTCCACTTTTATGTTATGCTATATTAACTTTAATGTTAAGGAGACGGCTTCTTTCCTTCAACACTGTGAACCAAATACAGCTATTTTCAAACACTTCTTCTGCAGCTTCCACACCTGTCTCAGACCTCATCGAATTGAAGAGAATTAGGGCCTTGCTCTAAATTAGCATTTAGTGTAAGGAAAAGTTGTGACCGGTTTGCTTTTCTATCCAGACCACTAAAACTTTGTTTATATCAACAATAAGGCTATTTTGTTGAACTTTCAATTTCTCCCTTCTAATCAGTCAGTTTTGTTTCATATTATTTTGGACTCTGTTAGGTGAGACATATTTATAATCAATATATTCTCTTGATGCATTGGCCACTTTATCATTATATAATGTCCTATCTCTCATAACAATTTTTGTCATAAGGTCTCTTTTATCTGATATTAATTTAACCATTCCAGCTTTTTTTGGTATGGCTTGCATAAGTTGTCTTTTTTTCTCTTTTTATTTCAACTTATTTGTATTTTTGTATCTAAACTGAGTTTTTTGTGGATGACTTGTTGGATCAGTTTTTACAACCATCCACTAATCTTTGCCTTTTTTAAAAAAGATTTTATTTATTTATTTTTATAGAGAGGGGTAGGAGGGAGACAGAGAGAGTGAGAAATATCAATGTGCGGTTGCCTCTTGTGTGCTCCCTACCGAGGACATGGCCTGCAACCCAGGCATGTGCCCTGACTGGGAATTAAACCAGTGACCCTTCAGTTCTCAGGTCGGCACTCAGTCCACTGAGCCACACCAGCCAGAGCTATAATCTTTGCCTTTTAACTGGAGATTTTAATCCATTTACATTTGAAATTGTTACTAATTAGGAAGAACTAAGTACTACCATTTTGCTATTTATTTTTCCTGTATCATATCATTTTGTTCCTAACTTCCTCCAGTACTGCCTTCTTTTGTGATTGACTGTTTTCTAGTGCTCCATTTTAATTCCTTTCTGATTTATTTATCATATATTTTAAGATTTTTTAGCAGTTTCCCACTAACATTTTAATGCAATTAACAACTTAATTTATACCACAGTCTGTTTTGAATTAATGCCTCATTGAAATTAGGTTCAAGTGTACAATATCTTCTTATAAAACCCTACTCTCACTTTTTGTTGTTGTTATAACAAATTACCACTTTGAAAATAGTTTGCCTGTCAGTGAACATTTATAAATATTATTTAGGTAGTTGTATTTTAAATTATATAGGAAAAAATGATGAGTTACAAACCAAAAATATAGTAATACTGATTTTATCTTTACCTATATAGTTACCTTTATGATTTTCTTTATTTGTTCAAAAGGATTCAAGCTTTGTCAAGTGTCTTTTTATTTCAGCCTGAAAGACTTACATTAGCATTTCTCCTGAAGAAAAGTCTACTAGTGGTGAACTTTTCCATGTTGTTTATTTGGGGATAGCTCTTTGGTTTTTGAAAGATAGTTTTGCTTGATATAGAATTATTGACTAAGATTTTTTTTCTTTCATGACTTTGAATATGTCATCATACAGCCTCCTATCCTCCATGGTTTCTGATTAGAAGTTAGCTGTTATTCTAAATGAGGATTCTTTGTACATGATGAATCTTTTTTCTCTTGCTTCTTTCCAGATTCTTTCTTTGTGTTTGGCTTTGATTGTTTGATTATAATTTATCTTGGTGTGGGTGTTTTTAAGTTTTTCCTACTTGGATTCATTGATCTTATTGGATGTGTAGATTTATATATTTCATCATATTTAAGAAGTTTTCAGTAATTATTCTTCAAATATAGTTTCCCTTTTCTCTTCCACTAAGATTTCCATTGTGCTTATAATAGTACACTTTATGAGGTCCTATCTGTCTCTTTGGTTCTCTTCATTTTTCTCACTCTTTTATCTGTCTATTTCTCAGACTGACTATCCTCAATTGATCTGTCTTCAAGTTTACTGATTATTTTTTGCCTGCTCAAATTCGAGGTTGAAACTCTTTAGTGAAATTTTTATTTCAGTTATTGTACTTTTTAGATCCAGTATCTGCATTTGATTCTTATAATTTTTATCTATTGCTAGTCTTTATTTGGTGAGACAGCATTTACATAGTTTTCCTTAGTTCTTTGTACATGGTCTCTTCTAGCTCTTTGAGTACACTTAAAATACTTCATTCTGAGTCTTTGTTTACTAAGTGCAATATCTGGGACTCCTCAGGGACAGTTTCTATTCATTTTTCCTGTATATGAGCTATATATTTTGTATGCATTGTAATATTTTATTAAAATTAAACATTTTGAATATTATAATGTGATAAATCTAGAGATTAATTTTTACTCCTTCCTAGATCTTTTATGTTACTGCTTGTTGGAGTAGTTGCTATTTATTTGTTTAGTAGTTTTTATGAACTTATTTTCTAAAGTCTATGTTCTTTGTTTTTTATGGCCACTTACATTTCTCTTCTGTTAGTTTGATAAATAGCTAATGACTTTACAGAATTTCTCTTTAAAACAGAGATTCACCTTTTCTATTCTTGTTTAATTATTGATCTGGTTGCTATAAACTTTTTACTAGTTTCCAGATTTCTCATAAGTTTGATTTTCACTGTTTTTGCCAGTTTAGTTCCTACTTGTGCAGAAGGGACAGGGTTTTGGAGTTCTCTGTTCCCTGAAGTCATTCTACATATGTTGTCATTCAGTCTTTACAATAAGTTGCTTCTGTTTGAGATAATGAAAATGGGAGTCCATGTCCTTGCTTTCTTCGTCATGTGTTCATCTGCTTGATCTGGATTTATAAGAAAGTCCCCATGTAGGAACAATTGACTCCACTTAAAACTGAAAGCTTGTCTTGTTCTTCTGCTGTGACCCTTTCCATTGTACTCCAACTCAGCTGAGCCAAGCCTCTGCTCACAAACTGGGGCTAAGAGCAGTTTCTCCCCAGCTCCTTCCATGACAACAGGTTCTTACACATTTTCTTGAACATATCACTTGTTGCAATCTTTGTGACTGTTCTCACAAATTTATCAAAATTAATGGCTTACACTTTTTATATAATATTTCCAAAAATGAGCATTGCTTTATACTCATTTTTGAAAAAAAATTGATTTACTGAGGAGTAATAATGCTTCTTCTGAAAATAGCATGAAGTTCTAATAGCTTCATGCCATAATTGTCATAGTTTTGCAACAGACAATGATCTAGCTGTCAGAAGTAAAACAAGAAATTCTCATGTATTTATTACCTTAATTTTCTCATTGCACTCTTATTTTTGGGTGCATGTATGAAATAATCATATTTGCATGTTCACATTTAATATTTTTCTTGGAGTTCTATTTACTATTATATGTAAAACATCAATCTGGGTAACTATATTTACACTACTATTTCATGAATACTTTTTAATGCTTCAATGAGTCAGTTTTGAACCATGAATTTAGTTTCAGGAATCAAGAATTTAAAGAAACCTAATAATAATAAGAAAAATAAAAAATCAACTAATATGTCATACAAATAATGAGAAAAGACATGTTTTCCAACATTAAAAAAGAATACCAGCACAGCCTTTGAAAGTGCATTCACAACACCTAATAATGAATGCTTATTAAATACATTTGGCAATTTTTGTAGACATCATAGTCTTATATTTCAAATCGTTAAATATAAGAAACAAAACTGTTTCACTGTTTTTTGTCCTGAAACTTTCAGATTCCTTTATACTCTAGGTGATTACTAATGGTCTATGCACAAAACACCTTGAAGTATTTTGCACTGAATCACAGTTTAAAAATGACTATAGTGATATGAATGAAGGTGAACCCCTGTGGCAGAATTTTAGATAGTTGCTGACACAGTTTCAGCAGTGTGTGTGTGTTCTTTTACTTTTACTCCGGCTACATTAGAATACTACTGATTTTAGGGCTGGTGCTAACCAAGATGAAATAAAAATTTCTTGAAGATAATAGCACTTTCTACCAAATCATACTTTTATAATCTTCAGGTTTTATATTACAGTTTCCCCTTTCCGTAGTTTATCAGTCTTCAATTATGAAGGTTCATTAATTGAAATTCTATGTTATATGTGCTATATTTAGAGATAAAAAAATAACTACCAGGTGTTTTGTTCTCTCTTAAAAATGCTGTGTTTTCCCACATTCTGTATTTGGTCCTGTGTTCTTCTAACTCTACCTGACTTCTCCTGACAACCTCACATTGGTAGGGATTCAGCTGCTGACTAAGGCTAATGGATCCTAAATATGTTTCTCTAGTTTTGACCTCTTTCATGAGATTCTAGCAGCATCTTCTCTTGGACATCCACAAACACTTCAAGCTCATCTGTTCAAAAAGACCATTTAATTACTTTCACTCTCTTCTATTAGGGTTCTCCAGAGATATAGATGCAAATATATATATTAATTGGCTCACACAATTGTAAAGGCTGAGGAATTTCACAAAATGCATCTGAAAGCTGAAGACCCAGGAAAACTGGTGGTATAATTCAAAATGAACCTGAAGGCCTGGGAACCAGAGGAGCTTATGGTGTGAACCTTAATTCTAGGACAGAAGAAGACAAGGTGAGATGTCCCAGTTCACCAGTGAGGCAGCAGGAAAGGGACAAATTTCTCAAATTCCTCCTTCTTCCACCTTTTGTTCTATCCTGGCTCTTCAATGGACTGGATGACTCCCACCCATATTGTGAAGGGCAATCTATTTTATTGAGTTTACTAATCCCTATGCGAATCTTGTACAGTAACACCCTCACAGGCACAACCAGAAATAATGTTTAGTCCGGGCTCTTCATTAAGTCATATTGACACATAAAATTAACCATCGAAAATATCCAGCCCCAACATGGTCTTCTTTTTTTTTTTTTTCCCCTCTACTTCAGCTGGTGGCATAATCTAATGCCTTGCCACTCAAACTAGAAATTCAGCAATTGGTCACCTGGTGCTTCTCATGGTCCACCTTACTTCCCACAGTTGGTCAGCCAACTGCATTACTTTCTTACTCTTCTCAGTTCTTTGTTATCTTCAGAATAGTGCTTCAAAGACAGTTACAGAATAAATCTAATTATGATAAAGTATTACAAAAAATTGGTTTCTGTTAGTACTGTATCAAATATTCTTAAAACCTATTCCATTCTATAAAAGAGGATCATTGTATATTTAATTTTTACATATACAATTATAACTTATATATACAATTCATTAATCTAAATGAGCCTAGTTTTTATCCCTACACATTTATTTTGAACAATGTGATCTAAAGCTTACTTTTCCACAGGAACAAAATTACATATAGGAATTGTGCTTTCAGAAAACCACCCAAAGATTGTGCATACCATGAAATAAAAAAAGAAAATAGAGAAGAAAAGTTAAAATAAGATTTGGACCAAAATAACATTTTCAAAGATAGCTATCAATGTGTTTCATAATTCTGGAACTAGTTGTTTGCTTAAAATAAAACAAAGCAACAACAAACCCACATGTGATTTTGTCAGCTTAGTCACTAGGGAATGCTTACACTATCATCCTTAACAATTTGAACAGAAATGCTTATCTCCCACCCTTGCTGTCAAATTTGTTCTTTCTTAGTCTTCTTCATCACAATAAAATACTCTGTTATCCACCCAAATGTTTCAGGCAAAAACCTACATATGATCTGTGAATTAACCCTTTCCTTTATCCCTTATACCTAATTCATCAGCAAGTTCTCAGGGTTCTTCCTCCAAGAGATATCTTAAGTCCATCTATTTCTTTTTATCTCTATTCTTTCTCATAATCCTTTACATCTCATATAGTTTTTTTTCCCATTCCTTCCCAAGTATTCTCGGCATTTTCAGTTTAGCCTATCTACAGTCCATTCTGTAAACCAAAAAGAAGTACAAATGAGAAACAAATCAGGTAAGTCACTCACTGTTGAAAGCCATCTAAGATGGACCACCATTTCAATGAGGGTCAAACTTATTGCCATGTTGTTTATGATTCTGTATGATCTGGCTTTACCTTCCAACTTGACTTTCTTACCTACCATTCTCCCTCATTTATTTTGCTCTAAGAACACTGGATTTGTAGATGGACCTTCTTGCTTTTGATGGGTACTCACGCCTGCCTTCAGAGCCTTTATGTACTGCTTGCTATATTTCCCTTGGAATTCTTTGTCAGACTGACTTTGCCTCCTCATTAGTTTACATGTAACTACCTGTTATGGTCTGAATTTTACTTCCCTCAAATTCATATGTTGAAATCCTAATCCCCAGTACCTTAGAACTGGCTGTATTGGTTTCTTGGGAGTTCCATAACAAAATTCCACAGACTGGGTAGTTTAAACAACATAAATTTATTTTTTCACAGCTATGAAAGCTAGAAGCCCAAGATCAAGATGTAAGCAACTTTGGTTTCCCCTGACACCTCTGTCTTGAAAAGCCTAGTAAGGAGACATGGAGATAGAACAACTGCAGTGACTATTACCATATAATTTAATAACTATGACCACAGAGTTGAAAATGTAATATGGTTGTCTTCCCATGAAATTGAAGCAAGTAAATGACAAGCTGTTCACTTTGGGAAACTGGAAGGAAGGAGAAAGAAGATTCCACTGACATTCTAAGAAAAAAAACCTTTAATTCTGGCTGTTATGAGAGCCAGACCTCCCTTTAGAATGCACCCTATCCATTTGCCACATCCCAGAAGCTCAGACCTTCCTTTCTTCCTTATGAAGTGAGAATGCCCCAGTCCTTGCTTAAATATGACCTCGCAGGTCCTCTTATCTCACAAACTTCATGTATCCTATATACCTGGCAGCATTTACTACACTCGTGTTTATATTTTTCCACTTTGACTCCTTGTTGTCTGATCCTTGCCTAAGATAACTCAAACTCTGCTTTTCATTGGTCCTAATACCAAAGTCTCTGAAATTATAGAGACTATGGTCTTTGCCTGGGTCCTGAGGAAAGTCAAGAGGGCAGGGAAATCATAAAGCCACTAACCAGCACACTGACATCTAAGGAGAACAACCCCAGAAATTAAAATAAAATAAATTTTAGAAAAATCAAATGTTTTAAAAAACATTTTAAAATCACCTATTTGATATTGCATAACTATCAAAACATAGCTCCACATTAAACCTGTATATTGTATTTTTAATTTAGTAAAATTCATTGTCCATATGAACACAAAGTGTTCACATAAGCTTGTACCTGAAAATGAACTTGTAAAATGGAACTGAAGGCTATCACAGTGTTATTAAAACCTGATTAAACCTGTAAAAATACACTTGTGGATTTGAGGACCCGGGTTGCAAGTGACTTTTATAAATCATGATTCAAGGATTGAAATGAGTCAAAATAACCAAGTTCAGTTTAGGGGACTATCATGATATGTTTATCAATGGAATAAAAAATTCTCAGGTAGGTTTATGTTTTAAAAGTTTTCAATTAATTCTATTTTATGAATAGCAATAGTTTTAAGCATTACTTCCTTAAATATTTATAACTCTGTGAGGTAGGCACAATTATTATTTTAATTTTATCCATGAGAAATGTGTTTCAATATCTTGCCCTAAACCCATAAGTGGTAGTGTCAGGAATTAGACCTAGGAAGTCTGATTTCCAGAAAAAATTTCTATAACCATTATATATGTAGAATTAGAGGAAAACGTTGTTTTCTCCCAGTTACATATATGTTTAAATCAGTAGTTATTTTTCTTATACTTGTAATTGCAAGGTTTGGTAACTATTTTATGCATATATATTTATATTCTGGGTGCTTTTTATATTTTATAAATATAAAATTATGTAATTTTATATAATGCAGATAATGTCTTCAGCCTAAGCAAAAAAAACCCCACCAAACCCATACATACATGTGTCATACATGTGTTAAGGCATTTTATTGATCGATATTTACCTCATACCTGCTTTGATTTCATGATTCAAACTTTTCCTTGGTCATGAGCTTGACAAAGATAAATTGTGAATGGCTTTGAAGTTCCCATCTTTAATTGCTGCCCATGTAACAAAATGTTATTTGTTTGTAGAGTTGATATTCAGACACAGTTCCATTTCTCTTTTGTTCATGTTACTCTGCTTTCCAGCGCCAGTCCGAGCTTCATAGTCATGTTTTGATTAAGGGACTAATGCTTTATTAAATTTTGAATAGAATCTGTTATCAGTGTAGTGTTATTCTTATTGAAATAGCAACATAATATTCTTCAGCTGCTTTGTGAAAAGAGAGCAAAATGTGATTTCTATTCTTACCCAGATTCTTAGTTGTTTACCATGGTTTAAATAATGCTTTTTGTGAAGGCTCCCAATTTTAGTTTGAGATGATACTGGGTGGTATCAGTGATGCTATTATCATCAAATACAGTGGAGGTGTGGGCCACCTATTCCAATTTTATTACTTCTTGAGAGATGGAGATACATTCCTATGAAATACTGATTTCAATGCTGAATTCTGCTTAGTGGGTAGAAGTTTTGTAGTTTATTTCTGAAGCTTAGAAGACATCTTCAAAGTTTTCCTTGTATCTTCTAATTCTTTCAATATTACTCTGTCATCAAAATAACAAATGTGTGAAGACTTTTTTTAAATGAAAGATACATGAAAAGAGCCACAATTTAACATTCATAACCCTCTCAAATACACAACCCATTCAGAAAGAACTCACTTTCACATGTCTAGGCCTCAGTTACAGTGTCTATGACAGGAGGGAATGGAACTAAATAATTTTTAATCTTCTAATTTGCAATCTTTTGTTGAATGATTTCATTACTTTAGTCTCCTATGTTGTGGTAACCTCTATAAATATATTGATAACACATTCATGTATTTATTGACTATCTGGTAGAATAGATACAGTTGATTTGAGCCTTTTAGTCATTCCCTTATGGCAAAGGTTTCTCATGGATGTGATACATTTATTCGTTCAACAAATACTCATTCACTGTCTATTTTGTGCAAAGCACTGTACTAAGGGAACACATGTAGGAAAAATAATAGTTCTTAAATAATCAAGCCACTTCTTGGATGTTGGGAATTTGGACAGTAGTCTATGTCCGTAGAACCTAACAGAAACAAATGAACAGAAATGAAATTCAAACTTGTGGTCTTAACTTCATTATCAATGGGCTGAAGTCTCTTGGTGGGAATGCGTTTTTTCTGGAAGTGTTAGGAAAGTTTCCATTTCATGATCCTTCCAGCTTCTAGAGGCTGCTGGCATTTCTTAGCTTGGTTTACAGCCACTTCACTCTAACCTCTGCTTCTGTTATCACACCTCCTCTGGCTTTGAAATATCTGCCTCCTTCTTATGAGGACCCATGGGATTATATTTATCCAATCCAGATAATCGAGGATAATCTTTCCACCTCAAGATCTTCACCTCAATCTTATCTTCAAAGTCCCTTTGCCAAATTCTAGGGATTAAGATGTGGGCATCTTCAGGGTGCCATTATCCTGCCTACCACACAACTTTTTAATGGAAATGTATATATTAACAATAAAATACATGGGGAATTTCTGCTATGCAGGGTGTCTATATAGTAATATTATAATTTTAAATAATCATATTAATTAATGTGATAGTTATCATAATGTGTCCACCACAGCTCAAACTTTCTAAGATGTCTACTTGGTAACTGTTGTTTAAGAATAGAAGATATTCTTCACAGATCTTAATCTTCCAAAAATAAAATGTATTTATGTAAGACTTATGATACATGGAGCCCAAAACTATTGAACAAAATGGTTGTTTCCAAAGAGCATTCTGGATTTTAACAAAAAGAAACAAGTAACTACTGCTACAAAGAAATTAGGCTGATTTTTAGGACTTAGTGCCAAGTCATCCTCTAAGTGCTTGTACATCTATTAATTTATTTGATTCTTATAACAATGAGATGTCAACATTCTCTCACTTTAAAATGGGAGAACTGAGGCACAGAAATTAAATGTCCCTCCAAATCACATAGCTAGGAAAATGCAGAGATGTGATTTGAACTCAGGTCCTCTGGCTCCAGAGTATGTGTTCACTCTCTAGACAGCTCCAAAAAATATTTTAGAGCCAAAGTCCTTCAGGGGGATTCAAATGCATTTATTATAAATACACAGTTGGATAGATTATGGGGCTGAGGTTTTGAGACATCTGCCAGTGCTTTTATTGTGAAATGCTCCTCCTGAACTTTAAATGACCTCTCTATTATTAAACTTTGTTTTGGGAACACTTCTTGTTTTATTCTTTGGATATATTTTGATTACTAATATAGCCATACCTCGGCACTCATCAGCTTCAGAACTCGTCAAACCCTATACTCATAGCATTTTGACAAGAAAAATAAAATGTCTCAGCCCTCAGAGCTTGCTTGAGACGTATCATGCTTGTTAGAACTTGTATGAGTCATGATGCTGCCCCCACAAGAAAAAATGTTTCCTCGTTCTTCACTTGTTCTGTACTCAGGCGCTCCGTGGCCCTCTGTCTTAATGAAACAGAGGTCAATGCATCAGTCTCAGGGTACCTTGGAAACAGTGCAGAATCCCCACATATTTGTCATTATTGTCTTGTACTTTTGTGCATGTTAAGTGCTAATCATGGCTCACGACAAAGGTTAAAAGTGATATCACTAAGCCTAAAAGGCAGTTAATAAGAACCACGATTAAAAAGAAAAAAAGAGATTGTAGCTCAGTATGAGAATGGTGGAGGTGTGACTGATATCGCTCTTATGTTCAAGATGCCAATAGCAATGATCTCGACGAAAGTGCAAAATAAGAAAGCAATTAAAGCAGCAAGAGTTGCTAATGGTGTAAAGTCTGTGAGTAAGCAATAGTCACAGACATTGGAACCATTTGAAAAATTGCTTTACATCTGGATTAATGGAAAACAGCGTGTGATAGCATTTCTGAGGCAATAATTTGTGAGAAAGCTAGGCAATTGCATGCTAATCTGTTAAAAGACAAGCCTGGGAGTGGCGAGGGCACTGAAGTGTTTAAAGCTAGTCATGGATGGTTTGATAAACTTTAAAAGAGAGCTGGCATTCCTAGCGTGGTGAGGCATGGAGGGGTAGCCAGAGCCGACAAAGAAGCTGCCGAAAGCTATGTCATCAAGGTTAAGGAATATGTAGATGCTGAGGGTTTTGTCCCTCAGCCAGGGTTTAACTGCTATGAGACTGGTTTGTTCTGGAAGGAAATGCCTAATAGAATCTACATCACTCAAGAGGAGAAGGCATCACCAGGGCACAAGCCAATGAAGGACAGGCCGATTCTGTTGTTGAGTGGGCATGCCAGTGGGAATTTAAAACCGAAGCCCCTACTGGTGCATCACAGTGAAATCCCATCAGTTTTCAAGAGAGAGAATGTGATAACAAGCAAGTTAAGTGTGGTGAGGAGGGCCTATACTAAAGCTTGAGTGACGAGGTAATTCTTCTTAGAGTGGATGAACAAAGAGTTTGGCTCTTGTGTGAAAAAAATATTTGTAGGAAAACGAACTGCCTCTGAGGGCTTTGTTCATCATGGACAGTGCTTCCGCTCGCCCTCTGGGCTTGGAGGATGACTTACTGGAGGAGCTCAGTTTCATAGCCGTGGAGTTCTTGCCCCTAACCCAGCTCCTCTGCTCCGGCCCCTGGGCCAGCAGGCCATTTCCAGCTTCAAAAAACTCTCTACAAAGGTCCTTTTCCAGAGGTGTTTTGAAGTAACCTCAGATATACAGTTGACACACAGAGAGTTCTGGAAGGGCCATTTTAATAACCTCCACTGTGTTACTATCATAGATGAGGCCTGGTGTGAAGTCTGTTACAAGACCATGAACTCTGCCTGGAAGAAATTGTTGCCAGAGCTATAATTCCAAGGGAATTTAAAGACTTTAAAGATATTCCTGGTAGCCCAATAGTGGAGCATGTTGTGACTCTGGGCAAGTCCATGGGCCTGGAGGTCAATGATGAAGATGCAAAGAGTTAGTGGAGGAGTACAGAGCAGAGCTCAGCACTGAGGAGCTGCAGGAACTTCAAATGGAGCAGCAACAGATAGTGGCTGAGGAAATTTCTTCAGGCGAGGAGGAGGGAAGGGAGGAATTGTCTGCTGCACTGATAAAAGAAATGTGCGGGGAATGAGTTGAAGTTCAAAAGTTAGGGAAAAAGTATCACCTAGACAAAGCTCTAGCAAGCCAAAATGTGGACCTGTTTAATGAACAGACAATATGACACTTTAGAAACATTTTGAAACATAGACAGAAACAAATTTCTTTTGATAGGTTTCTAGTGAAACTTCCTAAATCTGAGTCTCCAACAGTGTTCAGAGAAGACAAGAGACAGAAAACAGAAGAAACCCATGAAATCTTAAAGCAGTCCCTGTAGCATATCTTGCAATGCTGATTTGGTGGAGGTATATTCTTTTAGCCTTCTTCTGTCTGGGAAACTCCTTATTTTGCCTCCCATTTAAAATGAGAGCCCTGCTGGGTAGAGTACTCTTGATTGAAGGCCTTTGCTTTTCATTACTTGGAATATTTCTTGCCATTCCCTTCTGGCTTGTAGTGTTTCTATGGAGAAGCCAGCTGCTAGGCTTATCGGGGCTCCTTTGTACGTTACTTCCTGTTTCTCTCTGGCTGTCTTTAAGATTCTCTCTTTGTCTTTGAATTTTGCCATTTTAATTATGATGTGTCTTGGAGTGGGTCTCTTTGGGTTCCTCTTGATTGGGACCCTCTGTGCTTCCAGGACTTGTGTAACTTTTTCTCTCATCAAATTAGGGAAGTTTTACATCATTATTTTTTTCAAACAGGTTCTGCATTTTGACCTGGCAATTCCACTGCTGGGATTATACCCTAAGAATCCTGAAACACCAATTCCAAAGAACCTATGCACCCCCATGTTCATAGAAGCATTACTTACAATAGCCAAGTGCTGGAAATGGCCTAAGTGCCCATCAGTAAATGAGTGGATCAAAACACTGTTGTACATTTACACAATGGAACACTACAGAGCAGAAAGAAGGAACTCCTACCCTTCATGACAGCATGGATGGAACTAGAGGGTATTATGCTAAGTGTAATAAGCAGGTAATGAAAGACAAACACCATATTATCTCACCGATAAGTGGAACCTAATCAACAAAACAAACAAGCGAGCAAAATAGAACCAGAGACATGGAAATAAATAACAAACTGACGGTAACTAGAGGGGAGACGAGAGAGGGGTAATGGGAGAATGAAGGGGAAGGGTCAAGTCAAGGAACATGTATAAAGGACCCAGGGACAAGGACAATGGGGTGGGGCAGGGAGGATCCAATATGGAATGTGTGGGCAGGGGAGAGTAACAGGGGAAAATTGGAGACAACTGTAATTGAACAACAATAAATTTTTTTTTAAATAAATAAAAAAGAAACTCCTGAGAAATCACCTTAAATTATCTTGGAAGAGGACTCCTTTTTCAATAATTAATCTCTCTTCTCCTCCTTCTCCTTCTCTAACCTTACCACTATCCATTATGCCAGGAACTCTTCTCAGTACAAAGTAAGGTTAAATTTTATTTTTATGTAATTCATTGCTTTTTTATCCATGTCTGTTTAGTTTTAAAGTTCTGTATTATAAAACAACCTCATTACTTAATATTAGTCCAGCAAAATGTGAAAGTTCTGGGGAAGTTTCACAAATTATTTCTAATATGTTATTTCTTATGGGAAAAATTTGTTCAACAGTTTCAGCACTTGTCACAAGTTCTGGAACAAAATAACAACGAGTACTGAGATTCTGCTGTATTCTAAAAAGCCACTGATCACATGGAAATGAGTATTATGATTTTAATAATTTTAATCTTTCTTTCTAGGCCACACTCTTTGTAATCAGACATTGTCACAAATGTGTCTGCAAGGTAATAATGACTGACTTAGCAAACTTGATAGAGCTTTCCTATTAAACTTAGTACCTTTTCTAGTATTATCAAAGTTGTTTCATTAGAATTGGTTCAGTCCCATTTAGTTATTATCTTCTCAAAGTTAATTTATTCTAAAAAGGAAATAATGCCTTCATAAAAGTCAAAAACATACACCAGGAACTCTGAAAGCAAACCGAGAAGAGATCTTTCCACAGCGTCTGGGGCAATGCCGTAGTTCTTCACAGCAGCACACATTTTCTCAAGGTCATTGCTCTGAAGACAACGCGCAGAGCTGCACGGGTAATGAGCGGCATGAACAGCAGGTCACTCCATTTGGTTTGGCAGGGGTACTCCTTCTTTGGTATCAGCAATGGGTATCAAAAGTTTAGCTTCGGTGGCCTATTATACAACCTTACCTGGAGGACTTCCTGTGTCCAAACATTAACAAAATAACTAGGTTTGAATTAGTGAATCCACAGTCTGGAAATATAACTAGACATCGTTGATTTAAATGTAATGTACAACAAGCCATAATGATACTTGAGGATTCTGAAGTATCCCTCATTGGGAGTGGGTGATAAATATTTGTTAGCCAAGGATAGTTAAGAGAAATATTCTGGTCTGGTTCACACTTTTCTCCAGTTGTTCGCACTCCGTTAAAGGTATTCTGGTGACTGTTGCTAGCCATCCTGTCTTGGTCTGGTTCCTTCCTTTGAGCTCGCTCTTTTCTGGTGATGGACTTCTCCAAAGCTCATCTCAAGTGCAGGATGACATGAATGGGATGATGTGCAGACTTCGCTTTCTTCTGCTCTTTAAACTGCTTGCTTCTGTGTGCTTATTATTGGGAAATGGCTTCTGTTTATATTTGTGTGACTTTAATCTCTGTTATCTGTTTTCACCCTATATAGGCTGTGTTAGGTCTCTGATGTGGTGATGAAAGGAGTGTTTTTAATCCACTTATTTTGTGGGTTAAAAACAGGTAAAAAGAGTAAGTTACTAAATAGGATCTAAGCTGAAAGTGGGTTTTACCCATTGGATAAAATATAGCACATGCTCGCGCATATATGCGTGCAAGCATACTGCATACAGAGCCTAAACGCCACCAACCTTCTTGCTCGGTACAACCGAGCAACACTGGGCTCCCACTGCTCAACAATGTTACTCTTTATCCAATTCATATCCAGCGTCATCCAAGCAAAATCTGCATTTTAGAGAGTGCCGTCACTCTGACTTCTTGCTGGTGGGTAATGCTTCGGTTCCCCATTGCTTTAAATCCATCTTAAATCAGTCGGCATAGCTTAATATAAGCAAATAACAGGCAGCACCATGTCTCTGGATGCAACAATCTAGAAGTGTCTTAATTTTAAGCTCCAGTACAGAAACTCTTGTAAATCAAGAGACAGCTAGGAAAGTTTGTCGGGAGGTTGAGGCCTGGCTATGCCACCGCATGCTGTTTTCTTACAGGTTGCACGGACGGAGCTTTCCCATGAGGAATAATAGTTCAACGGCTTTCAAAACAGGGAGTGAAGTAAATATATGTGTTGTATCTTGTAAGGTATTTTAAACAGGTGCTTTCTGTTTAGTGTTGTGCATACAAACAAAGTGTTGGCACAAATAAAATACTTTAGGTTGAAAAAATAAATTACAGACTTCAAAATATAAAGATTTTCAGAAATGTGTATTTGGAAAATATACGTGATAAAAATATGGATTTTCATTAAACCAACAAATACTTAAATAAAAATCTTGATTTTTAAAATATTAAGCAAAATATCTCTAATTATTTAATAGAATAATTCTTCCTTTTTGTATGCAGCTTGTTTTGCATAACACTTCGACTTTTGAGTCATTAAACAATAAATCTAAAACAAGAGGGCTCGGTTACTTTTCATTAGACTAGACCGTAAATACTCGTCTACTAAGATTTTGGTATATGCCAGCTTATTTATTTTAGATTAGATATTTGTCCTTCTAGAAATGTTGAATATTTTATACATATCTAAAACATTATCTCAGTTTAATGTTAATTAATTTGAGCATCAACTCCTTACCATCTTATTAATTATTTCAATCACACGAAATGATGACTAATATTGGAAATGTGTCTATGTGAACCAACTAATAAAAATATGAATATTTAAGGAATATTATTCTTAGGTGTATTTAATAAGCTGGAAAAAAGAATACAAGTATTGTTAACTAATGCCCATAGTAGAAGGGCTGCTCAAACATTGTTTTATAATGTTAAGTGTATAATAAAATTACCTTAACAGTGTGCTCAGTTTACATTGTCATTCTCAAAGAAACAGACTAACAATTTCTTTGTGCATTTTAAATGTACTTAATAAATTCTTGTTGGATAGGCTAAACATGTGTTGACTAGACATTAGCCATTTGAAAGAGATCTAACATGCTGTAATGAAAGACTTTATAACACCTACAGCAGCAGTTTTCCCAAGGATCAAGACAATTATTTTGACATTATGTAGAGAGAATGACCAGATCAGTATAGCTGCTTCAGCAGTAAGTTTCCAGGTCAAACAGCTGTTTACAAAGGCATTGCAAAACTTTATCAGGTGTTTTATGTGTATTAGAGGTTAAATGAAACATCTGGCCATTCCTGATAGCAAAGTTACAAATGAGCATCACAATTGCCCTGATTATGTAATTAAGGCAACAGCTGGGTCTGAAGAGGAGGTTTTAAAAGGTGGTATTAAGTAGCTCTAACTTTGGCTAATGAGTTATTTCTCTTCAGAAAGCTGCTTTATAGTTTGACCTGTACTTATCTCAAACTTGGTTTACAGCAACTCACTGTAGTATATCATAACATACTCAAAGGGTCCCAAATAAATCTACTAACATGAATCACTGCTAGTAACTTTAGAACTTGCTTATATATTTTCCTGGACATAAGCAGATTTAAATAGTCCTTGAAAAATTTATTGTTGGACTTAAGAAAATGCCAGCAGGAATGTGGGATCTATTATTTAATAAGCCCTAAATATATAGGGAGTTTAAATTTTTAAGAAAAATACCAAAACCCTTGACTGGTGTGTCTTAATGGACCAGACATCGTCCTGCAAACTGAAAGGCTGCCAGTTTGATTCCAAGTCGGGGCACATGCCTAGGCTGTAAGCCAGGCCCCCGGCTGAGGACGTGTGAGGGGCAATCAATCAATGTTTCCCTCGTACAACAGTGTTTCTCTCCTTCTCTTTCTCCCTTCCTTCCCCCTCCCTAAAAATAAATAAATAAAATCTTTTCTTAAAAAAAGAAGAAAAATACTAGATGGACATTATATCTATGACAAAACTTAAGTTGCTAAAGAAACACTGAATAGGGAAGGTGGTGTCTCATGGTTTGTTCAGGTCCAGTTTTTAGATAGTTCATACATTTAAGTGGATCACTGTTATTTAAAGGAGAACACAGTCAATAACAAGCTTTTTGTTTGGTCTGACCTATGATTTTTGTTTTCTTCTTGCTGTCCACAATGTAGAAAACTAGATGTCCATTGGTAATTGCAAGAAAAGAGGGGAAGGGAAGAATGGAAGTGTGCCCTAACTTTGGACAAAAATTCATAGGAAATTCTGAAGGTTTTGCAATCAATTCTGTTTTTGTTTTTTCAGTTCGGCTTCCCTAATGTAGGCCAATTGAGAGTGGATTCCTAGGGCAGACATGATTTGGGGTGGCTTCGCAGTTCTCTTCAATCTTTCTACAAGTTAAATGCATGGACACAGCTTTACTGCCATATTCCAGGGGTACATCCTGTGTTCCTTCCTGGGGGTCTTCCTTAGGCCATCTCTTCTACTCCATAGCCCCTTAGCCCCTTTTAATCTGCCCCATCCCCACCCCTAAGCATTCTAGTTTCCAGCTAGTTGCCCTGCTGATCAAGACAAGAAGAGGGACTTGAAGTCCCAAGGTCAAGGGTGCAGGAAGATGAGACCTCTCAAGAGTCTAAACCACATACTAAACGGTATAAAAATTTTTATTTTTTTGACAAGCAAACTGTCAAAGATGTTCTTCTGATAGTAAAGCTCATCTATCTGATTGGGATAATGATTCTCTGTCTCCCTCCCTCTGTTGAGTTTTATGACATAAGACTCCCTGTGTTATGTCAGATCTAGAAAGATGTAGTTATGAGTGTGTGAGTGTATAGTGGAGTGGGGGGAGGTGATAGTTGTGAAGTATGGGGATTAGGAAGAAAAACTCATCCCATTATGAAATCATAGAAGATGCATTAAGAGAATAAAAATTCAAATAATCTTGTTCAATTTTGACTCATAAAAAGTCATTGTTAGTTGCCAGGTATTTATATGAAGTAGCTTTGTTACCAGGAAAAACAATGTAGAATGTGATTTTTGACATAATTTGTACCTCACTTAATAAGACACTGATCCCTTTTTACTCAGTAATACATTCCAAGAAGCAGTGCTTCTTCATAAACTGGATAACATATCCTCATCAGAATGTTGTAAACATAGTTTTATCCTTAATCAAGTACTCAGTACCAAACAAATCATAGGTTATATACATAATGTCATAAAAGCAACTATAAAGCAACTATAAACCTCTATAATAATGCAAAAACATAAAAATAAGCTTCTAGTTCTATAAAAAGAGCATAAATTTTCAGTACACATCATTTATAAAATGGGTCCCAATCTCCAATAAAATGTACCTATAAGATTAGAAAAAGTTCTAGTGCTTGATAATATGACATATAATTAATAACACCAATCAAATAAATAATAGACATATTAATAAATAAAAAATCACATCATTTTGATCATTATCTTAAAATTTGGAAGCTGCTTTAGGAAATAACATTGTTCCTAGTTTCTTTAAAAAAAACCTGTCAAAATTTTTGAGTGATTCTTTATTTTTCTCTTAATTGTCTCAAAAGAAAGGGAAATATTTAAAATTATTTTAAAATAGTGAACAGACTATAACTGATAATTTGAAGAAATTATTCTACTTAGAATATTACATAATTATCCAATAATAACAGCAACAATTATAATGGTCACTATTCTTTTTTAACTTATGTTGTACCAGGAACAATTATTTGGTTTCTCTACTATCATAATTTACTCTTTCGTTTTGTTCTGTATTTGCAAATTATTGTGTCTCTGGACAAATAATTTTAGGCCAAATCAAGGCTTACAAGAATATAAGTAGTGGCTGTAAAAAATTCTTCATTTATTTATTTATTTTCCTTTTTTTATTGTTGTTCAATTTCAGTTGTCCCCATTTTCCCCCCATTACTCTCCCTTGCCCTACCCACCCTCCACCTCCCACATTCAACCCTCTCCCTTTCTCCTCTGTTGTCTTTGTCCATGGGCCCTTTATACATGTTCCTTAACTTGACCCTTCCCCTGGTCTTCAGGAGACTTCGAAGTTCCAAAATCCCACTCACCTAATCTAAAAAGGAGGTTTAGATGGTACCCTAACTCCACACATGCATTGAAAGAGTAGTTTAAGCTTTCCACTGAAAAGTATTAGTTCGCTTGGAAGCAAGCTGTGGCATGTTTTAAAGTGCTTCCATTCTCATATTCTCCACACATAATAAATAACCTATTAAAACAACACTTTTTAAATGTATCACTGTTTAATATAACCCTGCTATATTAAGGAGCTCGTACCTTACATAAAATATTTAGTAATGAACATAAGCATCTCTTATTTATTAGGTAGTGAATTATTTACTTAAGCAGAGGCAGCCATCCTTCACAAAAAAAAAACAGTTTCCAATCAATTTCACTGTTCTACTAACAACAATTTATGTAACTGATTTGGAAAAATTTATTTCCACTGGATTTTTATATTTACAATGTTAGAATATGTTTCATGAACAATGATGATGTTATACTTTCTATCTGCTCTCAAACAAGATTTTTTTTATTAGTGACACTAATACAGATGTCCCATTTTCCCCCACTTTGTCTACCTACACCCACCCCCACCCCCCTTCCCCTCTGGGCATGACCACACCGTTGTCCATGTCCATGGACCTTGCATATGTGTTCTTTGCTTAATCCCTTAAGCTTCTTTCATGCATTCTCCCCTCTTCTTCCATTGTGACAGCTGTCAGCCTGTTCCATGTGTCCATGACTCTGTTTCTATTTTGTTTTTGTAGTTTGCATTTCATATTTTGTCTGTTTATTTTGTTCATTAGAGTCCACATATAAGTAAGATCATATGATATTCATTTTTCTCTGACTGGTTTATTTCACTTCGCAAAATAATCTCCAGGTCCACCCATGATGTCACAAAAAGTAAGATTTCCTCCTTTTTTACAGCCATGTAGTATTCCATTGTGTAAATGTACCACAGCTTTTTCTGCTGATGGGCACTGAGGTTGTTTCCAGATCTTTCTTTGTTATTGTAAATAACGCTGCTGTGAACATAGGGGTGCTTAGGATATATTCCCAAAAGTGGGATCGCTGAGTAAAAAGGTGGTTTCATTTTTAATTTTTTAGGGTAACCCCACACTGTTTTTTACAGTGGCTGTACCAGGCAGTATTCCCACCAAGTGCACTAGGGTTCCCTTTTCTCCACATCCTCACCCGCACTCGACTATGTTGATTTGCTGATGATAGCCTTTCTGGAAGATGTGAGGTAATATCTGATTGTGGTTTTAATTTGCATCTCTCTGATGATTAAGGACATTGAGATCTTAAAATGCTCTGACCAGTGTATCTTACTGCTAAGGGCCATGTTTTCATATAAATTTCTTTCACTTGGAGACCAGCTCCTTTACCTTGTAGAGGCCTCAAGAAAATCTTGCTTCTTGAGTATTTGTGTTTGTTTCTCCCTAGATGGAAGCTACCTCTTGGTCCTAAATATTCAGACTAATAAATTGGTGAGAAATATAGGGGGAAAATTAAAGATGAGCAAACTATTCTCTGAAAATAAGCCTTTCAGAGAATATGTGGTAGTCACCTCCATTATGATACATAAATAGTCTTTTAAAACAATAAAATAAGCATTTTGTCTTCATGTGTCCAGCATTACACCCATACGGCTGCAAGTATTTTTTTTTTTAAGCCTCAAAGCTGGGAAATCAGTTTAGGTATTATTGTTATTGGTATTTCCCCTCACTCTTCCTTTTACCTTGCTTTAGATGTGTATAAAATGATTGATATGATAATAAATAACTACATTAAGCATAATAAAGTGAACTTTATTATGAACATGTTATAATACAGATATTAAGAATCTGGAGAGACTAATATCAAATTACAATAATCAATAATTTTTTCCTTGCTCCCTTGACTTCTCAAATGTCAGCATTCTTTCAGTTTTTTGAATCTTTTTTTTCCAATTTGATCTGTTACAGATCTTCTAGACTAGAGATGATCTGGACCCAGTAAAGGCTACTTAATATGCCTTAGTAATTCAATAAATTAGTTCTTTTTATCTTTCAGTTACTAATTGAGTAGTCTATGTGACAAGGCCAGAGGATATACAGATAAGGTATAGTCTTCAAAGAGTACACAGTCTCAAAAGGGAGCAGGTTGTAAACAAGTAATTAAAGTGTTGTTCTAGAGGTATAATGAGGTTAAACAGCAATAGTACAAAGAACCGTATAATCAGCATAGTCCAGGGAGGTCAGATGTCTCATTGAGGGGAAGGCCCTTGTGTGGATTATTGAGGATGAGTAGCAGTTTGCCAGGTGATCTGGGGAAGGGGACAGCCTGTGACCTGCGTCCTTATGCTCTGTGAATCAGCATGACAATTGAGGAGAACTGCAAGTGGTGGAGTTTGTCTTTCTAGAACATTGGCTGTCTGCCAACGTTTGGCAGGGAATGACACTGGGGAGTCGAGCAGGGACCACAGTGCCCTGTGTATCATGGCAGATACTCAGTGTTATCCAGTGGACAGAATGGACATTGAAATGTTTGGAGCTCACAGAAAATTCATCTAGTTTACTTTTCAGGAAGATAAACACTGTGGATAAGTTAGAGCAGTGAGATGAAAGTCAAAGAGTCTCTTTGGGACTGTGATAGTCCGCTGAGCCCTGGCAGAACAGAATACCACAGACCGTGTGACTTAAACGGCACAATTTATTCTCTCATAATTCTAGAGAGCACAAGACTAAGATTAAGAAGTCCAAGATTAAGGGCCAATTTCTCCTGCTGCTTCTCTTCTTGGTTTACAGATGGCTACCTTCTCTGTGCCTTCAGGTGGCCTTTTCTCCCTGTATTCACAACCCTGCCATTTCTTCTTATAAGGGCACCAGTCCTATTGGATTAGAACCCCACCCTTGTGATCTCATGTAACCTTAATGACTTCCCTAAAGATCCTATCTCTAAATATAGTCACATTGAGTTTAGGGCTTCAACATAAGAATTTCCATAACATTACGCCTTCTGGACTTTCAAAATTTATGTTTTTATCACATGTAATATAAATTCTCCTTATCCCAAACATCCCAAAGTCTAACTCATTTCAGCGTCAACCCTCAGTCCAAGGTCTTACCTAAATATCTAAGTCAGGTATCAGTGATTCTAGCCTAAGGCAGAATGCCTTTCCAGCTATGAACTTGTGAAACCAATAAATTTATGTGCTTCCAAAATACAGTGGTGGGACAAACATAGGACATGCATTTCTATTGCAAAATGGAGAAAGTGGGAAGAAGAAAAGGGTCAAAGGTTCCAAGCAAGTCTAAAACCTAGCAGGGCAAATTCCCTTAGATTTTAAGATTTGACAATAATCTTTGGCTTAATGCTCTGTTCTTTTGGCCCACTGGGGCAGTAGCAATGTCCCCACAGTCCTAGAAAGTGGCTTTGTTCCTTGGCTCTGGGTGGCAGACTTGCACTTGAGGCACTGAAACCTGAGAGGAGACAGCCTCACCCAGCAAAACCAAGGAGGAGATGGCCTCATCCTTTGAAACCGAGGAGGTGACAGCCTTGACCCATGGGTAGTGGCCCCCTGAGAGTCATTCTTTATTTTCTTGAAGGATATGACATGTTTGCAGCTGGACAACTCTAATACCCTGTCTTGTAGAATCTCAGATGTATGAAAGCTTTCATTTTGTTTCATCTCTGTCCCCTTTAATCCAAACTGGAAGTGTCTCTCCTGGTACGATTTTATTTCTGTTCCTGGCTACTGCTGCGATGAGTGATTAAATCCATAGGCAATCTCTTTATGCAGTGTTTGATCAGCCACATCCTTGGTGTTCAGTTCAGAACACGCTTTCTGTCTCTCTCTCTCTCTCTCTCTCTCTCTCCTTTTTGCAACATACATAAGTTGAAAATGTTCTGATCTTCATATTCTGGTTTCTCTTGCTTAACAATTTCTTCAAGCAGTAATGAGAAAGCAGACCACACCTTTAACATTTTGCTTAGAAATTTCCTTAGCTAAATATCCAAGTTTATCATCTGTATGTTTGAAGTTATTTTACTATTAACTTCTACTTTCCACAAAACACAGGAACACACTTCAGCCAAATTGTCTGACACTTTATAGCAAGGATCACCTTTCCTATAGTTTCCAACAACATGTTCTTCATTTCTGACTAAGATTTAGTAGAATCAACTTTATGTCTATGTGCCTACCAACAGTTTCTTCACAGCAGTCTCAGCTTTTTCTAACATATTCCCCCAAACGCTTCCAGGCTCTACTCACTACCCAGCTCCAGAGCCACTTCCACATTTTTAGGTATTCATTACTGACAGCACTTCATTTCTTGGTACTAAAATCTTTATTAGTCAGAGTTCTCCCGAGAAACATAGCCTATGGGATAGATGATAGATAGATAGATAGATAGATAGATAGATGATAGATAGATAGATAGATAGATAGATAGATAGATAGATAGATAGATGATAGATAGATATGTGATAGATACTTTTATTAGGATTTGGCCTCTGTGTTTAGGAAAGCTGGCAGGTCTAAATTGGCAGCTCAAGACCCAGAATTGGCACTGGTGCAGATAAGTCCAAAGGCAGTCTGCTTGCTGGTCTTTGCTGCTGTTCAGGGCATCAACTGATTGGGTAAGGCTCACCCACATTATGCAGAGCAATCTACTTTACTCAGAGTTCACTGATTTAAATGTGATTCTCATCTAAAAATACCCTTCAAGTTGACACATAAAATGGACCATCACTAGTGTGTATTGATTAATCCTAGTGAGAGATGGTTAGAGCTTGAACTACAGTGGTAATATAAGTGTTGGGTCAAGGATGACTTTTAGTTTTCAGACTAGGGTGGCTGAGTAGTTGATGCTATTATAAACTAAAGTGAAAATGCTTTAAGAAAAAAGTTTAGTGAAGAAGATGATAAATTCAGCTGTGTTGGTAGCAGGCAACAGAAACCTGTTAGAGTAAGCTTAAGTACAAAGAAGAGGACTTCTTTTAAGGGTACATATGTTTTTCATGGAAACCAAGGGTTCTAGGTTGGTGATGAACTAGACGCAAGTTCATTAATTTGTTTGTTTGTTCATTTTTATTATTTGTTTTAAATGAGAAATAACCAAACTTGTTTATATTCAGTTAAGAAGGAGCTAGTGAAAAAGAAAGATTGAACATAAATTAAGAGAATAAATAATGGGGAAAGATTCATTGGAAGAATGGAATTTAGGACACTACTTCTCAAACTTTAATGAGTATAGGAATTACCTGGGGGTCTCATATAAAATCCAGACTCTGATTCATTAGGACAAAGGTGGGGCCAGAGATTCTACACTTCTAACAAACACACAGAATCTACCTTGAGTCACAAAATTTGGCCCCTATTATATGACTTTTCAGTGGGATGTGTACAGCTCTTTCTCTAAAACATGAAGGAATTGCTCAAAGAAAAATTGTGCTTAAAATCTGGTCAACTTCATTCTCAATCTCATGGTAGACAAGCATTCAAAGATGCTGCTAATTAGAAAGTGAATCTTTTTCTTTTTATAATGCAATTTAATATGAAAAAGCTCAAACATACAGGTGAAACCTCACATGCCCATCAGCCAATTTTGATAATTATCATTATTTTGCAACTTTGTTTCATCAGCTTTTGCTGACCACCTCACTTTACCTCTACCACTGGCATATTTTAAAGACATTTTCACATATCTGTAATTTTGTCCATAAACACTTCAATGTATATCTCCAACAACTACAAATTTAGAAAAATCACAGGGCTATTATCATAAGGTCAGAACTGCTAATTGTCTATTTTCATAGTGAATTCAGCTGAATCAGATATCACAAGCTTCCCACATTGATTTTGTTGACCTAACTCTTAAGTATGTTTTAATATATGTATAATAGTTACTCCTCCCATTTTATCTTTCAAAGCATTTATTAGTTGAATAAACTGATTTATTTTATTTTCTATAATATTTTCCATATTCTGAAGATGCTCATGACATCTTTATTTGATGTTATTTAACATGTTACAGTACCCCTCATATTTCTGTAAAATGATAGTGTTTCTAGAGACTTGATTCAATCTGGTTACTTACTTATTGACTAGAATACTTTATGGACAATTCTGTGTAGTTCCTTGCGTCAAGTCATAAGGCATGGACTTTCTAGTCCCAGTTTGATGATGCTAATATTAATAGTGGGTTCAGTGCCGGCAGTCTCATCTATCCACTATAAAGTTCCCTATTAACTTCATAGGTAATGATTTTAAGAGCCATTGATCATTGCAACTTAGATACATTATTTGAATAGAGGTTTCAAAATGACAATTTTTCTTATTCTGCTATTTCTTTTTACATATTAACCATAATGGTCCTTTAAAAAAGAATTTCCTATGATAAAATGTTTATTGTCAGGAAGGCAAGATAAATTGATGATTTTTCTACTTATTTAATAATTCTCAGAATAGTGATCGGTGCCCTAGCAATTTGAAAAAGTGACCACAAGGTTGAAATTAACAAAATTCAAACTGTAGGAAAAATTTGTAAAATAAAATTACCAGTTTTTTAACTACTAAATTAAAAAAGGTAAAGAAGAAAATAGAGTAAGAGTGGGAACATAAAGACTTAGGTACCTACCTACCAAACTCAATGTATGAGTCTTATTTAGTCCTTATTTAAATAAATTTTTAAAATGACATTTGAAAATCAGTTTAGACCTGGATGAAGCATTTGATGATATTAATGAATTACTATTAATTTTAAGAGTGATACAATATTGTGGTTATCTTTAGAGATGTATGCTGAAATATTAATGGATATAATAATATGGTAACTGAGGTTTTCTTAAAAATAGCATGAAAGAAGATACAGATAAACGATATTGGCCACAAGATGATTTTGGTAAAGCTGGTGATGAAAGCATGCAAATTCATTATACTATTACTTCTTTTTTTTGGTATATGTATGAAATTTTTCATAACTATAATTTTGAGATTCTATCCAGGACAGGAAAATTAAAGTAGGAGTCAAATTAAAGTCAGAGTACATTTTTTAATTTGAGATCCTTAAACATATGAAGATATTACTTTGATATTTAGAACTAGCTTTCATCCTATATCATATACTTAATTCTGTGTCTGTTTAGTTGTTTTAATTTGACCATTTAATAACAAGAGGGCAGAAGATGTTGTTGTTGTTGTTGTTGTTTTTGTATTTCAGCACCCAGCAAAATTTCTGGTATATAGGGAGTTCTCTTCAAAATTTTTAAAAATAAAACGCTGACATTTTTAATACCAGCATCATATGCAATCAAAATTTTAATAGGGAATTTATCATTTGAAAAACCACATGCATGTGGTCAAAATGGTAATCAAAAGGTAAAGTAAAAGAAAACTAGGCAATATCATAAATAATTTCTAAAATTTAGTCCTATTTAAAATTTCTGGAGCTACTGTAACCATTCCATAGCCTAACACATGAAGACAGGACAGTTTTGTCTGTTCTATTATATTTTAATTTGGACATTGTTCATGTGAAATTTTATGTTTACAAATTGTGATGGAAAGTGATTGCATTTTACTGTTAAGAAATTATTGGACTCTTGCAGTAATCAGGAGTTGAGAAGGAGGACTGGTCAACTCACTCCATAGTTTTTGGCTCTGCAGTGTGATTCCCAGGGCAGATCGGAGCTCTAATTAGGGGTCTAGTTTGCTTTTGATGTTGACGGCAACTCTTATTAGTATTAATGTATATGGAAGAGAGAATAGATCTTTAAATAATTTAAAAACAGCTTTGTGTATTATGAATACAGATATATAAAAGATTTAATGATGTGACTTTTCCATATTTATACTATGGTGCACATAAACACACCCTCCATGTATTGTGTATAACTATGTCTTGGGGACTAAATGAAGCTCATAAAATTTTGCCATTAATTATGCTGACAGAGGGAATATCCTTTTGTGTTTATTCATTCATTCCTCAAAATGGCTGGAGCTTCTTTTAACAATGATCTGCCTGATTTTCAAAACTTAGTCTCTTAAGAGAGAACTCTGGCTAGACTTCCCTAAATTGAGGAATACACATTTTACTGTCATGGCACATTTTTAAAAGGGAAACCTCAGCTATATGTTTTTATATATCAGGCATATGAAAGTATACATTTCTTAGTAAAGGAGTTTCACAATAGTTGGCATTTTCTCTCGCTCTCTTTTTTTGTATGTTTCCTTTATAAATATTGTGAGCTACAGCTATAATCCTTTTCTGGGCACAAGTGACCTACAGTGTGATTGTACTGTACTGTATTTATAAGTCATAAGTGGTGCTTGACATGACAATAAGAATAGCTTGTCTGTGATTTCCACTGTGAGAGGCACTAAGGTTTTGTTGGTCAGGAGGTGTATTTTCCAGTTGGTATGACAGAGCTTCTGTATTTGAATGTTTAGTTACATTTAACCGGCTCATTCTAGCTTTATACATGGATTGCTTAACACCCAAATTATATCTTAAAGAAACTTTAAAAGCAGAAACAGAAAAAAAATAATACTAAGTAGGTTTTCATTCAGAGATCACTGAAACAAAGCTAATAACAAACTTCTTCTGGGTTTATTTTATCAGCTTAAATGTAAGACCAGGGCATCTCAAATTTCCTATATGCATAAATAATTTTTTTCTTTTGAAAACACTGCCCCTGAAAAGCAGCTCTGAAAAGGTTGCAGTAAAACCCCCTTTGAAGGATTCTCAGCACAGGTCAAGGAAGAAACAATGCCAAGGGGCAAGGTCTTTGTTATGCACGAGGCCGCTGGCCATTTCAGAGCAGCTCTGGGTGTCAGGGAACCCAGTTGATGACAGATGGTGTGACTGTCCTTGCAAATTTTTCACCTTAAAATGACAGCTTATATGGAAATACCCTGTAATCATTGGGGAAAGATACTCTAAAAGCCCCTTGAAAATTACATAAAGGGAAACAGTTTTTATTTCAGGTATAGTTCTGGGCTGTTTTGATATTTAAGAAAGCTGGGATGTTTGTAATGAAGAAATAGGAAAGAGAAGAGTGTTTTAGTTCAAAGGGTACTTGTTCTTCTTCCTCTACACACAAAACAATAAATGCACCCCTCCCCCCAAAAAACAAGATAATCAATATTTTTTCAGATCCTGCCTTTAAATTACATACATTGTCTTGACTTAATACACCAAGTTTGTTAGCCTCTTTGGATGAAAGACAGTTCTTCTGGTAACTTAAATTACTGCAGAAATAATTAGGGAGATTTCCCAGGTATATCCCGGGCCACATGCATAATATAAAATTAAGCAAAAAAAACTGCTTTACCTAGTTTGCTTCAAAAATTGTTATCAGTTCATGTTTGGAGGATTAAAACATATTTTTCCTTTCTCCATTTGTTCTTATTGAATTTATGAAAAAAGGTAACATGGGAGGAGAATTCCATAACTTCAGCAACAATTTTAGATTCCATAAACATATTTTCATTTTTAATTGTGTGTTTGTTCAAAATCATCATGGAAATAATGCTAAAATTCTGAGTGACAGGAGTTTCTCACTTATATACTCTATAGATTTCCAGTGGCTTTCAGTATCATAAAATTAAGACATATTAAAAAGTCTTGGTTAATTCTGAGTACAAACATTGTTTTAGGTTGGTTTTAATGAGAAAATCATAGCTGTCATTTCCACTTCACATTCTTTCTCTTGTGCTATAATTTGCTCGTACAATGCATTGTGCTCTCAGAGTGTATGTCAACGAGCAGAATGGGTTCACAACAAAAGAATCAATAGTTGATTATTTTTTTAAATTCAATTATTTGTATGTTCCTTCAGTAACATTGTTAAAATTAGAAGACTGAAAATTAAAACAACATTGGGAACAATTCATTAAATTGTTGGTTTATGTTCTTAAATGAGATTTTGCCTTAAGCTTCATGTAAGAATATTAATCGTCTCTCTATAAAATAAAAAACAGTAGCAGTCACATCATCATGCATCCCCAAGAGAACTGAAGGCACCTGTGCTTCACTATTGGAACTGAATTTCTTGAGGTTTGGATGGAGTTCATTGTATGTTGCAGTTTACTATCTTATTTTTATAACATTTAAACATGAGTGAGCCAATAAACTAAATTTTGGGGAATTTGCCTTTGATTGACAACTGTGTTATAAAAATGTGAAGAAAGAGAAGGAGGAAAGAAGAGGGTAAGGGATGAAAGGAAAATAAAGGAAAGAAAAATAAAGGCTTCTATACAGATATGACAATTTCACTTTATTGCATTGACATTCTAAATTAGACTCTCCCATGATTTTCTATGACCACTTGCAATACTAAAGAAAAATAATAAAATGTGATAAAATAAAAAAAACTATTCCTAAAATCCTAAAAATTATCTTCAGAAATGGTCACCTCATCTTTTTCTTTCCCTACACGGAGAACGGTTGTGAGGTGACAAAAAGGCACTGGGAGCACAAAGCCCGGCAGAAGCTGCTCTTACTGTCTGCAGCTCGTTCCTCATTTTCCTTGCAGTGGTCTTATCTTCTCCACCATCCGTCAGCCTTCTCCATCCAAAGTTGTAGGGCATTGTTCCACTGGTCAGTAAACAATTTTAATGTGTTAGAAACCTGTTTTGAAGTTTGCTGAGGTTGAGGTGTGTTATTTAGATGAATTTAAACAGGTTTCTGGCATACAGTACATTTCAGAAACTTTATGTGCTGAAGTAAATTTGAGAGTCGAAACTGAAGCTATAGTATGGAGATGTTTCAGACTTAATTGATCATTGAGGTATTTTCCCTCATTCTGGAAGAGCTCACAGGGCTCCTTGTCACAGGACAGGTTGGGGGGAAATTCTGACACGTGTCACAGAGTCCTAAAGTTGCACAGCTGGGATCAGTGGATTAGGAGGGTTAACCGAGGGTAGGAGATAAGCTTCCTCTCAGGTCAGGTCTGAAACCCTTGTCTGGTTGCATCCTCTAAGGAAACACCCTTCACACAGAAGGAACACGTGTTTGTTAGGTAAGAACCACCAGATCACTTCAGTCCTAGTCACTGCAGCTAGCAGCTCTTTTGGGCTCACTTCATAGGGTTACAGAGAGTAAATTATGTTTGTAAAAGCACTTTGAAAACAGCAATGCACAATACTGACATAAGAAATTATTTGTGTTGCATGCAGCCATAGAATGAAAAAAGTACAGGATCTAACTGTGCAAGTTTATGATTCAGGCTTGCAATACTCAAGACTTCCCAGGTATTGACTTCGCCAACTTTTGTGACCTCTGTGAGTCTCCATTTCATCATCTCTCAAATGGGGATGATCATTCTAACTTGAAAAATTGTTGAGAAAACCAAATGAAAAAATATGTTTCAAAGCTAGAATTATGCAAAGGTGATATTCAAAGTTTTTTTAGAGTTTCTTGCTGAAAATTGTTCTCTTGGCTTGACAACTCCTGGGACACACTGAGAAAATACTTAAAAAGTTCCATCTTACCCAGGACTTGAGACTTCAATCCCACTTGTGCTTATCAAAGAGATAATAGTGCCAGAATGAGGAACCAAGATGTTGGAAATAGAGAGTTAGATAAAGAAGGACCGTAAATGTGAGTCATGAAAATAACTTTGACTCTATTAACCCACTTTGTGAAATGCTCTGATAATGTTCAAATATTCTATCTGGGATGACTTTAGTCTTGTGCAATTATTTGAGAGAGAAGTTCTATTTTAATGCTTCACAGTTTCCCTTGTTGCTTGTATGACTTCACCAAAAGACAAAGGAAGAAGAATAAATATTATTCAGATCAATCACATAGGTATCATTATGAAATATTATGCATTCCATGCTTTTATATTTAGAGTGATGGTTCTTCTTTCCCATAAAACTAAAGCAAAACATGGAATATTTTCTTATTGCAATATTTGTTACATATCATGAGGTGGGGGTGGTTGCCTCCCATGTGCAACTTGTTAACAATCCCATAGAAATGCAGATTTTTAGCTTTATTTTTTCTCTAAGGAGATGTTTTGTTTTTCAAGTTAAAAAGTATACACCCACAAAAGTTGATTAAACACTTTTCTAAACAACTAGAAAAGACAGTGTATCAGGCTTTCCACCCAGAGCCTGTACTCTTATTCCCTCTCCTGAGAATATTCTCATAGACCTTCCCCTTCAGCCTTCACTTTCTTGTTTTTTTAGATTTTGGCTCTAGTGACGCCACTTCAGAGGGGCTTTCTTTGATTATCCTCTCTCATCAGTTCTCTGTCCTTGTCCCCATCTAGGCTTCATTTTCCGATTATGTCTTCACTTATTGATTATTTATTTATAATTTTTCTTAACATTAGACCTTTCTTTGTTTTGCTTGAAACTTGGTAGGTATTCTAAAATTATTAAATTTAAAATGTGTACAGATTGGACTAATAGTTTTTGTGTATTTTATAATATGATAACCAATAATTATTAAATATGTTTTGTGTGTTATGTATTATGTTTCAGACACTGTTCTGATCCTTTGGTATGTAAATTTCCTTTAATCCTAACAGCAATACTGTAAGATAGATAGCACTGTTGTCCCAATTTTAAAGCTGCACACAGTAAGAATAGAGACCTCTAGGTAGAAATTGTGAGCAATGATTCTCCCACTCAGTATCAGTGTACTCTCGGACAAGTAACTTAATTTTACTAGTCTTTATTTCTTCATTTGTTACAGTGGTTAATAATGCCTCCCCACAAGTAACTTTCCTGAAGATTGACTAGACAAAAGCATAGGACTGCATTATCAGGGGTGAATTGCTGTTCAAAAATTGAGCATATTCTTCCCATGTCTTTAGTCGTCTGCTTTTCACCCAGTTCTCCTCATGACGTCTTTGGAATTTTCTTAGTCTCCAGGCAGCTCAAGCCTGGCTACCATCCTATTATAAAATCTCATTAAGATGGTAGCTAAGGTTCAGCTAAGTCAGGTATTTTCAAGTACAAAGCACTCTAAGCATTGACCTGGAATTGATAATTCAAATGAAAAATGAGGAGCTAAAAAGTGGAAGAAGGGCCCTACCAGGTAAGGATGTCCCTGAAAATAGCACTCCAGGCTCTGCACATAGCAAGTACCCATGAACTGGTACACAGTACACACGGAAGGGCCAGTGAGAGCCATGCACCAGTAGGTAACAACAAGTCCCTCGAATCCTCTTGCCTAAGACTCAGGTTCCCTGATATAAGTCTTATACAAGACTACATACCAAGATTGCAGATACAAAATTTAACAATTAAGCCATATGCTGAATTTAGATAGAAAGTTAAAATTATGAACCCTTAGAGCTAAGTTGGTGATAAAAGTGAATATAGTTAAATATATTTATTTTTCAATATATACATGTATATGTATCTATATATGTGAGACATTGTACATGTAGATATATATGTATACATGTGTATATGTATGTAAATGCATGTGCGTACATGTAAGCATACATGTATATATTTAGGAAAAAATAATTTAAAATTGTATGTATATAAGTGCATATACATATGTATGTGTATGTATATGTAGAACGGCGGACCCAAAAAATGGAATTATCTCCTGGGGGGGGGTGGGTCCCTTGTAGTACAGACTTCCCCAGCTAGGTGAGTGTTCTAGGAACCCATCTGTATCAGTGCACCAGCTGGCATTGTTGTGAGAGGATGTGTTTGGCTTCAGTGAATTTTTTGGAAGACTCTTTCAACATGTTTGTCCATTTCGTGATGGGTGATTTACAAGTGTACCTGCCCACACTGCACTGAGTGTTCAGTAGTTTTTAACCAAAAAAGGCATGACCCCCCATGCCCCACCCTCACTATTCACCAGATATCACCCCGAGTGACTTTTTTTTTGTTTCCCCAGATGAAAAAAGTCCTCAAAGGGAAATGTTTTGCCCAGGTGGAAGAGGTGAAGCATAAATTGGCAGAAGCACTAAAAGGCATCAAAACTGATGAATTCAAAAGCTGTTTTGAGCAGTGGCCAAAGTGTCTCATTAGGTGTATTGCATCAAATAGAAAGTACTTTGAAGGTGGCTGAAGTTTAAATATGTAAGGATACATACACAATTTTTTATAAATAAATTCTGTTTTTTTAGTTCCTCTTTGTATGTATGTATATAGATGTATGTGCATGTAAGCACATACATCTATTCACATACATACATATTTATAAAAAAATTTAAAAATCATGCCCAGGGTCCTAAGGTTAGTTTGTGGCAGACATGGGTTTGTAATTTGTGCCTATCTGACTCTAATAATTATTCTCTAATATCATATTATCATTTGAGTTAATATGCATACACATAGAGTAATAGTCACTTTTAAAAAACATTTACTAGTTGTCATGCTCTGTACTTTATGTCTCTTATAAGCCTCCTAATTAGTCTATAATATACGTTTTTTAGGTTCACTTCCCAAATGAAAAAGTGACTTCCGAAACTTTGTGTTAAGGTTGCGTAGCTGGTAAGATCACAGTCTCAAGGCTAAATCATGTTCTCCTTCACCCAAGTCTTACCCAGGCTTTCATTTTTAATTTTTCCCCTTCACTATGCTACTGCTGCTCCTAATTTACTAAATGTCTAGTAAAGCTAAACTGAAAACATGTCTTTATTTTCATAATATTCCTTCTACCATGATGGAGCTCACATAGTGGTACTAACCACTCATGTTTTCTTTCTAACCACATAAAAGTATTTGATTTTTTAATGGTATAATAGGAAAACATTAAAAGGGAAAAAAAGCCAGAGGTGAGGCAGTTTCTATGTAAACTCCTCTATCTCTTCACTATTTGGCTACTTTGTAGTAAATCAAATCCATTTTATATAATGAAGCTTGTCTTTATTATCCCATTATGGTTGCCTTAGAAAGGAAATAGTGCATATGCTTCCGTTTGGGGTCATTTGTAATTATAAAAAGATATCCAGGAAAGCCATGCTGTCCTTGTGTGCCTTTAAAACCTTCTCCTTTGGTTGTTCTGCACGTTTTTACTGTTTTATAAAGAAAGTGTTAGAAAGCTGTGTTTTTATTGCCCTGATGCCTTTAATAGTACACACTGTGAAACTAAGCTGGATACCTGATTGATGCCATTCCTACCTGTCTAGGAAGATAATGATCAAACATCGAGGGGTCTGTTCTCCAGGTGATGTGTGCATGGAACTCCCATTAATGTTAATGGGAATCCTGCAGCTAAGCACAGTGACTGGAGACGTGAGGCTGAAGGTGTGGTAGGTCCATTAATACTTATTTCTTTCATAGCAGCTGGTTGGAATATAAGTGGTAGGCAGCTCTTTTGAAGCTAACAATCAGCCATATTTAAAGTGCAGCTTGTGCAAGACATGTAGATGTATTATCAATAAACTCTTTGTATAAAATACTTATGCTAAATTTTACCACATGAAAAAGATTCTTATGAAATGCTTGCTTTTTAAAATGTTTCCATAATTCATCTTCCTCAAAATGGCTGATTAGAGGTCTATACAGAATTTTTATAATTAGTAGTTAATTGAAAAATACAGGTATGAAATTTAGGAGCCAAGAAAAGTAGTTAAAAAGGTTGATGACATACACTAGACTGTATGAAATACAGAAAAGATGAAATTCCATACTTAAGCAGTCATATTTTTAAATAATTCAGAGGTAAGATACATGTATGTTATGTATTTAGCATACATATATATATATGAATTAATCCACTAACAAAACACTATATATTTCTAAATAACACAGAAGATACATGTATACTATATATAATATATATTTACATGTGAATTAATCCACTAACAAAACAACATATATAAATAACTATATATTTTATTTATTCTATAATATATTACAAGGGCCAGGCATTATTTTAGGCATTTAGAATGTTGCACTGACAGAATTAGGTCTTTGCTTCATAAATGTTATAATCTAGGGGAATTAAAAGGAGATGTAAAGCTTAGAAATAGTCATATTCAGCCTTTATTTTCTGCAGACAGAAATTGACACTCAGAACAATCTGCTGTTTTGCCCATGGCTGCAAAACCAGGTAATGACAGAGTGAGCATCCAAATACTAGTCCATGTGTCTAACAATGTATTGTGTAAATGTACTCTTTTGCGGTGTCCTCTGCACCTAACACAATGTTGGGTATACAGTGTTGGCACCCAGTAATAATTTGTTTACTCACTAAACAAGGGAATTGTTTTAAAAATTGCCCTTCACAGTAGCTTCTGTAGTACCTTAATATTCTAACTTGTAAATTCAGGAAATCAGGGAATAATCAATCTCTGCTTTTCTTTTTTTTGAATTCTGTAACTTTTAACACAATATAAAGTACAATTCAATTTAAAAAATGATTCATTATATGATATGTATTTATCACTTTTGAAATATGCAAAAGAATCTTCTTGCTTCTGATTATGATAAAGTATGTTGCAATACACCAATGATTCTACCCAAAATGATCAGAACACCATAAAAATTCAAAATGAAGAACAGAAAAAAGCAAGGATTAGTCTGTAGAGAAGAGCTCTGGCTGAAGAGAAGCATGGATAATCAAGATACTGGACTTATCAAACAGGAATCTTAAATAAAACTATAGTTAATTTGTAAAAGATTAACCAGATGGAGAATATTATTGATAAATAGTTATGTATAAGAAATAACCAAATGGCTATTTTAAAAATGGGGAAAAAATATAACTAAAAATAAGAACTCAACAGATAAATTTAAAAGTAGGTATGGAACATGGAGAGAAGACCGAACATATGTTTAGTAGACTCCTGGAAGTAAAAGAGAAAGAAAATGAGCCAGGTTCTATTTAAAAAGGTAATACCTAGCAGTACTCTTAAATTTGTGAAGACATCAACCCACAAATTCGGACATCCATTAAGCACCCAATATGAAATAATAAAAAAAAAACAACACACTGAAGTTCTTTTCCCCACTGTGTACTTTTGCCTCCTTTGCTATAGAATGTATGTGTATGGGTTTATTTCTGGGTTCTCAATTCTGTTCCATTGATCTATGTGCTTGTTTTGGTGCTAGTACCATAATGTTTTGGTTACTATGGCTTTGTAGTATAGTTTAATATCAGGGAACTTGATACCTCCAGCTTTGTTCTTTCTTCTCAATATTGTTAGAATTATTAACGTTTCAATATTTTCTCCTCAAATTTGAGATTCAATAAAATTCCAGTATAAATACCAGTAAACTTTTGGGGAATATAGAAATTAACAAGTTTAATATAAAATTTATATGAAAATTTGAAGACTAAGAGTAGCCAAAATAATCCTGAAAAAAAAAACATGAAGCACATATATTGCTATATTTCAAAACTTCACTATAAATAAAGGCCTTAAAACCTAACAAAATTTACCTGATTAGATTTTAAAATATCTTGGGACAGGTCATTTTTTTCTTCTACTTTTTTCTTTTTTTGAACAGAAATGTCCGTAACACAGTCTAAGATTTCCTATGCCTGTCTTACTATTGTATTTTGGGAATATATAACTTGTTTTCTAGTTTCATATGTCCAAAGATGGAGAACGATTTTATTTATTTACTTTTATTAAAGTAAAATTGACTTACCATATTTTATTTGTTTCAGGTGTACAACATAGTGATTCAAAATTTATATGCATTGCAAAGTGATCACAAATCTAGTTACCTTCTATCACCATACAAAGTTATTGCAATATTGAGACCTTCTCTATGTTGTTTATTAATGTCTCATGACTTGTTTATTTTATAACTGAAGGTTTGTGTCCCTTATCCCCCCTCCCCTATTTTTCCAATCTCCCCAACTACAAGTTTGTTTTCTGTACCTATGAATCTTTTTCTGTTTACTTTGTTTAGCAGTTTGTTTTGTTTTATCAGATTCTGTGTATAAGTAAAACCAGATAGCATTTGTCTTTGTCTATTTACACTTAGCGTAGTACACACTGGGTTCATCCATATTTTTGCAAATGGCAAGATTTCATTCTTTTAATGGCTGAGTAACATTCTATTATAAAATGGGATATATATCTTATGTTATATAATGGTGTATATGTATAATATATACTATATTATAGTCTCACATCTTCTTTGCCTATTCGCCTTTCAGTGTGTGCTTAGTTTGCTTTGGCTATTCAGGCTCTTCTGTGCTCCATGCAAATTGCAGGATTATTTGTTCTAATCCTGTGAAAAATCCCATTGGTATTTTGACAGAGCTTGCATTGAATCTGTAAATTGCTCTGGGTGGGTCCAATGTAATCATGATAGTCCATACAGGCCGAACAAGGAGGGTCAGAGTGAGAGATGTGCTGACAGAAGCAGAGGCAAGAGTGATGTTATTGCTGGAAGGAGACTGCAAGCTATGGAATGCAAGTAGCCTTCACTAACTGCAAAAGACGTGGAAACAAATTCTCCTCTAGAGCCTCTAGAAGGAATGAAGTCTTGATAACACCTTGATTTGAGCTCAGTGAGACCTTTTCAGACTTCTGGCCTTCAGAACTATAAGATAATAAGTTTGTATTGTTTTAAGCCACTGTGTTTTTGTTAAGTTGTTACACCAGCAATAGGAGACTAATATATGTGTTAATTATTATACAATGATTTGTATAATGTATCATAGAAAATATGATATTACAAGGATAAAAACTATAGATGAGTAGAAGAAAACATAAAGTTCAGAAATAGATGAAACATTTAAAGAGCTAATAGATTTTTGACAAAGGTACAAGAGTAATTCAATGGGAGAAAGGAGAGTTTTTTTTTTTTTAACAAATGGTGTTATGAACACTGGATATCTGTGGAAAAAATAGACCTCAACCTCATCTCACATGATGCACTGAAATTAATTTGAGATAAATGGTAGGGCTAAACATTAATCTTAGAACTACCCTTAAAGGAAACAGAAGAACATTCTTGCAACCCTAGACTAACAAAGTTCTGATAGGCTACAAAAAGTTTTAACATAAGAATGATAAATTAGAATTAATCAAAATTAAAAATCACCAGGAAATGCATAGCAATAGAAGCCTAGAAAAAACATTTCTACAAAATATATCTGATGAAGGACTTATATCCAAAATATTATAGAGTACTCTTAAAACTCAATAATACAATGCTAAACAAGATAATTTTTTAAATGGATAATGGGAAAAGATAATAGGAAAAGAGAAGCTAAAGACTTGAAAATGTAGAAAAATGAGTGAAGACAAGTGAGTTTTAATTGATAAATTTTTGATGGGGGATCTATAGGCCTTGGTGACCACTTAAATGGCAAAGTAAGGGAGATTTGAGAAACAGTTTTTAGAGAGTGACATCTCATGTGTTGTCAAAATCCAGGGTATAGATGAACTATATCAGGGAAAGTGGGGATTTGACAACAGTATGCTGGGGAAGAGGGATATTTACCAGGCCTACTAAGAAAGGGGAAAACTATTTGAAATAGATTAGAAAGAGTTGGTATCTGGGTTTTTAAAATAATTTATTTCATATGATGAATGCAATTATTATGAATCCTTAAATCATGTTTACACTCTCTTGCAGATAAACTGTTGTGTTTATTGAAACTTTGAAGCTAAAGGTACCTGAATTTAATTTAATCTGCAATAAATAATAAAGATTGTTGATGGCCATATATGAGCTATTTTATACTTTTAATGCGATTGTAAGTGGTTTTTTAAAAATTACCTGAGGTCTGTCCAGAAAAAGTCTGGCCACCCTTAATATAATAAGAATGGTTTGCATGATATCAATGTAACCTGGCAGCCAAGGAGAGTGGACTGGAATGTGCATGTGTGAACAATGACAACTTCACTGTACTAGTCAGTAGGGGGTTGGTAGATGTCATTGAGTGAGCATGTGTACTGTGTGGCCATCTCATTCAAAATGACTGAGTGAGTAAAACATTGAATCCCCCTCAAATTTTGTGTTAAGCTTGAACATTCCCCCTTGGAAACTATTTGGATGGTTCAGAAGGCCTCAGCTATGGGCAACTGGTGCTTGGCAGCGTTATCATGACAATGAGCCCATGCATACATCAGGCCTTGTGCAGAGATTTTTTGGGAAATGTCAAATCACCCAGGTGACTCAACCCCGCTACAGCCCAGATTTGGTGCCCTGAGACTTCTGGCTTTTCCTAAAACTAAAATCACCCTTGAAAGGGAAGAGATTTCAGACTGTCAATAAGATTCAGGAAAATATGACAAGGCAGCTGATGGTGACTGGGAGAACTGTGTGAGGTCCCAGGGTGCCTACTTTGAAGGGGACTGAAATGTATTTGTCCTCCGTACACTGTTTCTTGTATCTTGTATCTTCTTCAGTAAATGTCTCTATTTTTCATATGACATGGCTGGGTACCTTCTAGACTGACCTCCAATTCCTGTTGTCCATTGATACTGGATTTTTAAAACTCTGCTTAGAATCTGCCACTCCTCTGCTCAAAAATTTGTAATAGTGTCTGAGTTCACTTACTAAACTCTGAAGTCCATTAATGAGCTAAGGATTTAGCCCCATACAACCTTGCCTTGGCTGCCCTACCTACCTTACTGTCCTTCATTTACCCTGTACCAGACTCACTGGCCTCCTTGCTCTAAGTTAAACAAGCCCAGCTCTCTTCCACCCCAGGGGCATGCTCTGGCCTTTCCCTGGACACATTTTCCTGCCTGTGTTCACACAGCTGAGTCACTCACCTTCTGTCCGGCCTTCTCCAATGACGGTATATGAAACAGCCCCTCCCCTGCAAGCCCTGGGCACTGCCTGTCCTCTTACCCTCACCTGATATTGTCCCACACCATTTTATAACAGCTCACACCCTCTCTTTTTGATTATTTTTTCCATTTCTTATTACTACCACCATAAGCTCATGAAGTGAAGATCTTTGTTTTATTTACTACTCTAATGTTAATGGCGTCTGCATAGTGTAGTTGGCACTCAATAAATACTAGAATGAATGGCCTGATAATAAGAATATTTCAACTATGAGGACAGAGATTATATTGCTACGGGATTCGGGGTGGTAAGGCAGTAGAGGATGGTGACTAAATAATGCCACTTCCTGGGGAGGCATGTTTGAGGGAAGTACCTGGGTAAGATAAAAGTTACTTGGTAGTTGGTGGCAAAGGAAGACTTTGTTGCTTACTGTTTTAACTATAGAAGAGACTTAAGTGTAAGGGAATCCAGAGTTTTCTCTTAATAAAACCAAATGGGATTCCCTTAAGTTTCTAAAAGGAGACAGATTTTCCACATATGTTAGAGCAATAGACTCCATACTTTTAATATCCAAGTCTTGCCATTCTTTTCCTCATTAGAACTGCGTGTTCCTCTCTGCTGTCCCTGAGGTGGAGGTGAGGGTATGTGCCAATGCTTCCTCTTTTACAGTGGTCCAACTTTAAGTGCCAATTAAGTTAATTAATTGTTATTCACATATACTTGTATAACACTTTATGAAAGAACACGAAATTCTGATGTAGTTTTACCATTTAGATTTTGATTTAGCACAAATGTTATACACTTAGTATTTCGTTATTTAAAATTTTAATTTCTCTAACATGATTAATGTGACTAACTTTGTAAACTGAAGTACAGTATAAAATCTAAAGCAATGTTTCCATAAAGATAGCAAACTGCTGAATTTAGCAGGACCCAATATTGAAGTTCGTGATTAATAGACTTATTTTAAGTTTATTTTTGTATTTGTTCAGTTGTCTGTTAATGATGCTATTATACCAAAAGTTTAAGTATTTAGGTCAACAAAACTTAAAATATAGAAAATCCTATTTATCATGTAATTTACTTGTCATTTTAAAATAGAATATTTTAATTTTATTTTTAGTATAAAGCACAAAGCACATTAGTACATTGTAGTAGCATTAGCTCAGTGGTCCACACACCATGCATCAGAATCCCTGGGAATGTTTGATCAAACATGTTCTTGGACCCCTACTCCAGAGTTCCTGATTCTGTAGGTCCGGAGTGGGAAGCACAAATTTTCATCTCTAACAAGTTCGCAGGTAATGATGCTGATACTGGTTTGGGGACCACAAACAGCTTTAGAACCATTGGTCTAGACCAGCGCTTTTTTCCCTTAGATTGTCAAATAAAAAAAGATGACAACAACCAACACAATAACTGTCCACTCTGAAATGAATCAAAATTATACCTATTTTTTTGTCAGATCAGTTGCCAAATTTTAATAATTAGTTTATGTGTGCCATGAGATTATAAAAAAAAAAGGTTGAACGTTGCTGGTATAGGCTTTTGGCAATAGATCTCAAACCTGGTTGCATATTAGACTCACCTGTGGGTGTTTTTGTTGTTATTTGTTAATATGGATTTACTTAACTGTACTTAATTAATACTTATTAAACCACAGTCTCTGTGGTTTAATACCCCCATATACCAGTATATGGTATATGGGATATATGGGGTCTCTCAGTATAATGGGGTCTCTCTCTATTTCCTAAACTGCCTAGATGTTTTTGATGGTCAGGTGTGTTTGTAAGCTACTGCTCCAGGACAGTGGTTCTCAAACTTGGCTATGCAATGGACTTGACTGGGGAGCTTTAGAACGACTGATGCCTGAGTCTCACACACAAAGTCTTTGACTGAATCTTTCTAGAGTATGTTCTGAACAATAGGAATCTTTAAAGAGTAGACATTTGATGCTTTTTATGTAGAGAACTATTGCTGTGGGTTTTTATTCTTTAATATTAGGCTGTTTTCTTGACCATATTTCTCTTTCTGACGACCTACACATTTATTAAAAATCTATGGGCAAAGTGTTATGCTAGTAGTAATATAGAATATTAAAAAATATATGGAATATCTTTTTCCCCAAGTAGACTACAATCTGCTTGAGGAAATTAAGGGATACACATGAAAAGTGAATGAGAAATATAAAGTATCTGGGATTATTTCTGCTTGGGAAGATTAGAAAAAGATTCATACAATGCAAGTGAATTTACTGTTTACAATCCTAGCTAACTACAGCTTTGAAGGTATTTGATATCTTGATTTCAAGAAAATGATGTTTAAAGTATATGAGACACACCAATAGGACAAAAAGAATTGATTAGTCATTCAAATCTATTAAAATATACTAATTTTAATGATAATAATTATGATATAGTCTCGTTCTTGCAAAGACACCAGTAATCGAAAGACTATTTTTGAAAAGTATATGAAATAATTGTTATCATCATTGTACAGATATACAAAGAGAGACAGTGATTTCTTTTTTCCTAAGGGACACTAAGTGGTGAACCTTGATTTGCATTTTGTTCTCTCTGAAGCACCGTACATTTCAAATCAGATTCATCAGTTTCAGAATAGTCATTTGTATTTTGTCCTACAAAATGCTCAACATAACTCTTGATTTTTCCATATAATTTGGTGTTGAATTAGGATATTTGGTTAGAGGTTTGTGCTAATGATACCAATCCTGGTAGTTTGTTCCCTGTATAGGCTAGGTAACTTTGCTTTGTTTTTGATCTCAAATTGCACCCCAGTGGCCATTTTGAAATCGTGTGACATTTTTCACAAGGATGGCTTAACTAGGCAATGTGGATGTGTTAGTGAAATCCATAACCTTATTTCCAATAAAAAATGTACTATGCTTTATGGATGCTGAGTCAGTCATGTAATCTTCAATGTCAATTCTATCTAGTTCACTGCTCCAGTTTGCTTCATGTGGAATCTCTTGGTGGGCGCCTGATGATGTCAAGCTTATTGGGATGATCCGTGGGCCTGCTGCTAACACCTCTGTGTTGTATTTAAGGCTACAGCTAAAAACTAGTGTGAAAACTTTGTCTCTGGAGGAATGCCATGACCTATTTAGCTTAGAATTCATAGGTCCTGAGTTTTATAGTATGTTGGTGAACTTAAAACTTAGAAAACCTATTATCCTCTTATGCATTCCTTAATTTGTGTATCTAAAAGGTTTTTTAGAATGTAATGGATGTCTAGTCCATGTCTCCTAGGTCGAATATTATACCCACCTTTTTAAAATCGCTTCACACTTTCACAGATTAAAAAGAGTGGCAGTGTCTTTAGTAATCTCACCATGATATAGTTACAAACCATTGTTCTCTTAAACAGGGTAAAGAAGAAGATAACTTAGTTAATATAGTACATTATTATAAACAACAGGAAAAAAGAAAGAGGAGAGTCCCTTTAAAGTAACCTTTGTTTAAAACGTAATGTTGCAAGCTTAGAAAAGGAGAACATCAATGATTTAATAATAACCTTAAGTCCTAAAATCTTAAAGAAAATGTAGCCCTCTCCCAATATTTTTAGTATAGGACATTTCAGCTTTTGATATTTCATGAAAACAGAGGTTTTAGGTAGCAATAGTGATAGCAGTAGGGCACCCAGGATTTGATAAACACAGGATTCATGCTGGAGCCTGAATAGATGGAGGCCTTAAAGAGTGACTGGATGGACTTAGAGCATCAGGATGATCCCCCAGGATTCTAGTCTAAGTGAGAGCATGGGTGGAGTTGCTATTAACCGAGAGGGGAAAGATTGGAAGAGGAAAGGATTGGGTAACGGTAGATGATCAAAAGCTGTGTTTGCTATAAGTCTGAGATCCTGTTAGATTGTAGGTGGAAATCACATTTTGCCAATTCATTGAGAATAGATCTGGCCTGGATATATAAATTAAGGACTTGGCAAATGGACAGTATTTCAAGGCTATAGAAGTGAATGAAATAATTTAGAGACTATGTTATGGATTGAATTGTCAAATCCCCAAATTCACAAACCTTCAACCTGTCCCTACATACTCCAATAAAGAATGGTTGAAATCTGAACTTTTAGTATCCTATATTGTGGACTTATTTGGAGATAGGTTCTTTAGTGAGGAAAACAGGTTAAAATTAGGTCATTAGGCTTGTAATCTAGTATGATTGGTGTCCTTATAAAAAGTGGACATTTTCATACAGACACATGCAAAGGGAGACTCCCATGTGAAGATGAAGGCAGAGATCAGGGTGATGTTTCTACAAGCCAAGGAACACCAAAGATTTCCAGGCAACCGCTAAGAAACAGGAGAGAGGCATGACACAAATTCTCCTTCATGGCTCTCAGAGGGACACATTGATCTTGGACAGCTGACATACAGAATTGTGAGACAATACGTTTCTGTTTAAACCGCACAGTTTGTGGTACTCTGTTATGACAACCCTATCAAACTAATACAGAATGCGTGCTTGGAGAAAATATAAGAGCTTTCAAAATTGAGGTCTGAAATGCTTCAAAGTAGAAATCTCCAAGAGAGAAGAGAAACCCATAAATGAGGCTGACACTGAGAGGTCAAAAAATTTGGTAAAACCACAATAGTGTGATGTCAAGAGAGACCACATGAGAGAGGGAGGCTCAAGAAGAAATTGGTCAATAGTTCTGCATGGAACTGAGAAACAAGCTCTCTCTCTTTAAGTTGCACTTGGTTCTATGATTCTCTTATATGCTTTAGAGGAGAGGTTGATCAAGGATAAATAAGCTCATGTTTTTTAATAAGTTACACTCTCAACAGCAAGGTCAAGGGTACCTGTTGGGGTCAGAACTAATTTGTCTTTTCTGGAGACCCTGAATGATGTTTTAAAAAAGTTTTTAATAGATAACTTGAATTATGACACAAGTTTTGATGTGTGGATTTTCTAACACCACCAGGCAATTTCCAACACCAGCTTGGATTCCTACAATTAAACTCATTTCTGATACTGTTTACCTGCAGACAGTGTGAGATCCTCTAGATTGAGGGCTCAGTTCCACAAGACTGCCTCCCACTTCAGATGCCAATCTCAAGTCCAAGTTGTTACCTGTACTTCTGACTGACACTATAAATCAGAGGTTTCCAAGACCCCTCCCTTGGAGTCAGTTATTTGCTGCAGTGGTTCGCAACTCAGAATAACATCTTACTTACTAGATTACCAACTTATTACAAAAGGATATAAGTCAGAATAGATGGAAAAGATTGATAGGGCAAGGTATGGGGAAGGGGCATGGAACTCTCAAGCTTAGACCACTCTCCACAAATCTCCATGTGCTTACCAACCTGGAAGCTTTCTGAACCCTATCCTTTTGGGCCTCATTACATAGACAAGATTGGTTAAATCATTCACCACCTGGGATTGAACTCAGTATCTAGCCCCTTTTTCATCCCAGGAGGTTGGGGTGGGACTGAAAGTTCCAACCCCCCTATCACATGTTTGGCTCCATTTGCCGCTAGACCACATCCTTAGGTTACCTGGACTTTCCAAAAGTCACCTCATTAAAGACAGTTTTTCTATTTTCATAACTTAGGAAATTCTAAGGGTTTTTAGGGCCTCTGTACCAGGAGTAGAGGTGAAGACCAAATATATACCCCTTATTATGAATCACAATTTCACAATAACATAGTCACATGGTTCAAAATTAAAAAATGGAAAGTTCCTTTTTTGACCCTTCCCTAGTCATCCAGTCTCTCTCTTTTATTTTGAATCCTTCCAGAGATGTCTTAGGCATAGAAAGAATATAAAGAATATGCCTAAGACATCTCATATAGAGAAATATATATATTTATATATATTTCATCTATCTTTTATATATATTCTCCCCCCTTTTATAGTATAAGAGGTGACATGTTATAAACATAGTTCCATGCCTTACCTTTTCATTTAATAATGTATTTCCAAGTATTCTATACCCAAGACCAAAAACTTCTTTATTCTTTTTTGTAAGTTATATTCCATTTTCTGGGTATAAATGATCGAATCAGTCTTCAGTTCATGAGCACTTAGAATGCTTCTACTTTCCTAATAGAAAATGCTCTGTCATGAATATATTTGTATATTATTTGAATGTGATAAAAATTATCTATAAAATACATTCCTAGAATAACAGAAGTGCTAGGTCAAAAGATGGTGAGCTTCTAATTTGATGGTATTGGCAAATTCCATTTTGTATGAGTCTCAGCAATTTGAACTTACACCATCCATGCAAAAGAGAATCTGTTCCTGGCCCTGACCAATGCAGTGTGTTATCAAACTCTTAATCTTTGTCAAATTAGTAAGTGAAAAAGATGACATCTCAGGATAGTGAATTTTCATTTCTATAATTATGAATAAATTTAACATCTTTTCTTCTGGTGAACCATTTGCCCATTTTTTTCTATGGGGTGGTTGGTTTTTCTCTTCACTTTGTAAGTATCAACTTATACATAAGGGAAATTGATTCTTTTTCTATGATATGAATTGCAAAATTTTCCCAACTTGTCATTATTTTTTTAACAGTTTTTTTCCCCCTGCACAGATTCTTGATTTTTTACAAGGTCACATTCTTCAACATTTTCCTCTGTGGTCAGATCTGCATTCTTGGGCATACTTTAGACTTAATGTAAACTGAGTTGAGCTTAATCCCGAGTAATAGAATGACATTACCTGCCTACAGTTAGAATGTTAAAGGTTTGTTAATGAAATGCCATAGAAGTTTTAAAGATGAGTATGACCCCCTCAAATCATTTAAAATTATTCTAACCCAATTTCAGCCTTAAAGATAGTTTGAAAAAAAGAAAATAAAATGAAAAAAATTAACCTAATTTTGATATTATATAAATACACTTGGATTTAATGAGGATTAAATGAAAAAAAATCTTAAAACATTTGTTAAGCACAGGTAGCATTCCAAATGTTGACTTTTTCCTTCCCTCTGATGTATATTAACTGACATTTAACTTTTTGGTAGTATCATGAAAAGATAAACAACTCTTTTAGAAGTAAAGTTTTAAAAAAGGCCCCATAAAGGAATCATTAAATTTGTGAATTTTGATATAGAATCAAAGTATCATATATTTTGTTTGTTATCCTATTATCTATTTAAAACACTTTATTGTAGAATAAGTAATATTAATACAAAAGATAAGAAGAGAAAAGGTTAACAATAAACTTTGTGTTATTCATGTAAAGTTAAGAACTTTGTTGTAACTTTCACTGCTTGTGAAAGAAAGGTGATTTCAGGAAGCACATTTCTACAACCAAAGTCAGAATTGAAAGATTAACCATAAAAGCAGCATTACTGTCATGTGACTCAGGACTCAGCAGAATGAGACAAATGGGGTTGATACTGGAGTATCTGGGAGGAAAGATGTATCTTGATACTTAAAGGAAGAGTTTTGCAAATCATACCTGATAATGTGATTTTTCAAAAATTTGGATTTGAAAGAATCTCTTTATCTTTCACCAAATCTCATTTTTCTTCATGTTTTTCATTCCTCAAATATTTTAAAGGAAGTGTATTTCACTCAATTTGACCTAGGTGGATAAAAGTAAAGAGGATAAATGACCAGAATTTATATTATCTAGGACTTACGTGCTCTCATTTGTAGACTTTTTTGGAAAAATTATTTTTTAAAAATTTCTTTAAAAAAATGTAAGACATGAGGCTAAACACCAGACCAAGTCCTTTAGGTCTCTGGGGGCCTAATTCACTACAAGTTTGATCTGTTCAATCTCCTGATTTAGTTCTTCTTAAAAAGTTATTAAAAACTTTATCTGGGCTTAGAAGCCTGGTCTGATGAGTGACACACTGAAATTACAGCAGAAAGAGGTGAGCTTGTCCATCGACTAATTGCCTGACCTTGGCCAAGCCATTCCCCTGACTGAATCTGGCCATTTGCAGAATCTACACAAAGGAATACTGTACCCGTTCTATTTCAAAGAGAATTTTACAGAACCAGGCCTCAGAATTAGGTTAAGCTAGTCTAAAATGTTTAGCAGAAATTTCTGGCCATATGGTCAGATATCTCCTGAAAAGATGCATTTAACTCGGTGAATTTTGTAGTCTGTTTGTGAATGCCATTTATTTTACTATATTTAAATTTGTCATTTTTTTCTTCTAATTTGATACTCAGGTTACTGTGAATAAAAACTGTAATTTCTTCCCTTTCAACAATCTCAGTGTGAAGATAAAAAGCATCCCCCTTTGTTAAAAAGTACTCCATTTAGACATCATTCATTAACTCCATGTACTTGATAAAGTTTAACACTTTATTTGGTACCCTGGCCAATTTTTTTTTTCCATAGAAGAGCAAAAAATGAATGAATATTCACACTTAACTTTTAGCTCCAGGCTAAAATGTATTATGCACCATATTTTGGTTTTTAAAAATAATCACCTTGTCGGAGTTCAATGACAAAGTGAAGTCAACTCTGTCAATAGAGACAATTTGAGGGGGAAAAAACATTCTTCACCCCCTTGAGTATCATTTCATTTGAATGCTCCTGATTTTTTACCTGCTGCTTTTTTGGGAATGCGCCATGAAATAATATAATGAAGTCTAAAATACCACACACTGAAAACTCATCTTTGCTGACAGCACATAGATGACAAGTATTGATGTTCTCAGACATGGTCCCTATTTGAAAACTGTATTTTATGTACATAAAATGCATATCTAGAAGTTTCCTGTTACACTCCACAAGCGCAGAAAAAACCTGGATCCACATATGTCTAACAATGTATTGCATGAATATATTTACACTATCACAATAGCAACTGCTTTCATTGTTTTGCTGTAAGTGGAATCACAGTAAATATATACATCACTTAAAATGTATTTTTAAATATATAACAGGAAAAAGCCCAAGTGTTTGTTAAAAAATATTTAGGTAAGAAATAAAGTAAAATAACACTTGTAGACATTATCTGTAATGAAAGATATTAGTAATTGAATGCAACTGACCTGATTTTTTTTTTTTTTTTAGATAGGAATGGGTGGTGGAGTTATAGAAAAGGTTTGAGTTCTATTTTAAAACTTAACTTACTCTTAGTGAAAAACCAAGATGTCCGCAATTTAGATGTCAGATACTTTCAAATTAGCCTACATCTAAAACAGATTAAAAGTAAATTAAGATTATTCATTAAGAAAATCAAGATGTTTTTAATGTCCTGAGTGGTTCAATTTTCTCTTTTAATCATTATTAATTTTACTTTAATTGGAATCAAAACATTTAATTAAAGAGTTGATGCTACTCTGGAATATTTTTAGATATTGTACAGAAAATACAAATAAGTAAATCAGTGAATTGATGCATAGGGACAGATATGGGAATTCCATGGTCCTTCTACAAATCTCAGAAAAAAAGATTACTTCTCATGTGAGTATAACTAACAGAACTTCTTCTTTAATTTTTTTTTTGTCCTTGTTTTGGTGTCCTGTGACAATCAATTAAAACTCTCAGAGTTTGGGATGACAATGGCCACAGGACTAATGGTGTCCAGGTCTATCTTCTGATATTCAGAGGTCATATGAGATTTATAGAGGCTTTGAGGTCCTCAGAAGAAAAGCTTAACCTGAATTCAAATGGCAGTCACAGCAAGGACTTAAGTATACTGCATCTAAAAAAAAATCTTTGGTTTAATACTCTTTTCTTAAATTTTAGGAGAAAAAGTTAAGAAAACTCGTATTATGACAGGAGGGAAGAGGCCAGCAGTAGTTCAAAATGGTTGATCCAAGAAAGAAATTGTACTGTGCTGTGGTAAATGAGCAGGGTAAGGATAACTTCAGTGAATTTTATGAAGGTCAAAGACAGCTTTGTAGACACAAGTCTCAAACCGTTGGTGTTCTGCAGCTCCCCATGAACTTTTTGTTGTAAAATTCTTATATACATGAATCTACTTTTCTAGAGGATTGTAATAAAAGCCACCAAAGCAATTGTGGGCAACTATATAAATTAGTAAGTATATCTACAGAGAGATAGCTCCACAAAGGTCAAATAACTACATATGTGAAAGATGTATATATCTGGTGATTATTTTAAATTCCATTTTACAAACCTATAAACTTTTTGGGAAGAAAGATATACAGATAGTATGATATTATCAATGTGAGAAAAATCAACGAACTAAGGATATTTTTGTCATGGTTTAAAATCGTCATCAGTTACACATCATGAAGTATTCAGCAAGACTGTCAATTATAAACTTTGCTCATTTCTTCACATCATGTCTTTTTCTTTTAAGATGGTTTATTAGTAAGAGAAACTCCTTGTGTTAGTTAAGAGTAAAGGAGGTGAAAATCATATTTTGTGCCTGAGTCTCCACTCCATCACATCCTCTCAATTCTCCTCGTGAAGCACCTTTGATGTACCACTATCAGGGGACTGACAAAACTGAAATTGTATGTTTAGAATCTTTCTTCTACAGGATGAACTTGTTTTGCCACCAATAGAACCTGTGCACAGTATTTGGGACTAAGTAATTTTTATTGACTTGAACTGAGTGTTGTCTATTTACCTAAGAGATACTGCTAAGAAGGTGTTCTCAAAAGGAAGATTATACTACTTTAAGTAGCAGATTAAGAGAGCAGGTATGGAAACTGTTTAAATTATTAAGGTAACTTCGGTCTGCATTAACAAATGCATAGCAATGAGTGTAATGGCGTAACTGTATTAGAAAGGTCATATTGGGAGTAATGTGTCTATTTCTCAATAAAGCATTTTGGAAGGTCACTAGTGCACAGTGTATTACAGAAAGTTTGGAGAAAACTAGAAAAATTCAATCTGGAAAAGGCTTTGCTTTTATTTGTCTGTTCTCTAAGAAACAAGAAAATAAGAAAATATTTCCTTTTTTTTTTTTGGCTCCAAAAGGAAGAATTAAATGAGTAGCTATAGTTAGATTGAGACACATTTAAATTAAGTTAGATTAAGTTAGATTACACTGTACATAAAACAGAAGTTTTTATTTTTCAATGTTTTTAGCACTTTAAATAAAAATAAATACATAATTCCATCTACCATTTCCATTTTAAATATGTGACAATGTTTACTTAGTAAAGTAGAATAGACATAGTCTCACAATAGAGGATATCTCTTAATATGAATAAATTTAACTTTCAGAAAAACTTGGGACATTTTTTTGCAGTTGAACTTTTTAAATTTATTCATTAGTATAATTAGCATTTTTATTTGTACAATGCCCTTCATGTATTTTTCTGTTGGAGCACTTATTTTTAAAAATTTACTATTTCTTTTTTTAAATCATTTTGTACTGTTATTCTATTACAGTTGTCCCAATTTTTTCCCCTGGCCGTCCTCCCCTTATCCCAACCCCCCACTCCCAGAATCAAGTCCCACACTGTTGTCTACATCTGTGGGTCATTCATACATGTTCTTTGTCTAGTCCCCTCCCTTTCTTTCCACCATTTTCTCCCTCCCTCCTTCCCCCTGGCCACTTTCAGTCTGTTCCATGTTTCCATGCCTGTGGTTCTATTTTGCTCATTAGTTTATTTTTGTTCATTAGTTTCCTCTTATAGGTGAGATAATATGGTATTTGTCTTTCACTGACTGGCTTATTTCATTTAGCCTAATATTTTCCAGTTCCATCCATGTTGTCATAAAAGGTAGGAGTTCTTCCTTTCTGCAGCATAGTATTCCATTGTGTAAATGTACCAGTTTTTTGATCCACTCATTTACTGATGGGCACTTACACTGTTTCCAGAAGTTGGCTGTTTAAAATAGTGCTGCTATGAACATAGGGGTGCATAAGTCCTTTTGAACTGGTGATTCAGGATTCTTAGGGATATTCCCAGCAGCAGAATTGCTGGGTCAAAATGTAATTCCATTTGCATTTTTCTAAGGAAATTCTATACTATTTTCCACAGCGGCTGCACCAGTCTGCAGTCCCACCAACAGTGCACTAAGGTTCCCTTTTCTCCACATCCTCTCTAGCACTTGTTTGTTGATTTATTAATGATAGCCGTTCTGACAGGTGTGAGGTGATATATGATTGTGGTTTTAATTTGCATCTCTCTGATGGCTAGTGATGTTGAGTATCCTTTCATCTGTCTATGGGCCATCTGTATGTCCGTTTGGAGAAGTGTCTATTCAGATCCTTTTCTCATTTTTTCGGAATTGGATTGTTTGTCTTCTTGGTGTTGAGTTGTATGAGTTCTTTATATATTTTGGAGATGAAACCCTTGTCTGATGTATCATTGGCAAAAATGTTCTCCCATACAGTCGGTTCCCTTTTCATTTTGATGATAGTTTCTTTAGTGTGCAGAAGCTTTTTAGTTTGATGTAGTCCTATTTATTTATTTTTTTCCTTTATTTCCCTTGCTTGAGGAGATATATTGGAAAAATATTGCTTTGTGGGATATCTGAAATTTTCCTGTCTATGTTTTCCTCCAGGACTTTTATGGTGTCGCAGCTTATATTTAAGTCTTTTATCCATTTTGAGTTTATTCTGGTGTATGGTATAAATTGGTGGTCTAGTTTCATTTTTTTTTTTTGCATATACCAGTCCAGTTCTCCCAATACCATTTATTAAAGAGGCTGTCTTTACTCCATTTTATGCTCATGCCCTCATTGCAAACATTAATTGACCGTAGAGACTTGAGTTTATTTCTGGGTTCTCTATTCTGTTCCATTGATCTATGTGTTTATTCTCATGCCATTACTTGACTGTTTTGATTATAGTGGCCCCGTAGTATAGTTTGATATTGAGTATTATGATCCCTCCTACTTTGTTCTCCTGTCTCAAGGTTGCTGAGGCTTTTCAGGGTCTTTTTGGTTCCATATAAATTCTTGAAATATTTGTTCCAGATTTCTCTCAGTTTGTCCTGGGCCAATGAAAATATCATGAATTGGCCCTGAACTAGGGGCTACTTTTGGGAGCCACTGACCTCAACTACATTTCTTCTTTCCCTTCGAGCCTTTACTGTTGACAATTGTTTTAAATCAAAGATTTTAATTATTCAGAGTGTGAAAACATCTTAAATCCATTATTTATAGCTAAACAAAATATTAATCCCTCTAGAACTAGAAAAGAAAAATAGAGTTAAAAATTTTTACTTACTTAAAGCCCTCAAGTTCATCTAGCTATTTCTTTGCTTTTCAGATCTGTTTATGTGTTGACACAAATAGGTTAGAGAAATGAGCTTTTCTGATTCCTCATTTTCTCTTCATTCTTTTGATGGACCAGCTGGCTTCAAATATCAAAAACTATATTGATAGGCCATAAGTTGTCTATGACAGTTAGCAAACTCTAGATAAATGGTCCTAAGAATTGAAGAAGGTAGGTAGAATTTTAAAAAATGTCCTAGAGCCTTTTTAGCTTAAGAAAGAAGTGAAGCTTCAAAGAGAGTTTTAAAATCTTCTGCTGGAAAGTAGCCACCTTTCTATCCAATTGTAACTAAAAGAAAATGTATTTAATTTATTATTTCAATTTACCAAGTGCATCCACAGCCCAGACCTTGGTGTAACACAAAGTATATATTTCATTTCAGTAAAGAAAGACTAAACCGAATCAATATTTGAAGGACCTGGTAATATATGGAGGTCAACAGACTTGGGATCATTGGGATGACCCAGCGTATCTGTCTGTGTGTTTGAATGCCTGAGTGTGCGTGCCTTACTCTTTGCCCTGCATCTTTAAAAATGATATACCTAACGGTGTTTTTGTTTAAGTGCACAATAGTGCCTATGAAATATGATGCATAATTAATCCCCAACCCTCCCCTCCCTTATGGTACGAAGCAGAGGCACTGATTTCAGGGCCTTCTCTTCATTTTCTGGACTGAGAAATTTTTACATTCAAAACAATTCATTTAATTCTGGACTACAAAATAAAGTGATTAGCTGGAACATTGTAAATAAGGTTTTCTGTTTCTTTAAAAGTTTCCCTTTGAAAAGTTCATGCTACTTTTTTCTTAAGTTTCCACGAAGTTCTAGGGATTTAAACTGCAGTTGCTATTTCACTCAATACCATTGCAAAATCTTGGTTCCTTTTATGCACTGGGTTAATCTTGTTTCTATGTTCAATGTGATATGTACTTTTCCTCATGCCCATTACAAAGGTAACACAATGATTCCAGCAGAAAAAGTTAATCAGTATTACAGAGTATCATCCCAAAGCAACGGCTCATATGAATCTCCCTGCCAAGGTAAGCAAAAGAATATACCATAAAATAGGTCGTTTGCCCAGGCTACTGTGGCTCAGTGGATTGAGCGCCAACCTGCAAACTGAAGAGTCACCACTTCAATTCCCAGTCAGGGCACATACCTGGGTTGTGGGCCAGGTCCCTAGAAGGGGCCTGTGAGAGGCAACCACACGTTGATGTTCCTCTCCCTCTATTCCTCCCTTCCCCTCTCTAAAAATAAATAAATAAAATCTTTTTTTAAAATTGGTCTTCCATAAAGAGACATTCTAAAATCTAACTGAGATTTATTAACTTCAAGATCAGTTCCCTACCATGGTGCTCTGTTTTGTTGTATTTTTTGTTCCCTTCCCCCACGGTTCTTCTCAAAGCCTATCATGTTTTCAATTTTTTTTTTCTCTGTTAGGGTCCAAATCAGAGTTATGCCATAGCACTCAGGAGGGCCATGCAAAATATCTTCTTGGTGTTCAGGGACGCCATCAAAGTCGTCTACATAAAAGTTAGTGAAAAGCATATAATAAGGTAGTCTGAAGGAAGCTTTCCATGACTCTCTCATGGCTTGGCCCTGGAGTTTCCCGACAGTCATCCACAATAGAATCAGCAAAAACGAAATAGTCTCCAACTGAAGGGTGTGTATACTTATTTTCATCTTTATCTTAAGAATCATTGCTTTCTTATATTTGCTGAGGTGCAGCCAAGCTGTTGTTTGAAATATGAGACCAAAATAATGCGCTTAACATTCACCAATGGAAGGCCTCTGAACACAAACCGAACTAACAAGCAACATGAGAGAGACTTGTAGATAGAGAGCAGGATGGCAGCTAAGGATGACGGTTGGGAGGTTAGGGGGTGGAGGGGTTGAACAAAAAGGAAAAAGGATTCATTGACATGGACAGCAATGTGATGATTGATGGGTGGAGGGGGGTATTAGGGGACTAAATGATAATGAAAAAAATACAATAAAAATATTTTTAAAGAAAATATAAAATAAAATAAACCAATACTGTCTAAAATAGAATTTTATCAAAAGATATTTCTAGGTATTTATTTAAAATTAAAAAGGAATATTCTAATAAATTTTTAAAAATATAACTTAAAATTGATATTTCCTTTTTGCGAGTATGCTGGGAATTTGGGTATTTTAGCTGATTCATGTCATTTTCCTCTTCAAATTAGGGAATGTTCTAAGATTTGAGGCACAATTTCTCATAGCAGATGCTACTCCATGTTTTCAAATAAGATATTTTGATATTTCAAGATTTTAAAAAATTCTTAATTAGTTCTCTGCTCATTTGATTCTAGACGCCAAACAAACTGTAGCTCAATCAGTTAACTTTAGGCCATAAAATCAAGTGGAATTTTGCTCTGACCAGGTGGCTCAGTTGATTGGAGTGTCATCTACTACACCAAAAGGTTATGGATTTCATTCCCATCCAGGGCACATGCCTGAGTCCTGGGTTTGGTCCCTGGCTGGGACACATATGGGAGGCAACTGACAGGTTTCTCTATCACATGGATGTTTCTCTCTCTGCCTTCCTGTCTCTGTAAAATCAATAAATGTATTGTCATGTGAGAATTAGAAAAGCAAGTAGAATATTAAACTTTCAAAAACTGAGGCATGGAGAAACTGAGGATGAAACTATGAGGGATTTACTTATCTGTAGAGAAGGTGAAGAATGGATTAAGTCATTATCTAGAGAAGGTGCTAGAAAACCACTGTTAGGGCCTACTGGAAGTACTCCTCCAGTATCTAGGAATACTTTGGTTCTAGTAAGCAAAATGAGACTGTTTATAGCAGAGTCATTCCTGTCACCTTTACTTGCACATAAAAATTAAAATTCCAAAGGTATTCTCCCTTGAATCTGTTACTTCCAGATTATATTCATTGTGCTAGGGGTAAGTTAAAATATAACTATTTTACTTAATTTTAACTAATTTAACTGACATGTCTAACTTTTCTCTCTCCCAAAGATTGTCTTTTCATATATGGAAATATTTATGTAGATTATGTATTTTTTACTGAAAAAATGATTACCAATGGTCACTAATTGTTTGGAGCTGTGAATCTATTTGAGAAGCCCAACAAAGGTTGGGACCCTGCCCCAGATAAATGCTTACATGCACATTTCAGAAATAACTTTTTAGTCTTTACAAAACGTTTAAAATTCACCCATGAATGGAAGCCCTAGATCAGAATAAGATAGGACTGCAGGTTAGGTGATAGCTTACTGTGACTGAAAGAGGTTTTATTGGTGCCTGGGAAATATAAAATAAGCTGACAAGGCATTTGATCCTGGTCTCAATCTTTCAAAATGACATAGTTTATTGGTCTATAATAAATGGTCAGGATTTTTGGAGTTATACCAACTTCAATTTTAAATTGAAACTTCTTCTTTGCTATCCTTTGCTGCTTTTATTTGAGAAGTGAGAATAATTACCAGTGTACTTTCCAAATGGAATCCAAGTTAATTTCTATTAGTGACAGGATGTACAATATCATGTGTAAACAAAAAGGCTACCTAATTAAAAGATTTCTGAAGGATATTCAATTTTCTAAATGTAGGTGCTCATACTAAATAATATGTCTCAATTGAGCCACCATACATTATTGCCAAGTTTCTGTCATGCAGAAGAAAGTTGTTGCAACATTTAAATTTAAACGTTCAATGAAAGGAGCTCTGCAAAAGTGGACACTTTTCTCAATGAACAGTCTTACCTGCCATCCACATATGAAATAAACTATTGCCCCACCCCATTCATCATTGGACAGCCAGTCAGTCAGTCAGTCATCAAATATTCACCAAGTGCTTACTATGTGCTAAGCACTGAAGTGCCGTTTACAATCTTCATCATAAAGAGCCATGGTCTACTGGAGAGCCAAATAGGACTTAATGTTATAAATGTTATCATGGGGCAGTATGGGTCCAAATATGGCCCCTCACCCAGACTTTGAGGTTAGGAAAGATTTATTGATCTCGTTGATGTTTAAATTTAGACATAAAAAATGAGTAGAACATAGTTTGAATAAGGCAAAGGTATTAGGGAAAATTAGGGTGGGAATGGAAAAGTTGTTCCAGGACCTAAGAGGAAGACAGAATGGGTATCAAGTACAGATAACTAAGGAGTTTGATCCTAAGAGCTATGTGAAATCAGTGTAGAATTTTAAGCAGAAGAGCACCATGTGCTGTTTTGAGGTTTGGAAACACTACTCTGGCTGAAGAAGAAAATAGAAAATCGGATGCCATTGAAAAATTGTAGAAGTATTAAATGACTCACCAGAACTAATAGTTGAATGATTCTGGAAGGAGAACAAAGAATAAAAAGATGATTCCCTTGTCTCTCTGTTATGTAATTTAGCAAATGGTAGAACAATTCACAATGAGCGACGCATTAGAAGAAAAGGTTTTGGAAGGAAAAAAAGATGAGCTAAATTTGAAGTATGTTGAGTTCTAGTTGGATATAGAAAATCCACATGAAGATGCTGGGTAGCAGTTAGATACGTGGATTTGATGTTGTGCAATAAGTATAGGTATGGGTATCATTCATGTATGCAGTGATAAATGATATCATAAAAGAAAACAAGATTAACCACAAGGAATGGAGATACATAGAGAAATAAAGAAAGTGAGAAGAAGAGAAGGAAAAGAATAGGAGGGAAGGAAAGAGAGAAACAAGATGCAATCAGGTTCAAGGGATGGTGGCGAAAGTAAATTTTAAAATAAAGTCTTAGAAGAAGGAGCCACAAAGTAAGACAGAAACCTACCTGGTTGCCCAGGTACCAGGAAAATAGTGAATGCGTCAAGAAGGCAAGAATTACCAGCCATGTTTTATCCTACAGAGACGTGATATTCCAATTAAAGTAAGAATTAAAAAGAATCATTAGATTTCTTGACAAATATCATAATTTAGCCCAACAAACCTGAGCTTTGAGAACAACCCTAATGAAGGTGAGCGCAGAAGCTGAGCTGGAGTGGGTTGGGGAACGGGAAGTGAGGAAGTGAGAGCGGTAAATGGTAAAGACAGAGCTGCTCTCTCATGTGTTGACTGGTAAGTGAAGGGCAGGCACTGCCAGACAAATGTTCACTTAGAAAAGAATATCTTCTATCTTTTGCTCAAAAGAACGGTATTTTTTCATGTAAAGCAAAATGCTACCAATTGTGTATTATTGCCAAACTAAAATAAACTACCTAATATAGGTGTGAGATTTATTAAGCTTGATGTATTTTATATTTTCCTTCTCTTGTTAAGAAAACCAGGAAGTTTATGATCACTTTACAATCACCAGATAGTGAGTACTACTTGGATTTTATTTTCATGTGTATTGTCAAGACTGGATACAAGAGTCAGAGAGAGATAAATGGAGAAGAGGAACTCAGGCATTTTTCTCTTGGGTTTGGAGCAGCTGAGGTTCTTTCTAAAGAATAGAAAGTAAGCACATTAAAAATAGAGTGCCTGCTCTATTTTTAATTATCATTTCAAAATGTCAGATCACTGGCTTGAAGACCTGACTAACTGAGCGTTTAGCCCTGAAACATGCAAAAGGCTCAGGGTAAGCAAGGGAGTTCAAGTGGAACAAGACCATCCTGTTCCATCGGGGGCCAGTGATCAGAGCCATGGTGGTTAGGGCAACTGTCCACAAAAAAGTGTCTGCAGAATCTGCTGCCAGTGTATTTCTGGGATGGCCACCAATAGTTGTGTGCAGGGAGAGTGCATACTAAATTTGCATAGCACAATGAGTCTGATCATCAAGGTCTTTAATGTTTGTTATCAAACAAATGGATTGAATTCTGCACCCAATGTTGACCTGATGGTGTGAGTGTGTAAGCTGATAAGCTAAGAAATTTGTCAAATTTGGGGTAATTATTTTTCAGCTTATAGCAATTCTAATTCATTGGTCACCTTATTGAGTGCACTCTACCATGCTATGACAGCAAAAAGATATTTCAGATAATGAGGGAAAAATTTGATTATTTGGATTCAAATAAGGGAAGTGATCTAAAATATTTTAAAAACTATTTTCAATATGATTAATTAATATATACATTATATTATCTTTGTTTTTTATTTGGAAAAATCACAATATATCATTATAATGACATGTGCTATATCTATTTTTATATCTAGCACTTTTTAATTATTTGCAAATAATATGGGATGAAGCTGGAGTATAGAGGTTAAGAGCTTGGGACCTAGAATCAGACAAGCTCTATTAGAATTTCAAATCTACTGTTGACTAGCTGGGTAATTGTGAGTGAACTGCTGCATTCCTCTGTGCCTCTGTATCCTCATTTATATAAGGAAAATAGAAGTGGTTTACTGCCTTGAGATACTGTGAGATTAAATGAGATAACTCAAACCTTGATATAGTAACCATTCGACAAGTGTTAGCTCTTATTGTTAGCGTTGTTGTTTTATTAACTGGAGGTTGTAGAAATTTACAAATATAAATAAACAAGAAAGAGATTAAAATCACTACAGGAGGATAAAATTTTACCACAAAGTGACTACTCCGACTAATATCCTGGTGGTAAATGTGTCTATGCAAATTTACATAAACAAAAATAGGATCATATGGGTTATATTATCTTATAATTTATTTTTATTTTACTGAATTACATATTATTGTAATTTTTCTTGGTGCATTCCAGGAAAAAATTTATTTGATGGCATATTTATACAGTATAATTAGAAAGAGCTGTCCATGTTTATTTATATGCATATATCATAATTTATTTAACCACCCCTATTACTGACTATCTGGCTTGTTTCTATACTTTTGCTGTGAAAAGCAGCACTGTGACACACATGTGGGCCTCCTAAGTGTTGGTGGACATCCCTATTATATTTGTAACTATAACTGCAGACAAATTTCTAGATATAAAGTCCTGAGTTAAAGAGTGAATTGTTTTTAAGGCCTTTTTCTCTAAAAATGTGTGGTTCAAATTTTAAATTGAACTGGCAGTAAACAAGCGTATTCTTCCCCTGCAAACTTCAATATTATCAATTTTTACACTCTGCTTGTTTCCTAGTAATTTTAGGTATTTCCTAGTACTTCTAGAAATTCTGTTAGCATATGTCTGCAGGCTTTGATTTTGGAGTGTTTTTAATGCTTCCATTTTATTTTAATTTGCATTCCCGTCACTGCCATTATACTTGTCCCTAGTCTAATTACTTCTTTCCTTTAAAATCTATTTAGGAAATGTTGACATTTTCATACTTGTCCAGCAAGGCTCTGTGTAGTGTGTAAGAACAATGATAGAAAACAATAAAAGAGTACTGCATTTTTGTTACTCCCATGGGTTACATAATTTTCTCATGGTTATGCATATTTGGAGGGGCAGAGGTGGCATACGTAATATTCTGTGATCCCTTTCAGCTTCTTAAATCCCAAGTCATATATCATCAGGGAAAATATTTATTTCCAAAGATATTTTGTTTCAGAAACAAACCTACGATTAATAAAACAAATATTTGGAATAGTTCAAATATTGAAAAAATCTGCCAATGCTTGTGCTGTTTTGTTGCTGCTGTCCTAAGTATTTGATGTGATCTAGTATCTGATTGTCTGAGTCTCTGGTGATGAGAGAGTGAATTGTCAAGTTAGAATTAGCATTCATAATAAACTAGTTATTACACAAGGACGTGCAGAAAGAGCTCCATTAGTATTACTAAATGGTATATGGAAAAATGTGAAGAAATACAAATTTAAGTTGTTGAATAATATCTATAAGTTTACTTGTGTCTAATGACTTATAGTTTTGGCAACTTATTTAGAAAAGGATGGTATGTATTAAAAGTTGAAAAAAAGGGAAAGCCTGTAACAGAAGCTATAAGTTTATTATATTTTGCTATTAGTAAATAACACCCTAAATATTAATGAATAAAGTAGCTATTATAATTTATATTTTAATAGTTCATTAATAATCAACTAATAAATAAACTAGTAACATGTTTCTTCCCAGTGAAATTTCTATCACTTATTTGAAAATAAATATTACAGTATATATATATTAGCTTTATCTTATATGTAACTTTCCCTCAGGAAAGAAATTTTATTTCCAACCCCCTGGATGGCATTACAAATAACAGAGGTGGAAATCCAAATGAAATCCTGAAACAGAGACAGGGCTGCTGCATGGCCAAGAGGACCACGCCGCAGGGTGTGGGAAGTAGGGGAGAGGCATTCTAGACGGGCTCCTCGCCCCGGAGGCCGTCTGTTAGCATGACTTCCGGGGAAAGGGATTTGCCACAGCCTCTGAAAGATGGGTCAGGGCAGTTTGCCCTGGGCAGGGCTACAGGAAAGCACAGCCTGACTCTTTTCGTCCATTAGAAAATTCACTCTGCCCTCCTGACACAGAGCCACAGGTTTCTCTCTCTCAGTCTAATTCACACCTTTAAGCTTTTTTAATGTTTAGGCACTGTCTCACTGGTTTTGAAGCATGCTAGGTATAAAGCCTGGGGGACTGGAGGTTAATCCTTCCTGTAATTTATTTCTTAATTTCTGCTACAGGGGTTTCCTTTCCATCATGCTTATTTAGTTAGGAAGCCTGCTGATATGCTTTGAGTAAGAGACAACAGATAGTTGGTTTAGAACTACCGTTTAATATTAGTTAGATAAAAAATTATAGAGGTTATCATTAATAACTGGTACATGAAAACAACTCCTACTTCTTATATGCCTTTTTATTGTTTATTGTCTTTTATTAAGAAATGAATCAAATTAATACTTTCAGAATTGATATTCAACCCAGATAGCACCATACCTAGAATTATCCCAGCAAACAGGCAATACGAGAGGTAAACCACCCACGATTTGGTCAGACAAAGATATCGTAAAGAAATACTAGTTTATTGAAAATGATTAGCATTTTCTCACTAACATAAAAATATTGAATTTCCTATGACATTGTTAATAAAAACTTATTCTTTTACATTTGCATTCAATAAATCAGAGGTTTGACTTTTTATCTTACAATTTTTTAATGTGTTAATATGTCCTACGTGAAGTAAAATATTTTGACCGTTTGCTCCAGTAACCCTGAAATGTAAATTTTTTTCAGAATTCTGGAAAATATACTGAGATTTTATTTGTAAACATGGACTCTCCTTCAAAATGCTCCATTTAGGATTTTAAACAAACTATAAATTTTTACACATTTTGAAATTAATAAAACCTTTTCCAATAGGTTCTTGTAATTTGAGATTTCAGATCAAACAAATATGATATTCAAAATATATCTTCAGACAGTTTTGTTTTAATTGAAACAATATTTCATTTCTTCAGAATTATAACTGAGGAACAATTTTCAAAACGGACTTATTTTCTTTTTAAAAAAATTAAAATATTCTTAAATGACAAAGCTTAATATAGTAAACATTTCTGAATTACTTATACACACACACATATTCTAAAAGTCTCTAAATATCTTTAAGGTAGAAACTCAAGAGTCAAAGAAATGCTAATCAAATATTTAAAAATGGGAGAAATTCCTCAGGGAAAATACAACTATAAGTAAATTATAAATTAAAGCACTTTCAGAATTTTCTATTATGAACTTTTCATAATGTTTGTTAAAATATATATCTGGAACACATTTTCTTAAAATACTGGGTAGGGAAAAAAGTAGATTTATGGTTGTATGTGAAAGAGTTTATTTTTGTATTATTATTTATTAAATATTATATTATTTTCCATGAACAACTGTAAACCTATTTTTGCCACACCTTGTATATGATAGTCATCTTTGTCTTCATTCTTATATAAGGTTAAAATATATTAGTCTAAAAGAAATTAATTTCCTTCCTCAGATATTCTTTTCAGTGATTTGTGAGTGAAAAAAATAATCTAACAGCAGCCTAATGAATGAGTTTGAATATTACCTGCTTTATTTCTTCATAAACCTAAGTTCCCCAGTAGAAATAGATGATTGTTACTCATTCTCCTTTTCTTTTTGACTATGCAACTCTTACATGCTTATTGAAGAAAATCTGTTAAGTACAAAACACATTTTGTTCTGCCCTGCCTCCTTTCTTGACATTCTACGTATGAGCTACATGCCCTGCACCATAATACTTGACCTAGAATAACTGGTGAACTCTTTCTTTATCTAAAAATGAAGATAATGTCTGCTTTAAATTTTGTGTGTGTGTGTGTGTGTGTGTCTGTGTGTGTGTGTGTGAAAATCAATGTAGTGTTTTTGAAGTTTCTAACACAGAGATGACACTCAATAAGTATTAAGGGAGTCTCCCCATTTTAGAGATTTCCCATCTTGTAAGTAGTTTCTTATCACCTTACCTAGTTATGGGAGTTATAAGGATATGGAAAAAAACATGGTATCTTTTCGAAAGCCAGAAAACCACCATTCAAATTATATTACCTTTTCCAGTGAAGACTATCTTTTCTCTCTTCTTTCATTTTCGTCATTATTTTTATTTTAAATCTCTGAATCAAATCCTTTGTTATCTTTGCAGCCTTTTGTGCTTTTCTTTATCATTGGCTTATAGAAGCTACAGCAAGTTCATCTGCACTAGAAATCACAGTAGAGACCACAGCACACTGTTATACTGCTACACGGAGATTAAACTGTGTGGTTGGATGTGTTTTAGTATGCTGATGTGGTCCATTCACATCTCTAGAATGAACCCCTACATTCTCAGTGTCCTGTCAGGAACCAGAAGTTCTAGTCCCTGCTTTATTTCCCAAGGACATCTGCTCTCAGGCAGGTTTCAGGGGTCTACGACCAAAATAGTCACACACATTCAGAAAGGTCCCACTCTTGGTATTTAGTCCTCTGCACCCCAGTCCTGAAATTTTTAAGAACGCTATCTATGGATTTTTATCCTGCAAAGGGAGTTCGATGAGACAGTATAGTGTGCCCTCAAGATTGAAGCCTAGCCCACGCATGGCTCTCCTACTCAGGATAGGCTCCTTGGCCGCCCCCAGCTCCGCGCTGTCTTCTCTTCGATGTCCTGGGCGTCGGCCAGGGTCCCCTTTCTGCTCCGGCCCCTGACGGCTGACGCCCTCTGCCTGGCGGCCAGCCAGGGACAAGGCTGTGAGTTCTCCACCCCCCTCTTTGACCTCTTCAGGAGGGAAATTATGAAAAAAATAGATAATTAGGCAAAGAATTTTGGACATCAGTTTGTAGGTCATGTAAGACGCTGAAAATATGAGGGAAGGCATGACTAGAAATAAGACTTAAAAGATTAACACGGTAGTGTTGTTTTTAGTGGCTCTGCTCACACGGAAACTAAAGGTGAGGGATCAATAATGACATTTTTGGAACTATACGGTTGTAAAATGACAAAAGTTTGAATTAGGACGAGAACACTTGGATTAAACATAAAATGTAGATTGACACGATTTGGGATGGGTGGTTTGGAAGATAGAGCAACAACAACAACAAAAATGCCTGAGATTTCAACCGTAGGCGATGAGATGAATGGAAAGTTTCATAATATCAAAAATAGGTGATGAATATAAAAAACCTAACTAAAAAATGTGAGTCGCCCCCAACCTCTACCACCCAACGCCAGTAAAAGCTGGAACCCACCATCCTCCCTCTTTGCTAACTCCTTGGCTATGTCAACTCAAAACTTGACAATGAGGCTGACAGTCCCATTTGCCCTAAGAGGCCAAATAACATTCACTGTCATTGCAAATAACAGCATTTCTTCAGTGAAGGTTGAACTAAATTACTTTAACAAGGCTAAATTAAAAATCAAACATGTTGATGCATTTAATGTGAGGCACAGAGGACACAAAAGATCATCAAAAATGAGTGGCAATATTGATTGTCATAAACAACCTTTCATGGAGTAAAATAGATTCCAGGCTGACCCCTTGAAGTATCGTTACCCTATTCCCAGTTTATTCACTCATAGGTTATGTAATTTAGGAGAATTATTTCTTTTTTGCCATATTTTATTTTTAATGTTATCTTAACCTTTTCTTCCTCACCACAATCTGTTTTTCTCTTAAATGAAGATAATACGGCTGATAATAATTCCATTCTAAATTTTAGGAATTTATGAAAGTTTTCATTTTTTAAAAAATGTATGAAGTAGATAAAACATATCTAATTATACTTACTTCACAGAAAAAAAATAATCTTACGGAGTTTAAATATGTCCTGAGACATAACTGGGATATTGTGAGACAACAATATTTTATTGACTCTGTTCAAATTTTACTGTATTTCCATCCATTTCCTAAAGGATTTATGTGCAATATTTGTGGCCTTACCAATTTGAAAGTGTGAATTCCGTAAAATAGCACAGTATGGTCTTTTAATTTGGTTATGTTATAAAATGTTGGAAAGTATCATGGGATTTTCTGAAATTTGCTTAGATTTCATCTTTATAGCAAGCCTTTTTAGATTAGATTCTTACAATTCACATCTGAGAAAATTTGAGATGAGGTTAAAAAATTCTGGCAGAAATACTGGCCATTAATATAATAATTTATTATAGAAAATTGGTGACCTGCTTTTACTAATTTAGAGGAAAAAGCATTTTTTTTCATATTTATTCTCATCTTTATGAACAGTTTCACCAACTCATAAAATACCATGTCACTACCATAAGGTGCTAAGTAAAACAATTTATGAAAATTTCTATATAGTGTCAATAAATTGTAAGATGTATTGCTCCAAAAGTTTAAATATAAACAATTACAGCTGTTTTCTATAAATTTAGAATTGATCCAGTCATAGTAGGGTGTTTATAAGAAGCTAGAAATATTTTTAGAATAAATGCTTAAGTCCTTAGCTGTTTAATTAATATTAAGTTTCTTGCCTAATATCTGTTATCAGAATTGCAGTGCTGGGTAGGATGCGTTATGGATACAAAGCAGATTAAGAGTAATTTTTTTTTCTTTCTGTGTATTCAGAATGAACTGAGCCCCGATATAAAAGTTATATGAATTATGTCCCCATTCTTCAACCTAATACCCCAATAAATCCACAAGTGTGCTTCCAGACATTTCCGCCTACCATACAGCAAATTACTTCATCCTTAGCCCACCCATTACCCTACCCAGGCTTTCTCTTTAACTCATAGATTTGATTATGTTTCTCCTGCGCTTCAGGGCTATATCTATAGAATAAAATTCCTTAATGTGATATTCAAAGCCCTCCAAAAACTGGCTCTGGTAAACATTTCATTCTCTCAATAAATAATTATTAAACTCTTGTTTCATGCTAGAACCTCTGTGGCAGCAGGGGCTCTTCCGGGCGAGGGAAGGGAAAGGCTGTCTTTGTCCTCGTATATTTCATGGCGAACAAGCAATTACAGCCCTGTGTGGTCAGGGCTCATAGTTGTGTATGGGTAAAGATCAACTCAGATTGAAACAGTTAGGGAGGTTTTCCCAGGGGAAATTGTGGCTGAGACTCGTTTGACGGCTAGAAGTTCATCAGACAGAAACAAGGTAAAATGTTCTGGAAAGGGAAAATGACCTACATGAAGCCTCAGAGGCACTGCCAAATGTAAAAGTGCCCTGAGAGAGGCAAGCAGTTTCACATGACTGGTGCCTGGGGTTCAATGAGAGCCTTGGAGATTTAGGATGCTGGAACTGATTACTAGTAGCTTCTTGTTCAAAGGGAGTCAGTCTTTATCACTCTTAAAGAGTGTTTAAGATCCATGAAAGATTACTTGTGGGGAAATAGCATAAAGGGAAATATATAGAATAAAATGAGGACAGGTGCAGAGGAGAGGAGGTAGTTCAGCTAGAAAGCCTCAGGATGTGAAGGTAGGCAGATCTGTGAGGTATATTGTAGCAGAATTGTCATCATTTCATGACAAGGTGGACAGAGAAGTAAGGGAAAAGGAGGAAGGCAAGATGCTCTCTCTGTTTCCAGCTTTGGCAAATGGGTCAAGGCTCATGTGACACTCCAAGAAAGAAAATGCAGAAAGAGGAGAAAATCTGGATCCAGGTAGGGCAGAGAAGAGATTAAAAGGTTGGTTCGGAATCTGTTGAGTCTGGGGTCACATTGAGGATCTGACTAGAAATGTCCATCCCATAGGCAACTGGGTAGAGATGCCTGTACTTCGGGAGATGATTCTGAGTTTAATTGTAGCTGTGGAATCAGTGGGATACAGCTGATACTGAAAGTTGAAGTATCTGAATAGGGGGCATAAAAAGTGCTAGTAATATTTCAAAAGTAAATGTTCAAGACAATTTTTTCCAGTTCAGATTTATAGGCAAATGGGTGCACTCCTTTATCTGCTCTCTTTTTATTTTTAATAAAAGCCTCAATGAATTTTCTCACTGTTTCTTTTAGACAAATTCTCCAGCAACAAATATATTACAGCTACTATATGATGCATCAGTGAGGTTTCTAGCTATTAGGTAAAAGATAAAAATTTATGACAGGGTATCATAATAATTTTTTATAAGTGATTGCATTTTTTGTCTCTTGTTTAAATTAGGAATCCATCCAATGATTGCCTTTTCCGTTTGACTTGCAGTGCACTTTGAAAATGTACTCATTTTATAAAACTTACCATATCTTTAATATAATTTAGGTCCAAAATTTTCACTACCTAAAGTGAGAAACTTCCTTCTAAGGTATATATATATATATATATATATATTTTGCTTTGATAACCTGCCTGAATTATGGTACATATTTATTGTTACTCTGGATTTATCCCTTTTATACTACCCTTAAGGCTCACTACTACCTTGTACTGGTCCCTACTTGAGCCAATTCGCAATTACTTTACCTATTTTTTTTTTTAATCATCCACAGTGTAAGAAGAAAAAAAAATTAAGGGACTAGGTCAGAACTGATAAAAAATATATACCCATATGTCAAATTCTAGTTCATGAAATCTAAAACTGGTAAATTGCTCTACGGATGTAGAAAAATTAAATATCACTAATATTCAGTGAAGAGCAAAAAAATTAACATTTTTCTGAAGATAAGGAAAATTCTGATAAAAATTCTAATATTTTACAGAAATACATAAATAGTAACATTATAAACATAGTATCCAAATGCAACAAACAAGAACATAAGATATATAACTGACAGTAGAGGAAACTATATTTCTCCCTCCTCTAAAACTGTCTAATAAACAGACAGAGAACATTTCAATGATGGTTGAAGGCTGTGTCAACATTTTTCCAGCCATGAGTCAAATGTTGCTTCATTGCCATGCTCTTAAAGTAACTGTAGTGACAAATGATACTTGCATTGAGTTTTAATTCTTCACAAAGACCTTCAGAATGTGTGGGCATTTTGTGGGCATCGTCATTAAGAGGATCTTGGGTGTCGCAGGGCTTGGTTCTTACTGTGCTTATTTGCCCACTATAAGGGACCTCGGTGCCCTGGACACACAGTTAACCAGTTTCCCACAGTGCCCAAGTGGGCACTGCCATGGAACTGAGAAGGAACAGACAAATGATACCACAGACGTGGAACCAGAGCTTCAGTCTAAATAACAATATAAGAGTGAAAAAAAAACACCCAAAAACGACCTATAGAGAACATCTTTCTCTGCCAAATAGAAACTTATCCCTGTATGAGAGATAGGACTAGACTCAAGAAGTTGGACTAATATTGTCTGTTACACTTATAGTAAGACCTTTATATCTATGATGATTATTCACCTTTCAGAATTTAGTTTGAAATTTTAGGACAGTGAAATTATCTTGTATCATACTGTAATGGTAAATCCATGTCATTATTCATTTGTCCAAACCCAGAGAAATGACAACACAAATAGCAAAACTAATGTAAACTATGAACTTTGTTAATAATAAAGTATCAAAATTGACACAAATTATAAGAAATGTACTACATTAATGAAAATTTTAATAATAGGGAAAACTGTACAGGAGAAGAAAAGGAATATACTGGAAATCCATACTTTTTGTTCAATTTCTCTGCAAACAACATAAAGCTCTTTCAAAAAGTCTATTCATTAAAAAAATAAAAATTGCTTTCTTTAAAAATTAAACATCAGAAAAATGAAGAAGAGAGAAAACATTATCTCAAACCCTACACCTCAGAGGTAACTACTCAGGATTTTTCAGTGATCATTATACATTCTGTTTCCGTCTCTGTCCCTCCTTCCCTCCTTCTCTCCCTCCCTTTCTTTCGCATATTTTATTCTTCTTCAGAATACGAGTTAGAAATATAAATTGGATTTGTACTGCCTCTGCCTGGGTTCTAATCCTGGCTCGGCTACTAAATAAATGTGTGGACTTAGACAGGTTATTACCCACTTGGGCTTCAGTTCCCTCATTTGTAAAACAGGAGCAATTGCAGTTTTTACCTGGCTGGATTGTGGAGAGGATCAAATGTAATAAAATTCTTAAGGACTGAGCTCACTGCTGGGTGCATAATGAGCCCTCAGTAAATGCTACTTCTCTTGCTCCTCAAACTCCTTCATATTCTTATTCTTAATACAGTGTTATTTTATGTCAATGAATATGGAATGTGTATGATCATTTTAAGGCTGTCAACCCCATCAATTATTTTTATCAATCCCCTTTTGATGAACATTGGTTTTATTACCATGGGGAGGGAGGATGGCATGGATGGTTTTTATATTATGCTGTAATAAACACCCTGGTCGTGAATCTTTATAGAATTACATGATTACCTCCTTAGGATAAACTCCTATGTGTGGACTTGCTGAACTCCCAGTAGTTTTCAGAATTAATTATCCTCATGTAGTATATTTGGCTCTCCGTGACCTTGCCCTTACCTGCTTCCCCAACCTCGCTGCTCCCACTCCTGCTCCACCTTCCAATTTTACCGAGATGTTTGCAGCTCCTCCAATGCACTTGGAAGGCACTTATACGTATTTCTTCCTTTGCCTAGGATGTGATCAGCACACTGCCTCCTTGTCATCTGTTTTCTTATCTATATCCCTTACTAGACTGTAAGCTCCTAAAAACAAGAAATGTATCTGTTTATATTGAGTGTCTGGTTGCACTTTCACACCAACTGTAATAGTTTCTGGTGTTCTAGACATTACCTGAAAAAGCTCCCCCAAGAATTTATGCTAATAAGCTACAGGTTTATCTTTATATTTACAGTATAAATTTCTCCCATTCTTGAACCAAACTCAACATCACAAAGACCCAGAGAGAGGATAACCTTCAACATTTTCTGTCCCCTTTTCCCACATCTGTGTGCCCAGAAAAATCCCCAAGACTGTGACTATAATGAATTTTATTTCTATGATGATTTTGTGTTATATGGCAAAGTTGACATCAGGAGATTATCTGTGTGGGCCTTACCCGATCACATGAGCCCTTTCAAAACTGAGAATTGTCTCCATCTAGTTGCAGAAAAGGAATCAGCAATTTGATGCATGGGAAGGATGTGGCACACCATTGTTGGTGTAAAAAGATGGAGAGGCCATGTGGCAATAAACTTTGGTGGCCCTGAAGAGCTGGGAGCAGCCCCACATGAAAGCCAGCAAGAGGACAGACATTCAGTCCTGTAGCTGCTGATAACAAGAATGATCTTGAAATTGGTTTTGCCTTCAAGCCTCCCAGTGAGAACTCTGTAGAGCCAACACCTGGGTCCTAGCCTTCTGGTAACTCAGAAAGCAGAAACTCAACCATACTCTGCTGAACTTTGGACTTACAAGGTTATACAATGATCAATGGGTGTTTTTTTAAGCTACTTATTTTGAGGTGAATTACTATAAAGCAATAAGAAACTAATATAATGGGGTGAGGAATAAGAGTGAAAAAGCAGAGTAGGAACCCAGGTATCCCTAAAAATTATTTCTCCCTCCTATTTTGAGCCTTCCTGAGAGTCTGTAAATATTGTGTCAGTGACCAGGATCAAATCAGTGGAAACACAATAAAGAAGGTGCCCACTGGGAGAGAACTGTGGCCTGCAGTAGATGGTACCAAGCCTCTGCACAGCCACAGAGCGCTAACATCCTCTCCACTGACAATAAATGCCAAGATCGTATGCATACATCTGGTCATTTAGAGTTTGATACTTTTAACCTTAATTTTTTTCATTTTTATATTTAGTGATTGTTAGCTGTTTTTATTATTGACTAAAAATATTTTTACAACTGCGTAAAACATGTGATTGCAAGGCAGGATAGGGAGTGTGCTGTGGGGAGAATATCCCCTCTACAGTAGAGTAGATATTTTCATGTATACCAATACAGCCAGTACAAATTAATGGTAAAGAGAAGGCCTCCCACTAATAACAGTTCTCACCTAGAAAAAGATTAGATTCAAGGACTCAGATATGTTTATTAAATACCATCAGGCATATGGCAAAAAGTAGACATATTTCTATATTTTGGGAAACATGTATCACACAACCATAGACTGGAAAAAAAGGACTGAGGGAAGAATTTGCTAAGTTTGAGACAGAGGCCTGAACTTGCTCTCTAAAAACATTATTAAATGTTCAAGCATTGTGTGAGCCGATGGGCAAACAATTTGTAGCTTGAAATATTGTCTCCCCTCCCCCCCAGCTTTATGAAGGTATAATTGACATGTAACATTGTGTAAGTTTAGGGTGTACAACATGACGATTGAAATCAGTCTTGCTGGGAGTATTTAATCAGCCAACACTGTAAAGGAGGGCTTTTCTTTTTGAGTTGGTTCATCAGCACAACACCGTCTCCATCCCATGTGCTGAGTGCCTTCTACATGTAACTTCCAATCAGATGGTTGTCCCTAGGTAATCTGTGCACCACTAGTTGGTAGATGGCATAAATTCATTCAGAAAAACTCTAGTCAGAATCAAAATCACATAGAGGCGGGGTTAGTGGGAGGAAACTTGAGGACATTAGTATAGGAGTAGGCTTTGCAGTAAGGAAAAGAATGCAATTTCCAGACAGGTAGAGAAGGATTATTCAACTCCAGGATATGAAAAAAGTAAACAATCATAGCAAGATGGCTGCATTTGTGCATTGGTTTTCTATCACAGTTATAACAAATTGCCACAAACTTAATGACTGAAAATAACACAAATGCATTATTTTACGGCTTCAGATGTCAGAGAAAAAAATAGTTCAACTGCGCTGCGTTCCTTCTGAAGGCTCTAGGGGGGAGTCCAATTCCTTGCCTCTGGCTTCTGGAGGCCACCCACATTCCTGAGATGATGGTCCATGTCACTCTGACCTCTTTTGTCACAACTTCTCTCTGACCCCAACTCTCCTGCTTCCCTCTTTCTCATAGAAGGATGCTTGTGATTACATTGGGCCCAACTGGTTAATCCTGGATAATCTCCCCATCGCAAGAACTTTAATTTAATCATCATCTGCACAGTCTCTTTTGTCATGTAAAGTAACATATTTAAATGTTTTCAGAATTAGGATAGGGGCATCTCTGAGAGGCTATTCTTCTGCCTAAGAGTGGGTTACATAGACCAGGTGATTATGGGCCTTAAAAGGCTGACTGAAGAGATTAGAGAATTATCGATATTGAACAAGGGAATGATTTAATGAAAGTAGTATTTTAATAAAATTAATATTGCCACAGATGGCCTATTGAAACTGGAAACAGTTTCTGTAGTAGATTACTTATTGTAATCCATGTAGGAGTGATTAGAGCATGCCCTAGGATATGGCATTGAAATACAGGTTGGCACTAGGTATTGTTCGAGTTCGACATGGACAAATGAAAGCTAAAATTAACTTTAGAACATTTTCATCACTCCTGAAAACAAACAAACAAACAAAAGACTCTGTTCCTGTTAGCAGTTAACTCCTCACATCTCTTCAATACCACAGTCCTAGGCAGGTGATGACCTCTCTGTCTCTGTAGATTTGTGTATTCTGGATAATTCACATAAATGGAATCATACAATATGTGTTTTCATGTGTGCGTGACTGTGAGTGACTTTCTTAGCTTAGTGAAATGTTTTCAATGTTCACCCGTCTTGTAGCAAGAATCAACATTTCAGTCTTTTTTATCACCAGATAATATCCCATTGTATGGATATGCCACATTCACTTACCACACCTCAGCTGATAGATGTTTGGGTTGTTTCCACTTTCAGGTTGCCATTAATAATTGGGAGTTCCTAATGTTATGAATATATCTGTACATGTTTTTGAATGGACATATGTTTTCATTTATCTTTGTATATACCTAGGAGTTAAAATTCTAGGTTATACGGTAAATCTATGTTTAGAGAAACATTTTGAGGAATTGCCAGTCTATTTCTCATAGTCGGATGTATCATTATACGTTCTAACCAGCAGCGTGCTGACGTATGTTACAACCTTTTTTAAAAAAGCCATTTTATTGCGTGTAAAGTGATATCTCAATTTGGTTTTGATTTTTATCTGCCCAATGACTAATGTTGACCAACTTTTGTTGTGCTTATTAGTCATTAGTGTATCCTCTTTGGAGAAATATTTATTCAGACCCTTTACCCATTTTGAAATTGTGTTGTTTATCTTTGTACAACTTTTGGATACAAATATCTTATCAGATGTATGTATGAAAATGTGTTCTGTTCTGTGAACTGCCTTTCATTTTCTTGATTATACCTTTTGAAACACAGAAATTTTAAATTTGATGAACTCCAGTTTATCTATTTTTTCTTTTACCTTTGCATCAGTGTCATAGCTAAGACAGCTTTGTCTTACCCAAGCTTACGAGTTTGCCTATCTTTTTCTAAGAATTATATTCTTAGAAGTTTTAATTCTTATCTTGAAGTTTATGATCTTTGAGTCCACTTTTGTTTATGGTGTAATGAAGTGGTCTATCTTTATTATTTTGCATGTGGATGTCCAGTTATTCCAGCAACATTTGCCAAAAACACTATTCTTTCACAATTGAATTGTTTTGTTACTTTTATCCTAAATTAACTGTCAGAGTAAAAGTTTGTTTCTGGAACCTCAATTTAATTCCATTGATCTTTGTGTCTATCCTTATTCCAGTGCCACACAATCCTGGTAACTTGTAGCTTTGTAATAAGAGCAGAAGTTGTGATGTGTGAGTCATCCAGGTTTGTTCTTCCATTTCAAGGCTTTTGTCTATTTTGGGTACTATAATTTTTATATGAATTTTAAGATCAATGTATCAATTTCTAAAAAGAATCCTGCTGGGATTTTAAGATAGATTGTGTTAAATTTTAGATCAGTCTGGGGAATATTTTTATTTTACCAGTATTAAGTTTCCTGAGTCATGAACTCAGGTTGTCTGGTTTTATTAGATCTTCTTTAGTTTGTTTCAACAATGCTTTATAGTTTTCGGCATATAAGTCTTGTCCTTATTTAAAAGTTTTATTCCTAAGTATATTATTCTTTTTGATGCTATAATAAATATATTTACTTAATTTCATTTATAAATTATGCATTGCTAACATATACAAATAAATTGATTTTGTAGATTGATTTGAACTCTGCGAATATCCTGAACTTATATATTCTAATAATTTTTCTTTGATTCTGTAGGATCTTCTATATGCAAGATTATGTCATATATAGAGTTAATCTTACTTTCTCCTTTTGTAAACTGGATGCTTGTTACTTCATTTTCTTGCCTAATTGACTTTGCTAAAAACTTCAGTATGATGTGTGATGACAGAGGACATACTCTTCTTATTGCTGACCTTAGGGAGAGTCATTCAGTTTTACCATTAAGTATGGTGTTAGCCTTTCATTGATGCCTTTTCTCAGTGTGTTGAGTGCTTTTGTAATAAATAAATATTGGATTATGTCAAATGATATTTCTGATGCTATGAGATGATCATGTTTTTTTTATCCTATTTTCTATTGATACAGTGTTATATTAATTGATTTTTGGATGCTAAACCAACTTGCATTCCTGAGACAAATCTCACTTGGTCATGTTATACAATCCTTTCTATGTTGCTAGTATCTGTTTGCTAGTAAAAATTCTAGCAACATATAAATCTTCATTATTTGCGGTTCCCATATTTGTGGATTCACCTACTTACTAAAATGTACTTGTAATTTCCCATGCAATACTTGTGGCACTTTCGTGGTCGTTTGTGAGCATGCGCAGAGTGGGGCGTGCACTTGCATGTTCCTGGCTGAGGCTGATAAAGGTGACGTTCGCTACACGGTTATTTCAGCTCTCATACTCTGAACACGTGTCCTGTATGTGGTCCATTTTTGTAATATTTTTTCACATACTTTGCCTTTTGTTGATAATTTTGGGGTTAAGATGGTTCCCCAAATGAGTTTTGAAGTCCTATGTAGTGTGTTTAGGTGCAAAGAACTGTGATATGTCTTTTGTAGAAAATATGTTTGTTAGATAAGCTTTGTTTGCACACAAGTTATAGCGCTGTTGGCCACAAGTTCAATATTGATGCATTTTGTGTGTGTGTGTGTGTGTGTGTGTGTGTGTGTGTAATAAGATGCCCTTAAACAGAAGGATACATATAACAACATTATTACTGATTAGTTGATGCAAATGCTATGACCAGAGGCTCTCCAGAACCTAACCCTGTATTTCGCTATGTGAGCAATTGTCCAGTATTCACTTATTCAGTGTTCTCAGTGACTTTATAGAACAAAACTTCTGCGAATAATAGGACAACTTTATTTTGTCTCAGAATTGTTACATATATATTTACTAGAGAATTAGTTGGTTATTTTCTGTTCTTATGATATGTTTTTCTAGTTTTTGTATCAGGGTAAAACTGGCCTTTATACAGAGTTGGTATGTGTTCCCTCCTCTTTTTATTTTATTTTTTGGAAGAAGTTGTGAAAATTTGTTATTAATGTTTTTTTAAAAATTGGTAGAATTCAATAGTGGGGAAAAGACTGGGCCTTGGCTTTGCTTTATAGAAAATTTTAAATTTCTTAATTGTGAAGCCAAAAGTTAACACAATAGGTCTAAGATACATAGCTTACATTTGGCTGGTGTCTGGAAACTTAGATTTTGGGAGGGATCCCACCACTCCCAGGTTGGTAAGAGTAGCTCTCTGTGCCTTCCCACCCTGTCCAGACAATGTGGCTTATGCTGAACACTCCCTCAGAGTCTAAAATTTTGGTACGTTCTAGGCAGAAGCTGTCAACATCGCCAGGATGATGAGTCTCTCATGAGCTTTCATGATTAGTCGTATTTCACATGTATTATCACAACTTTTTGCTGGGGGAATTAAGCATGTCCTATGTGACTTCAGTGAGAAACGACCCTTGGGAGTGGTGGCATGTTTCCCCAGGCCTTTACCACATGCACCTTTTCTTTTGCTGATTGTTCTTAGCATCCTGTCATTGTACTAAGTCATAGCCATGAATATAATCCCATGCTGAGTTCTCCTAGTGAATTATCCATCTTTAGGTTGGGTTTGGGAATCCTCAGCCTCTTAATTAAACCTCTGCTAAAAGTTTATTCAGATTTCCTATTTCTTCTTGAAAAAGTTTCAGTACTTTGTTTCTTTCCAGGATGTTTTCCATTTTATTAGTTAACTAATTTGCTGACATGTAATTGTTCATAGTGTTACTTTATAATCCTTTTATTTCTGTATGGTCAGTACTAAATTCCCCTCTTCCATGCCTGTGTTCAACCTAACTAAAGGTTTGGCAATTTTGTTGATCTTTTCAAACAGCCAATTTTTAATTTCATTAATTATCTTTATTTTTCTATTCTCCATTTCATTAGTTTATACTATAATCTGGATATCTCAGATGCAGTTGTCTGAAATTTAGTCTCTGTAACATGGAGTTGGTGATAATGAGAAATGCTGGTGTCTTGCCCCTTCCAAAGAAATGTCATAACCGTTGAATAAGACTGCGTGAGAGTAGGAGTCCTGTTTTATCTATACCTGCTCAGAGTGAATCTTCTGTCATCATAAACTTAGGACAGAGGCAAGACAGGGTCAGGTCATATCTAAAGTCTCAAAGACTCACAGTTTTTTACCAAATCTATAAACCTCCTGTTTTTAGTAAATTTTCTTGAATAAATGTTTCTTCATTTGTTGTAAGCATGGGACAACTTTCAGATATTTAAAACTTAAAAAAAAATTTTATTTATTTATTTATTCTTAGAGAGAGAGGGAAGGAGGAGGAATGAGAGAGAAAGAAACATCAATATGTGGTTGTCTCTCATGCACCCACTACTAGGGGCCTGACAGGCAATCTTTTGCTTTGCAGTCTGGCACTCAATCCACTGAGCCACACCAGCCAGGGCAAAACTTTTTTTGTATATGATTTTCAACTAATTCTTATTGTTTTACTAGAGAGTGGGTTTGTGGATCTTCTCTCACCATTATTCCAGAAGTGATCATCCCTTGGTGTTAAAAACCTTGAATTATTACTTTGAAATGAAAGAATTACTGTATAAGAAAATTTAAACAATAGCTAAATAATCTCAAGCAAATTACTTAACCTCAGTTTAAGTAATTATTATTCACAGTATCTGTGAATGCAGATAGTAATAAATTATTAATAATTTATCATTATTAAGTATTAATTAATTAATTATTAAAATGCAGATAATAAATTAATAATAAAACATCATGTTTTATTTTTCTACATCATGTTATTTCATGAATCAAAATAAGATAATGCATTTAGCATAGTGCCAGTCATACTCAACATACCTAAAAAATGGTGTTGAGCAACTGAACTAAAAAACAATTAGAATGGGATAGATGTCTTTTATTAATGATTTTTATTTATTAATTACTGTTGCTCCTAATCATCATCACTTTGTAATTTTTACTGTTAGATTATAGGAATGTCACTTTTGTAGTGGTCATCTTTATATTCAGCTCTGTTTTTTTCTTTATTGCTTCATAATTTTAGATCCTGAATCACTGCCACTCTCTCCAGCATTACTTTTAAAATAATTTTTAGTGATTTCAATATTCATACAGGTAAGCTTTCCAGCACTTTGGCTCCTCAGTTCCTTGAGGCTTCTCTCCAATGGTTTATCTTCTTCTCTGCCTCAGCATTTCTTCCATGCTCATTTCCTTGGCCTTTTCTTTCCAATAGCAACTTCACCATAATCTCAGGTTCAATCATCCAACTTTCTGACTCCAGCCTTTTATCTTTTGACACATAGCCTTTTATATCCCAACTCCAACATTCCTTCTCCCCACCTAGACTTAGTTAGAATCAGCTCTATCAGATTTATACTGTCCTCATCTCCTAAACCTTTTATTTCTTCCTTAGCTTCCTTCAACTCCATATTCAATAATTAAAATCACTCTCTTGCATGCACCATCAACTCCCATGCCTCTCTCTTGCTTTGTCATATTTTTCTGATGAAACTGTAACTGTGGTTAAGGAATACTTTCTTTCTGCTATGTGCCTCCACTTGTACATTTCAATATGGTTGAATAACTAAGGGAAATACACAACTACAATAACTCGTCTCCCTTGAAATTTATTAACAATAGCTTCAAGTGAATCTCAACGCAGGCATGCTATATTTTCTTCATCCATTTTCTTTTCTATTTTTCTAAATGACTTTTTTATGATTTCTTCTATTTCTTGAAACCCCCAGTAGATGCTCCATCATCATTGCTCCCAGCTGATGCCTTCATTTCTCATTCCACTGCAAAAAAATGGAAGCCTCCTAAAGAATTTCTATAAGTTCCCATCAATGTAGTACCCACCAACTAATATTTATGCTCTTATATTCCAACCTCTTCTGTTACCATGTTCATTTACGTGTCTACCCAGACTAGGTCTCCACCTGTGCTCAAATCCCATGCATCTTGCTTGCTTTGCATTTCTCCATAATTTCAAAATCATCATTTTCTCTATATACTGTTCCCATTAGCATAGAGTCATACTATTAATTCACTCATCCTAAAAACTCTTACTTGATACCACTTGGCTCTACAGCTACCTCTCCATGTCTTTCTATCCTATATAACAAAACTCCTTAAGGAAGTTCTCTATCCACTGTCACCATGTCTTTCCTACCATTTTCTCTTGTATGTATTACAGGCAAGGCTTTCTCTCAAGTCCACTGCAATTGCTTAACTAAGATCACTAAAGACAAGCATATTGCTAACATCAATTGCCAAGTCTCATATTATTTGCACAATCTTTGAAACTGAACATAATTAATACCCTTCTTCTAGAATCAGTATTTTTTGATATCCATCATTTCTTTGACATTTCTGCCTATTCAATTCCTGTCACTTTGCTAATTCCTCTCTTTTTCTACCTATATTCACTCTCAAACTGATGAAATTGTCTCCTGGCCTTAAATATCTTTTCTATGTTTGTGACAGCAATATTTGCCTTCCGCAGCTAGGATCTTCCTCTTCAAGTCTATGTATCCAGCTGCCTATTCAATACACATTTGCCTATTTGACAACTCCACCTTAAAGGGTTTGATACTCGGTTACTAGTGCTCAGCTTCTTCTGTTCACTTACTTACATTGGTTAATGGTGGCTACATTCTTCTGGTTACAAGACTTAGGCATTAATTTTTATTTCTTTTTCTTATATCTGGTCCATCGATAAATTATATCTACTCTATCTTCAAAATAGATCCAGAATTCACCCCTATGTCTCTTCAATCCAGATGTCACAGTTCCCTGTGTCGCTGTCATCTACCACCTGTGTTATCTACACTTAACCACTTATGGAAATTTTAAGCCCACCCCTGAGATTGCGCATACGCTTTCTTTGCTTTAGTTTTTCTCTGTAGCATTCATTTTTCAGGATATTGACATTTTACCTTTTTATCATGTTCATTATCTATCTTCTTCAATAACATGCATGCTCCATGAGGGCAGATATTTTTTACTTTAATTTTACTACTCTATCTTAGTGCTTATAAGAATGAATGACATATAAGCAGAAGCATAAAAAGTTTTTTTTAAAAAAATAAATGGCTAAGGGGACTATAATAAATTTGGGGGAATGAAACAAGAGGGAAAGTAGGAATGAAAATATCTGGAAGATAAGAATTTTTGACTGTAAATATAGAGGAGATGATTAAAACAATTGAATGCATAAAAGCTGAAGTATAGAGGAAAGCCAACAAAGAGGCAACAAAGAGCATTACTAAACTAGGGTATAGACAGCAGAAGCAGTTAGTGACAGATAGAAAAAAATCACAGACAATGTCATGGAAACTCAAAGTGAAGAGATAAGCTGTGTCAAATGTAGTGCAGAATTTGGGAAGGGTCAGAATAAAGAAACTCAATGCCATACTACTAGGCTATAAAAAAGGAAATTTTATCCTTTGCTACAGCATGGATGGACATTGAGGACATTACGATAAGTGGAATAAGCCAGTCAGAGAAAGACAAATACCATTTGATTTCACTCATATGTGGAATCTAATGAACAAAATGAGATAACAAGCAAAACAGAGACAGACTCAGAGATAGAGAGCAGGGCGACAACTGTCGGGGTTGGGGAGCTGGGTGCGGGGTGGGTAGAGGGATTGAGCAAAAAGAAAAAAAGAGAAAGGGCTCATGGACACAGACCACAGTGTGGGGATTGTGGGGAGGGAGGGGTTGGGGGAAGTGAAGAAGTGTATAGAGGGGATAACTGGTGATGGACAGAGATTTGGCTCGGGGTGGTGAGCACACAATGGAGTGTAGAGACGATGTGTTGTGAAATGGTGCACCTAAAACCGGTATAATTTTGTTAAATAGTGTCACCCTCAATAAATTAAATAAAAAGAAAAAGAGAAACTCAATTCCTTTAGAAAAATGCTTTAATTGAGCAATCTCAGGGTGTTTATGGGTCCATAAATCAAATTATAGGAGTTTAAGGAAGTAAACTTAGTGAAAGTAGTGAAAGTAGTGAAATCTGGAGGTAGGTTGTTTATTTGAGGAGCGTGGCTATAAAATAATTCTTAATAATAGGAGGATGATTAAAATAAAGTAGTGGTTTCAAAGTGGAAACATTTTCAAGATTTTGGAAATTCAAACATATTTTAAGGAGAAATGAGAGAGTTAAAGAAAAAAACATCCTAAAGGAGGAAGAGTGAGCACTAGTAGTACAGAAATGTGGTCTTTTCGGAAGAATGGATCCCATACAAAATAAAGGAGATCAAGGTTTACTCTGTAGGATGTATTGTGTGTGGATGTGACAAAAGGAATCAAAGGTAGAGAATTGCTGCATTAACCTGAGTACAACGAACTAATTGCCAGTAAGTACTCTTAGAGCATGATTCACAATTTCACTATGGGAGAACATAATTATTGTGGGTTGCCTTTCAACTTTTGTAGAGGCCTCACTTAGACATTCTGTAACTCTGACTGCCAGGTATCCAATACAGTTGTTTAACTATGCAAGCATGTAGAGCGATTTAGTGGTCAGTGCCCACTAATTCAAAGACTCTGAAAGCTCTCAGACTAGCAGTAGATGTTCGTCGGAGGCAACCACAATTGGGGCTTGGTTAATAAAGTGACTGGTCTCTTCCTCCAGGCTAGCTGCTCCAGGCAAATCCCAGCTTGGGCTCTGCCCCAGGCAGGCCTCAGGTCTGAATATAACCTGGGAGGAAGGAACTGCTTCTACCCTGTTTCTACCACTTTTTTTCCTTTGATCTTGCCTGTTTAACCTCTTGATGTCCCAGATATTTATAATCTATACCTTAATTTCCTCATTGCCCACCCTAAGAGCTTAGTTAATGTGTGGATAATTTTTATAGTATGTATAAAACGTAAAATTTAAGCCCTGCTGATATTGTGGGTTAAGATAGAGGATTGCTCAGTTTATTAAAAAAATTAATAATAATGGTTATGACATTGAATGCCCTGATTAACTTCCAAAAATATATTGTTCATCTGTGAGTTTTACTGTAGTAGTTACTTTCATACAAAATTGAATGTTCTTCCTGGCTGAGCAGGAAAAAGGCTGCTCGTTGAAGAGGTCAAGAGTAATATTTTGTAGTTAACACTGATGTTGGTTCAGTGCTATTAATTCATTGTTATTGCTATTGTTGTGTTATGTAAATAAAACTGGCCTTTCTCTTAAGTCTGGTTGTTGTGTGAAATTAATTAAATTTGAAGTTGGGGAAGGGTAGGGAGGCTTATCAGTTTTAAAGAAATTAAAAATGGGTTCTAACAATTTAGAGTTATAAAGCATTGTTGCCTGTTTACAGTTAAGATATTAAAATAGGTTCTTTGGTCAACCACTGTTGTATTAGCATATTCAATACGTTAAAAGCATTAGAAAAAACTATATTTCAGATGTAAAATTATCATGTCAGCATTACTTTGTAGTGTGGAACTGACCAATGAAATTATTTTTATTTCTTTGAAGGTTAAAAAATTTACATTTCTGAGTAGGATACAGAAATAGTTTCTGGTCAGCTAAATCATATAGAATAATCTCAATAACATAATTGGATAATGACCATTTTGCTATTTAAAATCTTCCTAATAAAGACATTTTAGTTTTCAACTAATTAAAATACTTTTCTTCCTACTTTATTTATTTATTTTTTTTGGTGTTACTTTTTTGAGTTGTGTGTTTTACCCTCCCAGAACATGGACTTTCTGCCCAGGAAAGGACATAAATGTAGGGTTTTGGGGTTTTTTTTTCCACTTGAGCATGAATATAGAGGCATTTGTGTTCAATATTTAGTGCTTATATATTAAATAAAATTCATTCATTACAGATTATTTGCTTCCCTTTCTAGTTACAGAAGATTCATGCCTAGTGAAAAGTCATTATTTATAATCTTTGGCCAATTTAGTTAGGGTATTAGTTAAATCTTTATTCTTTCATAATAGGGGGAAGTAATTATGACAGAAGAAATGACAATTTAAAAAGAGAGCCATACTTATCGTTTTAAAAAAATATGAACAAAAGGGTTTTAAAAATAGTTTTAGTCTGGATTAATTCATATTGCAGTGTCCAGTTTACATTTGAGATCAAAATGTGGAAAATCCATAAGCATAACAAAGAAATAATGATGCCCAGTTGATTTTTCAAATTCGACTTAATCAGTATTTTTGTCTATTCCTATAAAACTGAAATGACAGTTGGTCATATCAGTTATGGTAAAATAACGATAAGTATCAGCACAGGACAGCCAGCAAAATCTATTGTTTTCATTTAAAATGAGCTAGAAAATTTTAATCCAAGTAATAAGAGCTATCTTTTGTTATAGTTCCATATTGAACACTTTCTAAAAATATTTTTGTCAATTAAAAAAATAATTATTGAAAGTAAAAGAACAAAATCTTAGATAAAAAACAGCAACAATGGGGGCTACCCATCTGTCCCCATCTCATACAATTGTTCAAATTAACAGACTAGATTTTAAGACCTTATTCTAGTAAATGTGGGACACTAAGCATTTGCAAATGACTAAAAATATTGTGCTGATATTTTAGTAGCATATTTATATTGCCTCTTTTATAGATGAAATATGGTATCTTTTTCCTTAAAAAATAGACATTACTATGTCACATGATTGATTGCTATAGAATTTTTCTTTTAAATGACATATCTGACAGTGTAAAATAACACATTGCATAGATGGTAGTTATATTGTTCTGCTTTATAACATAAAACTTGTTTACTAAAGTACATGTTAAGAATAGGGATTGTGTCATGAGCAATATACTGTTGCAAAGGCAGCGAGAAAATGGGCAATGTGCAGTTGTCTTTTGAAGAAAGCAATACCATGGCTACCAGAAGATTTCTGAGAATGACTGATGTAAATTCCAGCCTGTGACCATGTGACTGAGTCTAAAATGAGCAAAGGGAAAATTTCTTCCATGTTAACATATTTCCACTTCAAACGTTCTGAATAGACAAACTCACCTTGCTGGGGTGTCTCATGTATGCGATTTTATAACCAGAGGAGAATTAGAGTCCAAGCCCCAACCTAGAGATAAAGTGTTCGGGATATAATTCCAGTATCTTGCTGATACCTGTGCATACCTAGCTTTTCAACATGCAGGTAAAATGGCCACATGTAGCAAGGCGTTATAACCATGGTAATTGTCAGGATAAATGAATAATGAGTGTAAGAATTGTCACTATGACATATTTTACACTACCTACATGTTAAAAACCTTTTTATGCCAATAATTTGCATAACATGCTTAGGCAAGCATATGTTGTCCCTCAGTTTCTTAAAAGACATGACCCAAGTTAACAGTGCAGCAAGAAAGGCATTCATGTTTCATTATGTTCGGTTAGTGTGGGCTATAGATACTCCCACACTAAATAAAAGAAAAAAGATAGAAACAAGGAATCTATCTATCTAAAATATACATATATTTCGGAATTTATGATTATTATGAATTATGATCAAAACATTTTGAATATTGACTATGACAAGTACCTATTTAACGTTTCATATGAAAGATTTATGTCTCCTAATCCAAGTATCTATAACCAGTACAATTTTCTAACATGCACATTAAAGCCAATTGTCAAATTTGAAGGAAGACCAGGCTTTAGGTGTTCTTGCATATTTTTTAACAGCTAATTATCAATTTATTAAAATATTTGATTGAAGCATCTGCAATGGTGAGTTTTCCTGGACTTCCAGCTATCTATTTTTTTTATACTTTACCTATCACGTATTTTTACTTTAAATTTCATCTTCTAAAAATGTAGGTATCTTACTTTAATAGATCCACTTTATTAATATGAAATGTGTTTCAAAAACAAAGAATTTTTGCATAGCCACACTGGCTAGCTTTGTTGCATTGAGCCCGTCGCAGCCTTCAAAATAACACAGCTGACCTTACATGCTTGAAAAATTCATGCCCGATAGAACTGCTGCACTTACCTTTTTTTTACTTTTACTGTTTACCTAAATTATAATAAAAAAGTGTCATTTATCAACTTTAGGCTGAAACTGTACGCAGCTTTAATTGAAGAATGGTAGCAAACACAAATAAAAACATCAGAAATAGCATCAGTGTGATTGCTTAACAGAATAACATATGATTGGGGATGAGAAGCTTGACCTAGATACCTCTTTTTTTTTCCTGAGATTTTGTTTTTTTCATATAGTCAATTAAGGGGTAAGAAATAAAATACAGTTAGGTAGCTTTGTGTTTTGTAATTTTTGTTCTCAAATATTTCAGGCTGGCCTCTTATCTACACAGGCTTCCAGTGAGGTAAACACTGTTGTGAGGATTAAAATGTCAGGTAATGTATATAAAGTACCTAGCTGCATAAAACATAGTGAGTTTCTTTTTAAAAAATTTTTGTTTTTCCCTCTTTGTCATTTTAGATTTATTTTGAATCTTATAATTGTAACACCTGTAATATTTGGATTCAAGTCAATAATTTTAAATTTTGTCTGAATTCCTCACCTTTTTAAATGAAGCTTCCAATTGTGAACTAAATCTCTTCAGTGAGTCACCTCTTTCCTAAATGAGAGGAGTCATCTGGATAAAGACGAATGAGTGATCCTGCTTTTTCTCGCCATTTAGGAAGTGAGCAGAGAACACCCCCCACTAGCCATGTCTCTCCCCATTCTACCAAGGTCCCTTGTAGGAATAAGTTTATCTTTGTGGGGAGGGGCTGAGATGAGATTCACAGAATTGAACCATAAACTGGGGAAGAAAAGATTTTTCTTCAAATAGCCCAGGTAGGTGTTACCTGTTTTATGTCTTAGGCTATGCTCAATCCATCTTGTGCACCTGCATTAAACCGACAGATGTCATCCTTGGGAAGCACACTAGCAGTGTAGCTCCTTGGCATGGCTGCAGATCAACCAGTGAAAGGTACTTTATTTGGTACCAACAAAAAAAAGAAGGAAAAAGAGAAAAAAGATTCCTTATAGTATCTATACTAGCAGGTTAATTTCAATTTTTTTCCTCCGTCTTAATAGAGATAGAAAATAACTGGTTGGGTTGAAATTATTATCGTCTCCCTAGGACCTGCTCTCATGTGGTGGGTCAAACACTGATGTAAGAGTTAGGTTCTGGGCTGTGACTTCAGCACTACCTTACCTACTTACTCAAGTCAAATTACTCACACTTTCTGAGACTGTTTCCAACCTATAAAATGGGTAACATATTAATAGTATTTTTTCATTGTTGTTCAGTTACAGTTTTCCCACATTTTTTCCCATTGCTCTCCCTTGCCCCACCGCGTGTCTGTTACATAAAATATGTTAAAGTAGAGGATAAGACATTAACTCAACAATCCAGGTCCTTTCAACCTTCCTACTATAGAAATTTACATATATTGTATACACTGTCCATACTCATACATATACATCTGCACATACTTACACTTACCTAATATTATAATACGGTACTTCACCCTCATTTTGTTTTTACTGATAACAATATGTTGTGTTTATCTTTCCATGTCATTGTAGACTTCAACTTCAGTTTAAATTTTAGTACAGTATTTTATAGTAGAGATATACTGTAACTTAATTAATTAGTCCCATATGGGTGAGCATATAGACTGTATTTAACTCTTCATTATTATAAATAATGCTGCAATGACATCATTATGTTATCCTAGATTTTTGTTTTGTTTTCTTGGGGTTTTTTTGTTTCTTATTTTGCCATCAGAATTTTAATGTAATCAAATGTATCCACTTTTTTATTGTTTCCAGTTTTTATGACATGATTAGAAAGGCTTTCTCTCAAGCCAGTTTATAAATATTTTAAGCTCCACTTTCTATGAATAAATTTATGCTTGCATTGATGCAAAAGGAATTATTACTATTTATACTCATAATTATTTTTGTCAGGTGTAAGAAATGAGGTAGAGATCTGTTTTCTTTACTTTTTCACAAATGGCTAACCCATTGGGCCAATATCATTATGAATAATCTTTTTTCAGTAATTTAAATATTTTCTTATCATATATTATTGAATTTATTTCTGGATTATCTGTCATATTCATTTGGCTTACTAATGTTTGCACTGCAACCACACTTTTAAAAATACTGTAGGTATTGTGAATAAAACCACTATTTATCAATTGCTAATATAAGGATTTGGGGCTTCATAGGGAAAAATCCACAGCTAAAAGTATGATTGAAAGTATTGGGCATGTGGTGAAGGAAGTTTAAACAATGTCTGGAAAAGGTAGGTGGGAGCAAGGAAAGAGGTAAAAGATGAAGGATGAAGAGAAATAAAGAGGGACAGCATTGCAATTCGAAAGGGACACTACGCACACACACATACACACACACACACACACACACACACACACACACTGATTTGTACTTTCCCATTCAGCACTGTGTATATTTGTATCAGGGTGCAGAAGAGATATGATTGGATTGGGATTTAAATGGTGGTCGTTACAGAAGGACAGACTTATATGGGCTTGAAGACACCAATAAAAGGCTAGTTAACATGATGACCTATAAAGCTGTGACTAGTTACATTAAGACACAAAATCAGGAGAACACCAATAGACTGAGAAAAAAAGAGGAGCCATGGACTTGTAGATGTTGATGAAATTCAAGAGCACATTATATGTACCTTAGAGGATGCAACAGCTGAGAAGGAGAGCTGTCATCAGAGACAATGATAGTGAGGCTTAGGTGGTCATGAGGAGAACAACAAATCCCTGTTCTTTCCTTTGTGCTGCCTGTTTTTGCACAAGGAACTTATCACAGGGTGAGGTACTAGTTAGATAAAATAAAGGAATAAAATTTTATAGGCAGAGAAAATGTCAGATTCTTCTGCTATAACAGGGCAGAAAAAGTTTTAGAAGAAAAGGAAGGCAAAGTATTTTTGAATGAATATTTATTAGGATTTGGGGTGTAAGGCAATATATATATATAATAGAAACAGAGGAATGGCAAGCATTTGGGGAAAATGAGAGTGAATCTGGTCTAAAATATTGTGTGTAATTCTTGATGACATGGCAGGAGGAAAAAGAGAGAGTGGGTATAAATATTTAGAAGGAGTTCTCCAAGTTCAATTAAATACTTAGGCAAGTCCCCAAATTAAATCGGATGCCAAGAAATAGTTGGCAATCAAAGTGTAGTAATTATGTGCCAAAGGGCTAGGAATGAGACTGGGCCTTACCACATTACACCATCCCTTCATGGCCTTGTTCACCATTCTTTAATAGAAAACTTAGTAAACAAAACTAAGAGATTACACATACACAAAAAAAATAATAACTGAAACAAAGTACTAAGGATAAACACAACAGTGGCCAGAGATGGGCACTCCAAGGGTAACTCTGCCCTCTGCATTGGCCAAATGGGAATTTACAGTCTTGTATAATGTGCCAGGCTCCTGGGGTCCAGCCTGAATGAAGGAAGATGCAGTATTCAGAGATGAAAGAAAAACAGACTGTAGGCTAATAAGCTGTTAGTGTTCTTCAAATAAAGACATGCATGAATTTGTAGCCTGGGTAATAAACAGAGTCCCAAGTTTTTAATATGAATTCTAGCACACAGACACTGGGCTCATGGGTACCAAGCTCAATTGGAATTACAGACCAGAAAGTAAATATCAGAATCCTGAAATATCTAAGGGAACCTATCAAAGTTCCAATGTTAATTCACTATCATTGAACTATATAAATATATACATATAAAAATACATATATAAACTATGTAGATATATAAACTGTATAAAATATAGAGATATTTACATAGTTTATGTATATGATATATATAATATGTTGTTTGTTCTTATTTTGAGTTGGTTGTTTAAATAATGGCATTTAAATTAATGTAGATAACCCCACATACATTGGTCTTTTACATAGTTGTTTTGGAAGAGTCGAGTGGCCTTTCTGGTGGAGAGTTGAGGTAATTAATATACATTTTTTATTTTTTGCTTTTTAAAAAAAAATTATGTTTGAAAGATTTTATTTATTTTTAGGGGGGGGAGGCAGGGAGAAAGAGAGGGAGAGAAACATCAATGTGTGGTTGCATCTCATGTGTCCCCTACTGGGGACCTGACCTGCAACCCAGGCATGTGCCGTAGGCCGGGAATCAAACCAGCAACCCTCTGGTCCACAGGCCAGCACTTAATCCACTGAACCACACCCTGGGCCATTTTTCCATTTTCATGTATTGATTTTAGAGAGTGAAAGGGAGAGGGAAGGAGGGGGCAGAGGGAGGAAGAGAGAGTCAGGGAGAGATATGTTCCACTTATTTATGCATTCATTGGTTGCTTCTTACTTGTGCCCTGATGAGAAATTGAACCTGCAACCTTCGCTTACCGGACTGATGCTCTAACCAGTTGAGCTACAGGGCCAGGGTTTGCTTCTTATATGTACCAAGGAGGCTATTCTAAAAGATTGCAATTGGCAGAGGAAAGTAACTTGGAGTTTATTTGTGCCTTAGATCAAAGTATCTAGCAGACACAGTTCATTACTTCACCCCTAATGGATAACATTAGCTTTGTTGTATGTGAACACAAAGTGAAAGGAAATTGTAGCAACTTAGAGAAATTCTGTTGCTACCTAGAGCATTTTGCAAGGATTAGCAACCAGTTTATCCAAGGAATTAGAGTTGTATGGTAATGTAAAAAGTAGAGATTCAAAAGTGCAACTCATTTGCCATTAAAAACCAGTAGAGGGTCTACAGGAAGTCCTTGGCATAAGGGTTACAAAACAGGAAATGTTTTTCTTTTTTCATTTTCTGTAGACAAAGTATTGCATCCATTCATACAGAATCTTTCGAATAAAGTAGTCCAGGATCATGATCTCCTGTTTAAAGATGTACAAGTAGATGTAGAAAGCTCTTAATGAACTGCCTGAAGAAGTATAACTAGTGCACAGCTGAGACCATAGCCCTGCCCTGATTCAAGCATCTTCTTAACTGGCCCACATTGTCTTTTATAATCCTTATGCTCTACAGCTAAAGTGGTCACTAAAATATGATCCTTTAATAAAGCAGACTGGACTTTTATTGTAGAAATTGGAATACAGGATTGCTCTATACTTGATAAATGTAACTAAATCACCAACAATGTGATTTAACAATTAATCACTAAATGCAGGGTTATAACTTTGACTGCTTTTAACTGAGTAGCAGAAAAGCATACAAAACAGAAAAGTTTTCCACTTGTATAACTGACAACCATAATAATAATATGCATAATAAGTTTTGTATAAAAAATTACTTTGAATGGATTATGTGTTTGAGAATTTTGCCCCAAAATAAATTATCTGTGAAATGGGAATAAAGCCTATGACTGTTTTTGCTTTAGAGTGAGAATTAATAAATAACCCTGGTAGACTCCTCTGAAATGATTGGGGAGACACCTGAGAGAGAGATTCGGTGCATTGTCAAAATACTGGGATTAACAGGAAAAGAAATTTTGTCCAAGTGGAAATGTTAACTTACTTATAATTTAAGTGGTAGATCCAGAAGACACTTACGTGTGCTCCTCATTTGAACCACATTCTAAATATAAGGTAAAACTGTTTCATTTTCTTTCCAAAGAGAAACTAATAAGAAAGAAGTTTAAATGTAAGCAATGGTGATTAACACTAGGAATTTTAAAAATCTTATTACTTCACAATCTACTAATTTATAATTTATTACAGTTCAACCAGAAACGGATTGAGTTTGATGCCATGCTTCTCTTTGAAAAAAATTTATTAAATAAGTTAATAAACAAAATTGTTCTGTTTCTCTAGAAAGAAATATTTACCTTGCTCAACATTTAAGTGAGCTTTAAGTAGCTTAGTAGTACTTACTAGCTAGCAATAATAATTTTTCCAATTTTCATTCTAATCTTCCAAATATTTTACCTAGTGTCCACTTTACAACAATTCATTTACTGCTATTTTTATGTTATTGTCTGTGATTGAAAGTCATTCAAAAGACTTTCAATTTTTTAATCATAAGCCTCAAACTTTATAGTTTTCAATTTGACCTTTGTCTTAAGAATTAAACTTTTTCATAACATGTCACATACCTGCACCCTCTTTCCCAGCCTTTTCTAATGGTCTCAGTTTAGGTCTTTATGATTTCTCAATTGGATTATTGCAAGTCTTCTATGTCATTGATTCTCTGGCACAGACTCCAAATCCCACATCACTCTCTCTTTCAGTGCCCATCTGAATTCACTGTCGCCATAATGATCTTTAGAAATGACATCTGTTAATTCTACCTTTAAAAAAAGCTTTAGAGATTGCCCATTGCCTAGATAATAGATTCTGACACATTAATCAGGTCATATATGAGGCTTCATGCTTCACCCAGTGATCTTCCACATCTTCATCTCCCAGCCCAAGACTTGACAAGGAAAGCTTTTATTGTCAAATTTATTGACAATTTTATTTGTTTCACCAGAGCCCCTTAATTATTTTTTATCCCAGTCACTCTCCTAGCAATGCCTTTTATTACTATTCCAATTGTTTCTTTAGTAGGTAAACAGCTCATATATCCAGATATATTCAAGTTTTACCATTTCCATGTTGACTTTCTCAACCACTGTTTTGTATGTACATCTACTAAATTCTATAAACACATTAATAAATGATAATACTGATAGTTAATGTTTATTAGATGGTATTGCTAATCACTTCTATTAAAAATTTGTAACAATTATGTAAGGATGATACATATTAGTTCCTTTCACTGACAGATTCTGTGACTTGGAAAGTTTAGGTTAACTTGTTCAAGGTAACTTAGTTAATAAGTGAAGGAGCTGAAGTCAGATCCTTGCTCTGTTATCATGTCTTCTGATGGCACTCACTTGTTTTAGGTCTATATTCCCATACTAAAAAACAGACTCTGAGAGCAGACACAATGCCACTTTATATCTCCTACACCCAGTAGAGGTTGTAGAATGAATGAAATGTATGAATATGAAAATAATCAAATAGTGATATCAACTACTCAAAGATGTAGTGAAATCATTAGTGATACAATTGTAAGATTTAACATTATGTTCATTCTTTCTCTGTCAAAATGACTTCCTACTATACCTGTACATTTCCATTCTAGTAAATGCCAAACACTCCTGGTTTTCTGTCTACTTACAATATTCTGCCTTTATTTCTTTGCTAAAAGAAGTCTGATTTTGGCCAAGGTATGATGAACCACGTACTATACAAAAGTGAATATTAATTAGTGTAAACCAGTCAATTATTTCTACTTCGTTGGTGATTTGTTAAGGGACAAGCACGTGGTACAATGCTAGCTGGAAGACTCAGTTTTCTGGGAAATTTCTGAGAAGGGTTTATTACTCTTAACGTATATAGGAAAGAGACCCTATCTCTCCTCTGTATTTGAAAGTGTGCAGTGATGGGTCTCCTGGTGCTCCTGTGAGCATCTGTGAATGCAAGGGGAGCAAACTATTTGCAAAATATGGCAAAAAGAAAGATGGAAGGAATTGGGTTCTTATCCTAGGCGAGATGCTAAACTAGTCAATTCTGGGACTACTTTGGCTCCAGACATCTTATGATATGTGATAATACACTTTCTTTTCTGTATGTGTTACTTTAAAAAAATTGTTGCCTTTGTGTGATTTTTATAACAGTGTTCCTAGGTGTGGTTTCCTTGGCATTTATTTTAGGGATTTATCAGTAGGTATATTTGTTGTGGGTTATTATGGTAGATGTATTTCACCAACTTTGGCAAATTCTTGGCTATTATTTCTTCAAATATATTTTTTCTAGCCCATTTTCTCTGTTCTCCTCTTCTGTGACCCCAATTATTCATGTATTACAATGTTTGCTATTGTCCCACAGATATCAAATGCCCTGTTGTATTTCTCCTGATGTTTCCATATGGATTATTTCTGTTGACTTGTTTTCAAGTTCACTTATTCCTTCTACTCTATATCCAATCTATTGGTAAACTCATTAAATGAATTTTCATGCCTATTATCATGGTTTTCATTTCTACATTTTCCTTGTGCCTCTTTTAAAAAATGATACAGCAAGAAATGGAATAGATGTTGAAATTATCAGACAAAGACTTTAAAATAATTATGATGAATGTGTTCAGTGAAGGTAGAAGTGGACAATATAAGTAAACAGATAAGGAATTTCATCAGAACCATGGAAATCATATTTCCTTGCTTCTTTATATGTGTCATGATTTTTTTTTGTTGTAAGCAAGTAACTTGGTCTAAAAGGACAGTAGAGTCTAAAGTAAATTATAGTAAAACTCAGAGAGCAAGCTCATTTTTCTCTGAGGCCAGTAGAGTTAGAGGCTGAGTCAATTTAATCTACAGATGAACTGAGACTGTTGTTGCTTTAGTTCGATTCAATTTACTACTGCCTTTAAATAATTTGAGATTAAGATCAAGACGTTCCCTTCAGCAGGGCTGGAGATCTATGCACCCAGGAGACCCTAGATACCTCTTTGCTTTCAAGCCATGTGAGAGCTTATCATTGTCACAGCAGGCTGCCAACCGGTTGGGTTGCTGTGTGTTCTTTGCTCTCCAGTGTTGATCCCAGGTTTCTGTGTCTTAGGAGAGTTTTTCTACCCTGATTTTAAAGTACTAAGTTTTGGAGGGCTGAAGAGGTTCATTTGGTGAAGACCCGGAGCACCTGCGAGGGGTTTACCTGTTCTTTGGTTCTGCCCTCAGCTTTGGCTGGCCCTGCATGCTTGGCCATCAGGCTGTAGTCTCTCAGCTCTTCTGCCCTCCCCAGGCTTAAGCCACCCTAAGTTATATTCTGTGAGGAATAATGTTGTTTACCCTGCCCTCAACCTTCATCAGACCCTGGGCTCTAGTAGTTTTCTATGTGAGTACTCAAGGAAGGACTACGGGAATGAGCTGGTGAGTGGATGCCGATTCTGTACATAGCCATTACTCACTGAATTCTAAGCTGTCATGCTTGTCCACATTAATCTTAAACATTTCTAAAAATTTAAGCGATTTTTCTTTACCCCAATCTTCTCTTACTGTTCCTCTAAGAATGAAAGTGGCTATGGGGCTCTTTATGCCTAGGAAGATCTGGTTGCTCTCCAGATTTCAATTATTTAAGTTTCATCACGTTCTCAGGTCTCTTATGATTTTTTAAAATGATGTTATTTATTTATTTTTAGAGAGAGGGGAAGGGAAGGAGAAAGAGAGGAGGGAAACATTGATCCCACATGCCCCTAACTGGGGACCTGGCCCTCAACCCAGGCATATACCCTGACCAGGGATCAAAGTGGTGACCTTTCAGTATGCAAACCAGTGCTCAATCCACTGAGCCACACCAGCCAGTGCAGCTCTCTGATGATTAAAACAACAATGACAACAAAGCTAAGATTATATAAGTTATCTGTTTGTTTTTATTCCTCATCGTTAGGACAGAAGCAGCATTATCCTGCAACTGCCTTTATCCTAAGTAAAAGCAGAAGTCTTTTTAAGACACTTTTAATTGAGTTTTCTGGTATTTGCTCCTGAATATACCTTAATCAGATGTACACTGAATTTGAAATTGTTCTTTAGGATGAGAAAACCATAGATTATTTTAATTACTTTTTTGCTGATTATAAAATTAACCTATTTTTGATTATAGAAAATATAAAAAATACAAAAAAATGCAGAGAAAATTAAAAATTACCCATAGTCACTTTGCATAGATATAAGCATTAATATCATTTTGTTATATATCTTTTCAACTTTTTTCTGTAACATATAAATTTATTAATAGTTTAAAACAAAATATGCAATTTTGCAAACTACTTTCTATTTATGTTAGACTATCTCATGCACATTTTCTATATAATTAAAAATTATAAAAGCATTATTTTAATGCAGTATTATATTTTATAACTTTCGAACATTTTTACTTAATCCATCACATATTATTGGGCATCCTCACAGTGAGTCAGATTTCTCACAATGACAAATAGCTTGTGATGAAAACCCTAATACTCTCAAGGGAAATAGTGGCTAGTGGCTAATCCTGCACTATGCGTGAGGCCTATACCAGTGTTTCTTCTTCTGCCACTGCTCTTGACTCTCTCACATACTACGTGTAATAGAGCAACAGGAAGTACTGTATACAGGTCAAAGGAATAATGAAATCCATGGAGTTTATTATGGCAGAAATCACAAACTAGTTTAGGAGCCTAAAATATAAAGTAAGGATCCCCAACCCTCTGGGCCTCAGACCGGTACCAGTCGGTGGCCAGTTAGGAAACAGACTGTGAGGGAAACTCCCTTGAGTTCAGCCTTCTGACCGACCTCCTCTCCCCGCCATGAGCTCCGCCTCCTGTACGCCTACCCCACCTCCTTCACGGAAAAATTGGTCCATGGTACCAAAAAACGTTGGGGATCGCTGATGGTATAAAAGGTCAGGTACTCAGGAGAAATCTAAATTAGAAAAGTGTAGAGCTAGGCAAGGGATCTGGTTAAGTGCTATGATTAGATCTCTAAATATTTCCTGATCAGGAATAAAATGGATCTAACATGTAATCTGCTTGTACTCTTGATACTCATTGATTGTGTCATTCACTTCTTTCAGAGTGCTCACTTTACATTGCCTACTTTCCTTACCAGAGTGGAAACAATCTCTTTCTCTCTCCCTTTTTCAATTCCTGCTATCAGTACCTTGTTTTAGGATCCCATTGTTCTTGATTACTGCAAAAGGATCCGGACTGTATTTTCCAACTCTGACCTGGTCTCCATCTAATTTATCTAATCATACTATTTCCCCCCCAGTCTCAAGTCCTGTAATGTCTTTTTATAGATAACAATAAAAGTCAAACTCCTAGCTTGCTAGACACAACCCTTTATGATCTTGTTTTTGCTCAGCATTTTAGCTACAGCATTTGCCAATATCCAACAAGGTCCCTTCCTCTGGTGAGCTTCTATTAGTAGTATCCCAAATGTGCTTTATTTCTCTGTGCATTCCCCATGTTATTCTAAATGCCTCAAGTATCCCTCCATCTCTTTAACACTTGTAATTCTTAACTTCAACTCTTGTAAAACACAACTCCAATGTTTCCCAAAATTTCATCTTTATTGAAAACACTTACATAGATTCTTTACTCTCTGTGCTTAATATCCTCTTCATACTCTTATCATTGTGCAAATTGTACCACACTACAATTTGTAGTTATATTTTGTTTTCGTTTTCTTCTCATATACAATGATGTTATTTTAATTTAACACAGAGACTGGTTCCTTCCAATTGTTTAATCAGTGTTTATTAGGATACTATAATAATGGTAATATATTAGTAGAAGAAAAAGACAGAAGTGCCTAATTACCCAATCATAGACCCTCTCGTCCTTAGGCTTTCCACATATCAGGAAGAAAGTCCACTGCCATTCACAGAATTGTTAGAACCAAAAATTTTTAAAAAATAATTATTGATATATCTCCTTCATTCTCATCACTTATTCTTTCAGAAAGTCCTGTTGAGCAAAATATATCTCAACTCTAACCATTTCTCACCCTTCCATCATTGCCATCGTGCACCAAGCTATTGTCATCTTGTTTTTCCTATACTTCTATCGGCTTCATACTAATCTCTTTCTCTCTCTTTCACTCGCTCTCCTTCTCTTCCTCTTCCTCTTCCTCTTCCTTCCTTCCTTCCTTCCTTCCTTCCTTCCTTCCTTCCTCCCTTCCTTCCCTCCCTCCCTCCCTCCCTCTCTCTCTCTCTCACCACATTTTTACATTATTCTTCACATAGTACTTAGGAGCTCTTTTAGAAATGAAAACCTTGTGATAGTTCTTGATGCAGATGCACCATGATACTTGGGTTGAAATCCTAAGGTTCCACATAGCAGGCCACTGCCTCTCTCTCTCATGTCTTTTCAGCCACTCCCTACCTTGTCACTTAAGTTCACTTATACTGATTTTCTTGCAGTTCCTTAATACATGCCAATCTTGTTCCTATCTCTGAGACTTTTCAGTTGTTGTGTGATTGGTTGAAATCCTCTTCTTCACACCATTCAGGTTCTTAATTAGGTGTCACCTCCACAGTCAGCTTCCTCTAACAGATGTATTGGAATAACCCCTTCCTATCCCTGGTTTTATCTCTAATTCTGTTTCTTTTTGTTTATCTTCATGGCACTAGGCACTAGATATTATATCACATATGTATGTTGTTTATTTGTTTATTTTCTGATTTTCTACTATAATGTAAATTTTATAATTCTACATGCTTCATCTTGTTCGCTGTTGTGCTATGATAAATATTTATTAAACATATGAATTAAAGATTGCATTTCATTGTCTAGCCCAGGCTCTGTTTTTTTCTATACTCCTCATATACCGCTTTATTGGAAGATCTTCCCAACTCTTATAGGAATGATTCACAGTAAGAAATATAAAAACATAACAATATATATACTCAGACAGATACACATTCATGATAAACATCTTGTAAAACAGTGCTTATCTTTACTATGTGAAATGCGTTCTCTTATTTTATATCCTATTCTATTTTTCATAAAATGAAGTTTACCCCTTTGTAATGGGTCATAACCAAGGTTACTACTTATGTTCTTACAAGCTATATCCTACCAAAAGGATAGACAGATATACAAAGCCTGTCCAGGAGGTATCCATCCATATAATATGAAAAACAGAGACATTTACTGAGGAAGATACAAGATACAAGAAACATTGTACATAGGACAATGATGCGTCAGTCCCCTTCAAAGTAGGCACCTTGGGACCTCACACAGTTCTAACTGCCATCAGCCACCCCATCATATTTTCCTGAATCTCATCATCAGTGTGAAATCTTTTCCCTTTCAAAGGCGATTTCAGTTTTGGGAAAAGCCAGAAGTCACAGGGTGCCAAATCTGTGCTATAGGAGTCACCTGGGTGATTTGAATTTTTGCCAAAAAACTGCATGAGATGTGATGTGGGCACTTTGTTGCGATGAAGCTGCCAATCACCAGTTGCCCACAGCTGTGACCTTCTGAGCCATCCGAATAGTTTCCATGGAGAAATGTTCAAGCTTAACACAAAACCTGATGCAGATTTGTTGCTGTACTCACTCAGTCATTTTGAATGTGATGACCACACAGTACACATGCTCACTCAAAAGTGTCTACCACCTCACTGACTAGTACAGTGAAGTTGTCATTGTTCATACATGCACATTCCAGTCCACTCTCCTGACCTCCAAGTTACACTGATGTCACACATACCATCCTCATTGTATTAACAATGGTTGGACTTTATCCAGACACACCTTATATGTATGTATGTCTGTATGTAAAAATAAATGTATATACATATATATATATATCTTAAGGCATTTGGTACATTAAATTTCTTTTTAAAGATAAGTTGAATAAAACATTTCCTGGAAATCAGGGCCTTGCTTTTCTAGTCAACCAGTAATTCCTTTTGAAATACTGACTTAGCTTTGAGACAATATTCATTTTTTAATTGAGTTAACCACAAAATTTTGTTAAAACTAAAAGTGATTAAACAAAATATTGTGTGTGTAAATAAAACAATTTAAAAATAGAAAAAAGTTTATATTTTTGTTTAAAGAAAATATGCAACAAAAAAAATGAAAGTAAATACAAGAATAAATGAAAATCATTCTCCTGAGTTGTGGTCTTGGCTCTCTGAGCCAGGAGGCCAACTCCAGGAATAAAGAGATGAGTGTACTAGTGTCTGTGAACTTGTCTTTGGAATTGAAGTCCAGCAAAATGAGTGCACTGTTAGGGGCTCTGAAGAAAACTGGCACTGATGAAGGAGAGTCAGAAAAGTTGGAAAAAAGTCAAGGGATTATTTCTGTATCTTTTTTTTTTTTTAAGCCTGTAAATTTCACTTTGATTTGTCATGTTCATTCATCTTGTTGCATTTCTCAGGCAGAACACTGGGGAACGGCAAAGAGAATTTTATTTATATAAATTAATGTGCTAATTAGCTGCAGTCTCACAGCTCTTGGAAAATTGCCATTTCGTTTTATTGCGCATTAAAGATGGGAAGTTCCCACCTTTGAATGCCTTTGGAAATAAGGAAAGAAACCTACTAAAATATTTTTGCCACTCCAAGGAGAAATGTTAAATACAATGGGTCTTGTGCTTATTTTCTGTGTTTCTTAGTAGCTTATTCTCTATTTTTCTAGAATCTCTTTGTCTTGGTGGGGGTGGAGGCTGGAGTGCTATAGTTTTAGCTCTTGCATCTTATTATGTCAATTAATAATTGTGTTTATACCTAAAATGTACATATGTGTCTGATATACTCAGAAAAAGGCCATCAGATGGCCTCTTCTCATCACTCTTCCTAAAAAAGAAGTTCTAGAAAGACAAAGGTGAAAGTGGTATGAAGAACATCACACCAACCAGTATATTTTGTGTCCCTGGTGGTGGTCTCAGCTCCACTGCCAAAAATTTAGTTCGACTCAGGCCACATTGTGTTATTTCACTGGTGCTTTTTCTTTGACTTCTAGAGTGAGATGGTTGGCTTTAGTAAGTCTTCATGTCCCTTGTAGTTCCATGATTCTGTAACCACATTTTTTATTTTTCAGATATGATGTAACCTGTTAACAAATTCTACATATTTGTTATTGCCAACCATTCATAAATTATGAAAAAATAGTGGAAAAAGTTGCCTACAATGCTAAATTAGGGAGAGTTCATTAAAAACATTATGTAATAAAAATGGTGAGATAAACAAGTAGTTGGTAACTCTTCTATGTTTATTCTTAAATTGAAATAAGTAGTTCTCAGCCGTTAATAGCTATGTGCAGTGTGTAACCTGATTTCCCATGAATGCTGGCCAGCAGAGAAAAAACAAAGGAGATCCCGCAGAAGTGATAAGTAATAAGCTATCAGCTTTTGAAAAGCCATTGCATACTTTATTCTGTTCTAAGTCTTTTCTCTAGCAGCCAATCAAATGAGGACTATTTGGGAACACCAGCATTAGCTTACAAGACAATGGCATTTGCATCTTGAATTATTCTATCAGATTCTAACCTTGGCACAGTGTAACCCTTTTGCTAAAATATTTATAATTGCCTAGTAACATGGGAAATAAACAATTTATTCCTATTATCTGTGAGCATGTTTTGATATGGAAAAAGCAAACTGTAAAAGACTAGATACTAATAAGATCATGGAATGTCCCCAGCTTGTCATAATGGCTAGTAACAAATATTTGCATCAGCCCTGGTTATCCAAATATTCTTTGTGAAAAGTGGCTGAGTGGGTTGGAGTTTCCTAACCCTCCAGAATCATTTTATTCTATTGTTCCTGTGACGGATATGTAGGGTAATGTAGTCCAAAGCCTTCAGGCAATGCATGAATTGAGTATTCGCTGTTTGTGGAGCATGTTGTTTCTAAAGCATCCAATTTGGGAGTGATTTAGTAAATATAATCATCAAGAATGTGGTGATGTTTTCCCTTTGGTTTTGCATAGGGGGATTTTAAAGGAGTCTCCCTCCTTCCCCCAACCATTTATAAGAAAATGGGGAAAACACTCGTACTTAACACTTGTATTTTAAGCAAAATATGTACATTTTTTGGCAAGTAGGGTCACTGAGTTTGAGGGAAGAAAATGGTTTCAACTAAACGCATGCATTCACTTTATGAAGTAGCCAGATTTTTATGTTAACGCTTATACAACCTGACAGCAAAACTCTCACATTATTACACAAGAGTGCTAACACTAAATGACTTTGATTAAAAAGATCATCTTTGCAGGGCACACGTGTATTGTCATGGACATTATTGGCAAACCTGAGCATAACATCAAAAGGAAAAGGCCTCATTGCAAGTCAGAAGGGTTCTAATTTAATGAACTAATATTAAAAAGATTCACAGAGTATATCTCTCACCATCTTTCAGCTGCAAAGCATTCATTAAGGAAAATCTATGCTAATGTAGCAGTATAAACAGAATCCCAAATAAGAAAGAGCACAATGGCCATCCTGAAAAGCCCTGTGGTTTCCTTAAAGGATTCACTGCTTAACTCATTCCTGTGACAGCCAGCCACCCCATCATACACCCCAGTCCCTTACTGGCATTGGTGCTGACAGGGGCTCCAGAGACAAGCTTGCTCCTGGCTACCATCACTACTCATAATGAGGGCACACTGGCTGCTTTGGAAAAGTTTTGAATCAGCTCCAGTTTGGAGCTGACCTATTTTAGGTTGACTTTTTAAAAAGCTTAACCTATTTTAGTCTTGACTTCTTTTTAATTCCTTTGGAAAAGAAATGTATGTTTTCATGATCAGAAAAAACAAACAAACAAAACCAGTTCCAAATCTCTTCAGATAATAAACAGCATTGGATCAGCTAAATACAAAGAGATCAAGAAGCAGAGGCTGTATTTTTCTTTCTGCCATCCATGGAGTAGGGCGGTGTGTCCTAAGACGTAAGGATTGGAAAAATTCTTAACACTTTATTGATACCCATAAGCCAGGTGACCTTGAGCAAGTCACCTTCTACTTTTAGATTGTGGTTTAATTTAGATTAATTTTGATTAGACTAAATTAAATTATTGCTAAGTTCCTTCTTGTTCTGAAAATAATCTATCAACCAACCATATTTTTAAAACTTTCCTTGATAATGTTGCTGTTATAAAAATTACTTAGGAAATCTGAGAGGGAAAGGAAGCTTTGCCTAAAATGTTCAGAAGATGCTTGAGGCCTAGACATAGGGAAGTAGTTTTTGAAGTTGGCTTTTAATCCTAAACGGTTAGGGGATGAAACAACATATTAATAAGTTATGAAGAATTTTTAAAGCATATTTATAAAGGTTATCCTCAAATGAAATTCATAGGCTCCTCTGTATAAGTAAAATAAAGCAAGAGGGAATTAAAAAGATGGATTAAAATGTTCCACATGTTTACTTTCAAAATACCCAAACCAATATGAAACTGGCCCAGGAGAATATATCACTGGATCTGATAGCTCCCTAGCCAGACAGTGTCCTATATAATCCATGGTTATTTAATGAATTTAAGTAAGTCAGTAGATAAAATGTTTATAATTATATATTGATAAATCTAGTATTTTCAGGTTTGGGCTTTTCTCTTCCTTTCTTCCAATGCATCAAAATACATTAGTTCTTTCATGTTTTAAACTTTTGTGGTTAAAATAACTATTTCTCCCAACAACAAATGATGTTATAATAACCCATTTTCTTGGAATGGGGATTGAGAGTAAATACAATATTACATTTTAGAATGATTTTATTTAACAAAGATATGGTATGCCCTTTAGTTTTTATTCTGTATTGATTTTTACTTCTAAGTAAGAGATTATTCATTGGTAGAAAGCAATCATGTAACTTACAGTTATTACATTTAAACTTTCATAATTGTATTTCTGAAATAAATAGATGTATAAAAATAAAATTTTGTGAAAACGTTTTAGACACACATGTCAGAAATTGGACACTCAGAGCACTGTCACCTTCGAATAGTCACCTTAAACCAATGAGTGGATAGTGATCAAAATATTATTACAAGGGAGTTTTTGGAATTATTTTCACAATTTTTTTTGGCATATTCTTCAACTATAAACTACCATCAACGGTTGAGAATCTAATTCCTTTAAGGATTATTTTGGTTTGAGAAACAATGATAGTTTATTCAAAATCACATCTAAATATATGAATTGAGTATTCTAAACAGGATAATGTCTTTTGTGGGGGGTATTATAATCATATATTATGCTAAGGAAATAAGACTGACTTCCTTGTGTGACTAATGGAGGAAATGATGAAACAAAGGACTCTGAAGGCAAAACCCAATGATTTGGAACCAAGTGCAAAAACTATGTTTACAAATGGCAAGCACGGGAGAAGAGTTAGCTGACTGGGACCCAAGTGACAGAATATACCCTTGCTGTGCTTTCTGACTACACTGCTCATAATGCTTTTCTCTTTCAAGATATAGATGCAGGCAAAGTCATACAAAGTATTGCTAAGTTGTCATAAAGGAATGAGTATATAAGAGGTCTGTCCAGGAAGTATCCATCCATGTTATATGAAAAATGGAGACATTTACTGAGGAAGATACAAGATACAAGAAACATTGTACATGGGACAAATGACACCTCAGTCCCCTTCAAAGTAGGTACCTGCGGACCTCACACAGTTCTCCCATTCACCATCAGCTGCTCCATTGTATTTTCCTGAATCTCACCGTTGGTCTGAAATCCCTTTCCTTTCAAAGGTGATTTTAGTTTTGGGAAAAACCAGAAGTCACAGTGTGCCAAATATGCTCTGTAGAGGGGCTGAGTCACCTGGGTGATTTGGCATTTCACCAGAAAACTGCATGAGACATGATGCATGGCACGCATGTTGTCGTGATGAAGCTGCCAGTCACCAGTTGCCCATAGCTGCGACCTTCTGAATTATCTGAATAGTTTCTGCAGAGAAATGCTCAAGCTTCACACAAAATTTGTTGCAGATTCATTGCTCTACTCACTCAGTCGTTTTGAATGCAATGGCCACACAGTACACATGCTCACTTATAGCATCTACTGCCCCCGCTGACAAGTACAGTGAAGTCATCATTGTTCACACATGCACATTCCAGTCCACTGTCCTTGGCTGGACATCGATGTCTCACTAACCATGCTTATTATATTAACATGGCTGGAATTTTTCCAGACACACTTCGTATATCTAAATGAGTATTGCTCTTCAAATGAGCTATCTTGGAGTTGATACACCCAGTTCACCAATACTAGTATCTTAGTTCAAAATTACTTTTGAAACTCATATTTTAGAATTGTCTTCTGAGTATGTTCATGAATAACACAAGAAGAATATTCCATCGGGTCACGTTATTATATTACCCAGTCTCTTAGAACCTCTCTTTTTCTTCTTTACCTAAAACAAGCTAGATCACCTTTCTGTTTACCAATATTGGCACTGAATATTACAAATCTTCTCAATACATAATAATTTGACCTGAGTACAGATTTGTAAATAGGATGCCCATCAAAAGGTAATTTTAAGAAGAATGGTCACACAAATGGAATAAATACACTCTTGAAGTGATGCCCCTGAATGAAAAGACTTATTTAAAAATGTAATTTTGGAATTGTTTTTTAGATTAATCTCACTCTTTTAGGCTAACCTCTTATGTTTTATATAATTGTGGTACCCGAATCAGGAAACAATTATATGGTACATGAATGGAAACTGCCAATGGGATTGCTTTTAGCATCTTAGAAGGAAAGAACTAAGTGAAAAAAGGTATTTAATGAGAGTTTTAAAAAACATTGAATATATTTTACTAGACTAAGATATGAATTTTTAATTTACACATATATTCTCTTAGAAAAACAAAGAGTATATTTCCAAGGAATTAGTCTCATGTGAAAATAGTAGCATTTCAAAAATTTCTATCACATATTATATGTGAGATATGGGGGAAAAAGGGGGAAATGAAACATTTCTTGAAATGTTCTAAACCCATAGGGATAGAAGGTAAGTAAATTACCCACAAAATAAAATTTAACTTTCTAGTACAAAATAATTGAAAAAGAACTACTCCCTTTTTACCACCAAGGAACATAGAAAATAATATTTTTACTTTTTACTTTCTTTCAAATTTAGTAGTACTCATTGTTCAATTTGATGATTTGATGGGAAAAAATGGAAACTACTACTTTTTTCATTAATAGAAGAATGAACACTTTTGTTACTTTACTGAATGAGGTCACAATAAAACAGATAGTCAAGCTTATACCCTCATTTGTGTTTGGGCTCAAAATTCTTTTTCTGCTGTGGATATCTGGAAATCACACGATATAAAATGTATCCTAATTTTAAACACATGAATATATTACATAATCTTCTTTCAAGCAGAGATTAGGCTGTGTTTTAGATTATATTTTTCATAGTAAAATAAACCAACAAAATAACTGAGAGGGCATATCTTAGAATATATTTATTTTTGTAGAATCCTTTAAATCAGCCCTCCTCATATTTGTAAGCATGGATCTATCATACCATATTTCTAAATATATCCTGTGCACTTGGCTTTGAAAATAAACTCCAATGAAAAAGACCAGAATTAATACTCCACTTAGATCTTTAACCTACAGATCCCATATATTTTGGCTATATCAAGTAATGGGGCCAGGATCATTTTATAGTTGAAACATGAGAGAAACATTTGACACTTGTAATCAGGGTTTTAGATATGCCTGCGTGAATTATTTCTGCATCTGTAATCATTTTTACTTCTTCTTAGGCATGCAGCTTTCCCACCCATCATTCCGTCTCTCAAAACACACGCACATGCGGGCACACAAACACACACATGCACACAAGATTTATTCCCCAAACTAAATAAGATGATCAATTAAGCAAAATAGCTGTTCAATTAAAAATTCAATGAGATTGTTGAAATGATCATTTCATTGATTTCAAGATATTCCCTCTATCTTTAGCATCAGGCGTTCCAGTTAGAATGATCAGTGAAGGTGGAGACAATGTACGCCTGGACGTCTGAGATACTATCAAACAAAGATGGTATTTTGTAGGTTTTTCAGCCAGGTGTTCCTAGACAGCTGTAAAACCCTCTTGATATAAATGGGAATACTGCTCTTTCGGGGAGACTTTTTTGTAGTGAGAAAGGGGGCAAAGAAAGGAAATCTTCATATTAACTGAAACATTAACTATTCCTAAAATGGACACCTTGTTTACACACATCATTGCACATTTTCCTCATTATTTTATTTAGCAGTTCCTGTGATTTTGATTCTCAATACAACATTTCGAGGTGAATATGCATACTTCACACTCACACAAATATCACTGCAGCATACAAAACAACAAGGTTATCTGAAACGAATATGAAATGCATAGCTATGTGTCCTTTTTAAATGACATTTGCAAATGATTACACTGCACATCTGTGGTTTGCTCTGAATAAATGTAAGATTAAAGCATTACCTTTTTAAACCTGCAGATTCTCCTCTCTGTTAGCTTTGGCTTCAGCAAATCTCAGCTATTCTTGTTACAACCCTTCCTCACATGCCCCCAAGTGAGGAGGGACACTTTGCAAGCTTTTTGGCAAGACGTGTTGTTAAAGCTGAGCTATTATTCTGATAAACACTTTCACTATAACTCAGCATTTTTTATTTTTACCTTTTGTTTTAAATAACTGACAAAATTCTAAACTATAAAAGGAGAGAAAAAGGAATCAAGGGTAACTATTATCTTCACAAAATTATTTGCCAAAACTTCATTTAAATAACAAATTTCCTTCCCTGTTTCTCTAAAAGTGATTTAGGTAACACTTTCACATGATTGATTATCATTTATTTACAATTTGTTTACAAAGGGCTTGCACTGATGTGAGAAAATTTTAATAAAATATTTTAGAGCAAAAGTGTAGAATACCTAAACTAATTATGTAAAATTTATAATAAAAACTATTATAAAAAGTAAAATCCTAGGAAAAATGACTGAAAGGAAATATTCTAAACTATTTCTAACAGTTGCTTATGGCTCTTGGGATTGTAGATTATTTGTTTTCTTATACATTTTCCTAGTTTTCATATTTTGCACAATGGGTTAAAAAAGAAAAAAATTGTTACAAAGATGTTTTTCTTTCAATAAAAAGGACTCTGAAAACTTTTATAGTGTCAATCTCTGGTATAAAGCAAGAAAGACAAAGATTTTTTTTTAAGATAGAAAACCTTTTAAAAATCATTCTTAACAGATTCAAACAATGATTTGAGTAGAGGCTAGCTTAGTTGTGTGATTTAGTCTCTGAAGCTAAATTTCTAATTATAACAAAAATTCTACTAACCAAACACTACCTAGAGGGAGTGTACTTGTTTGACAATACTGGTTTTATCCTGTGATAGTTCTATTTTTTCCCTGTGGATTTTTAGAGTAGCATTTAACCTAGATTTTTATTTGTTTGTTTTACAAAAAAATTACATAAAGCTAAAGGTAATTTTAACATTTCTAAAGTCCTTTTCAGATACCCTTTCAGATATATTTTAAAAATTCTTAGGTGGCCAGCAGAATTCTCTTCTTTAAATTACATTCTACAGTTTTTAGTTTTGAGGTATCTTCCATACATTTGGTAAACAAATAGTTTAAGGGATTTTTTTCTCAAATAATGATAATAGGATTTTGGGTTTTCATATGATTAATAACCTTTTTGATATTATTTTTATTAGAAGAAATCAAGGTTTTACATCAATTACAAACACAGGAAAAAATCTGTTTTATAAATCCTCATACGTGCCTCTTGATTCTTTTCCATGACTAAAATGTGATTTTAAATTAATTAATCCTCAATTATATACTTTACAGGGATACATATTAATGTAAAACGCTTCCCAAATTGTAAGCAGAAAATAGACAAAATGTGGGTGGTCAAAAGGCAAGTAAAAATAGTCTGGAGTTTAATTGTGCATGTGTCCTCGGCAATTTGAAAATACTAATTTTGTTCCATTTAATGGTAAGGAAATATTTTTTTTTCTTCTTTGCCTAAAGGTCATTTATAATTGAGGACAAGTTAGCAAGAGTCCAGAGGCTGAGTGTGGCTTTGATCTAGGTGTCCAGCCTTTCTCAGTGCGAATCATTCTGGGAGGAGTGGTGGGAGTCACATCAATGAACTGGTTGCCTTACTGCAGGTTATCAAGACCCACCTCTCCACTGCTCCCCTCCCTCCTTGCCTCTTCCCTCTCCCCACTCTTTGGGAGCACTTCTGCATTTCTGGAATGATTGTCTCACAGAAATTGTCTTCAGGTATAATACCAAGCCTTATACCTGCTCATCTTGTTCTCAGTTACCCTGATTTTTCTCCGAGATTCATGACATGTGTTTTCATCTCTGACCACCTTTTATCAATTCACTCATACACGCAGACAACAGTAGGGTGATTACCAGAGGGAAAGGGGAGTGGGGGGTGGGGAAAGAGAATAAAAGGGGGATAAATGGTGATGGAAGGAGGCTTCACTTAGGGTGGTGAACACACAATACAATATACAGATGATGTATTATAAAATTGTACACCTGAAACCTATATAATCTTATTAACCAATGTCACCCCAATAAATTCAATAAAAATAAAATTAAAATAAAAAATATATATATATCATACATATTTGATTCTGGATAAGCATAGCAGTCTCATCCTCAAAAAAAGGATTAGAATACCATTTGTTATATAAATCCCTTCATATAATGCTTTTGTCCAAACATTAAGTCAATAGCATTGATATTATGGCTTCTCTTTTGAAATAAAATTAGCTCTAAATGCTCCAAATTAGAATAAATCCTAAATGTGTTAAACAAATACATGTAGAACTTCAGTAAATTTATGGAATTCTTTGGAAATATTTTATTATGTTTTTACTCATATAAAATTATTAATAACATAAAAATAATTAAAATCACTTTAAATAACCTTTCACCAATTATTTAGGCTGCTTTGTACAATTTGAAAATTGGGCAGTAATTTTATCAAGCATCTTATAAATCATTGTCAAAGCACTGTTAAACTGTCATTTTGAATTACACTATAACCTTTTATTTTTATAATCAAATATTTCATCAATTATGAAATATATTAATTTTTATCCTATTTAGATAAGAATAAATCAGCTATTTTCAAAAGCAGTGTTTTCTGCAAGTACTTTACCATGGCCATTTTATGTTCACATAATTTTCCACATTTTTTTAATCAACAAATATTTTTCATTGAAGGAATATAATAGTTTTAATTTCAATCTCCATACAATTTAATCAAATAATATTTAGATTTATATAAACACTTCAAATACTGTTCTAAACTTAAAGAGGTGATAATGATAGCTACATATTTGTTTCCTAGTAATGTCTTAATGTTATAGGGCAATTCTTTTGGAGAAGAATAAATCCTTGTGACAAATGGTTATAGATTCTTCCATTTCTTTCTTCAGTGATTTAATCTTCTCAAGAACTTTAGTCTACACTAAATATTGCATTTAAATGACTATAAAATTGTACATATAGTATATTATAGTATAACATGAGTATTTACTATTACATTCTAAAATAAAATATATACTTTTTATTTTACATACTCTCTTTCGGATAATTTTATTTCATTTAACATACCAATTCTGCAGTGTGTTTTAATAATAACAAACCTCTAATTGCCCATGTCTGTACTAACTATGTGGTTAAAATACAATTTGAATATATATTGAATCGATTGTTTATGGAATTATAATTTTTGCACTATTTAGTGCCAATTTGAATATTTTTATGTTATATCCTGTGTTATAAACACTTTTGTGGTAACATCATTAAACATCAGAATAAGTTTATTACCTGCAATCAGCTATGTAAAAGTGGAGCTCCTATTATATAGGAAATAATTATATTTTTAAATGACCCTTTGTACATTATTATATTTGTACAGAATTTTTATTTTTAAGATTTTGAGTAATAAATTCTTTTAGCTTTAAAAATTCATCAGCATAAAATCATCCAATTTTTTAAAATCATAGCAGTACTATCTTCTTGAGCACTCTTGTCTTAAAATTGAACAAAATATTGCTATCAAATAATATTAAACTTAATAATTAAAATTAATTTTCACTTTGAAAATTTTTCTATATTTTTCTGTAATGAAATAATATTTCATTTTTATGGTACAATTATTAATCCCTTGCCTATGTAGTTTGATCATATATTATATCATATAGCCTTAATACTCACTTTCCCAGAAATATTCAGTTCTAATGCTAATAAATAGATAAACCTTTTGCATGTGGTACTTTATCCCCAAGAAATATAATCTTTGGTTTTGATGAATATCATTTATAAAGCAAGAGACTTTTTTTAAAATATGTGATCAATGTGTCCATTTTCATGTCATTGTTAGTAACAGAAGCAATCTCATTTAGGAGCAAGGCCATTTTAATACAAGTGTATCCTAGGATAAAAAGGAGCTTGTCACACTCCTTTCTAATAGTGAAGGATTTCAGTTCCCCTTTATGCAGACATTTGCACCTAGTATTTTCCAATTCTGTAATGCAAACATTCAAGGAGAGGTTAAATACAATGTTGGCTTTGCAATATGTATACAGAAGAGCTGCACGCATTTTGCACAGGTTTCATTGAATTTAACCCTGGGTCACCAAACATGTTTAAATGTAGCCTTGAACATAAATGGTGCCTACCAAAAGAAAGTAAACGAGTCTGAAGTTTTTATAAAATGTCACAATTGATATGACCAAGATCTCAAACAGGGGAAAAATGAGGAAAGATGTCCCAAAATCACTTGGGTGGACATATATATTTCATCATTTTAATTTGGTTGCTAAACCAAATCACAGATAGCCAAACTGGAGTTATAACTATGCACTAACATTTTCTTTTCTACATTCCCGATATGTTCTCTCACTTTCCAGCTTTTCTATTTCCAGGCAGTTGTACCATATGAAGCTGACAGCAATTGTTCTGATTCATGGTTTAGGAGGAGTAGCTGATTAATCCCATGTCAGCAGTCTTGACCCTACGTGGAAAATAGAACCTTAGAAGGCCCACTCAACAATATATCAGGGAACAGAGTTGCGTGGCTTGCCTTGCTCTTAAATGTAATGAAAGTTTAGGGCAATGCTGAACAGTGATTTGATGTCCCTCTACCCCTCCCTTTTAACCTATGTTTCAAAAGAACATTCCGGTATGGGGTGACAATGTAATGGGGAGAAGGAATGAACAATTAAAATCCTCTGGGACAAAATCTGTTGTTTCCAAATATTTCATTGGTGTCTTCCATGAAATTCTTTAAAAGTTTTTTTTTCCTTAAACATAATTGCTGATTTTAAAAAGATACCTGGTCGTATGTGTTTACTTTAAACCTTTAAATTTTTTAACCTTGGCATTTTTGTCCTCATTAATGACTACAGAATCTTCTTCCACCTTTAATACAGAGATCCATTTGTACTTATTATAAAATAATTGGAAATAACTTCAAATTCCAGGATCACAAATAACATGACAGGCTCGATTTTAAAGAAAGATGTACATATTTTTAAAAAACATAAAAAAACGAGCTTTGAGGAAACCAGTTAGTTCTTAAGTTGCCTTCCCCCCCCCCCCACTAAAGCCCTAAACTTGGCATATACTTCTATTATGAATTGGGAGAAAAATCTTTTTATTTTGTATTATGTTCTCGGAACTTTCAATTAAAATCAAGGGATAAAATGGAATTCTGTCTTTTTCAAAGAGGACCATGTGCATGAAGGCTCTAACATATGAATTTTATTTACAACTATAAAGCAGATTGAAATGCCAAAATGACTAGAAAATCTGTCAAATAATGCTAAATCTTAAAGTAAATGATGGTCACAGAATACAAGTTGGATTTCAATACTGGGAACCATGCACAACTAGTAAAAGCAAAGAAAGAAAGAAAAAAACACAACTACCTAGCATAACTAGATAAAGCTGAAATGTGCTAAAATGTCCCTGTGCAAACTGCTTAACAGCACTTCCAATGGCCCCTTTCTGTCACCCACCGTAGCCATCAAGCCCCGATTCTGCTGCAGCCATGTGCAGTCTCACAGAGCTCTCATGGTTGGCTGCATAGAATTCCAAGGAAAGGCACATTGGTGCAATTTTGCCGTGGACAATAATAAACAGTATTTTGGGGCACATTTAGATTTTTTTTGCTAAATAAATCTGAAATGAGTTATGCAGGATTTTCTTATGCATCCCCCTAAAGTGAAGGTTTTATTTTGACTGAATCCTTCACTATGAACATGCAGCCTTTTGATCACGTAACATTTGCATTCCTGTGTGAGGTTGGGTTTTATGTTCTCCTCATACATACTGTCTACTACGTGTATCATGTTGGCTTGTGCTAGTCAACATTTAAAACACTAGGTACTAAGTGTTGCCTTGTGAACAGAATCCATATGTACAAGCAGTAGACAATAGACTAGCGAAATTTAAAATGCAAAATTAAAAGGTCTTATGAAGGAAACATAGTTTGAGTGTGGATATTTTAAATATTATATGCTTAATAAAAAATGCAATATTTGGGTTTTTAAATACTACCTCTTTAGATTAGCCCTGTCTCATAAATTAAAAAACAGGAAAAAGAAAAAAGAGCAAATGAAATGCTTCTCAAGGCTTCTCTTCAGAGCCAAACACTCTGCACACACTGTCAAGGTGGGCAGCATTAAAAAATAATAATAAAACAAACTGTAGGTTACATTATGTTTCCCCCAGAGTTCTTAAATGCGAGGCTCTGGTTTTACAAAAAACATGCCTTTTGAGGGATCAGCAAGCACGCTGCATTGTCTACAAAAATGGAAAGAATTTGTAAGCGTATGTGTGTATGTGTGTGATATGATCATTATCTTCATCAGTATTTTTTTTTAAGAAGGCAACAATATTTTTTCTTTAATGAATGAAGCAATATTCTTTGACATCTCTTCAAAAAACTGGTAGCAAGCAGTTTCCTCTTCTCTCCGGTTTTGAAGGCATCTTTTCATAAAGAAATCGCCAAACCCAGTGTGCTTCATTTATCCATCTGTGGCTATTAAAACTGCCTGGATCTCAAAGGTACACAAACACCTTGTCAGTAAAGTAGTAAATTAAACAACTGACATTAAAAAAAATATTCCCAGTGAATTTCCTCATTAACAGCCAACTATTTTGGGTGCTTTCAGACTTAGAGATTTAACATTTGGTAAAATTTAAGTGAGACAGGCTTTGGGTGTATCTAAAAGTACATTATTCCAGACATTGAATGAAGTCCTTCATTTTATGATTTTTAAGGAAAAATATTTCAATTTAGTTTTTCTTAAAAGAACAGCAGCTTTATTTACTAAGCTTTACATAGCACAGCCTTTGCAAAAATATAATTTAAGTTTGCATTGTGAAGCATTGTGATAGCATTCATCAAAAACAAAAGCTAAGCAGAATACAAATGACGTATCTCTCAATCAGAGAGAGTTTAGGCTCTAATGTCAAGAATATATTATTGGAGGAGAGCCTTTTTGTGTCTTCACTAATCGGATGGTTCTTTCTGCTTTTCCTCACCTACTGAGCAAGGCAGCATGTAGTATCTATGAAGAAGCTTGATGTTTTTTAGATAATATGGTTTGGAAGATGCTATTTGCAAGCTTATTTGTTTCTGTGTTGTGTTCATACGCAGGAGAATATAATTCATTTCTGCATATCTGCTAGACTGGACAAATCAAGGTGACAATCCGTGGTTAGCTCTGTCAGGCCCTTTGTCCTACTGCTGCTGTGAGTGGAAGCACAATGGAGGCTAAGTGGAATATATAACAGTCCAGCTGCCTTGTTTTGACAGCCCAGTCCCACTACTGCAGTGTGTCAGCTCATGTTTGTGTTCTGGTAGCCAATCCATAGGATGACAATGCAAATTGTGTGAAAAGTCTTCTCTAAGATAACAAATCATGTTGGGGGTTGAGGTACGGAGGAGAGGAAAAGGGGAGGTTGGACACATGTCTTATAAAAATAATGACCCATAAAAGGTTATATTTTTGGTACAGTGATTACATTCAAATGCAGGGCCCTCATCCCAGTTCTGGCATGTGTCTCAAAGACGCAGGTAGGCGCTTGTGCTTAAATCTATCATACCATTGCTGTGTGCAAGGTTCTGCATTAATGTTACTTTTAGGGCTGTTTATATTTCATTTACGCATGCAATTAATCATCTTTACTGTGTTGATGCTACTGGCGTCAGCAGAGTGACTTAATTAAATCTGAAATTATAGTATAGTAAATATAGGCTTCCAACTAGCCAGTCCAAATTAAATGCTGTGGTCTATTTCTTACCCATGGTGTTTTCCAATTTCAGTGTTCACTTGAAAGGTTACATTTCAGACTGAAATCAGATTTCTTTCTTAAAACTTAACTGTTGCTAACCTACAATGACTCACTTTCCATGAGCGCTTTATTCCTATTACCTGTGTTCTCAGCATATAGATACAATGTCATCTGTGTTTATTACATTACCTGTAATATTTATCTGATTAGATGCCTCGTGTTCTTTAAGGAATGTTTTCACCCCCTGAACGCATTCCCCTCGTGTGCACATCAGCCCTGAGCCGCTTTGCAAAGGTCTCGCCTCCATTTTGTTTCCGACTGGTAATGAGACAATTAGTCCACGGAATGGACGCTCTTCACTCTGCTCTCCATACAGCTTTGAGAGAGGTGGTTTACCTGTTTGAAAGCTCAGGCAAACAGTTTACTGTTGATCTTATTAAATTGGTCTCTGAGGAATATGCTTATGGTGTCCAATACATGACTTTTGCTTAGAAGAAAGCTTGGGGGCTTGAGACCTTCCGGTGTTAGCACTAGAGAATTCTCCTTCAAGGAAGACCTGCACGTCTCTGTTCTTCTTACCTGATAGAGTGAACAGTTAAGCCATTTCTTAACAAATTCCACTGGTAAAGTGCCAAGCACTAAGTCATGGCTAACTTAATTTCTTTAAATGTTTATATTTGATGTATTATATTCTGCTTCAAATAGTGCATAACATGTCTAGCAAGGTATCTGACCAGGATACAGTCACACTCCCATCATGCACACAATACAGTGCTCGAATACTCGGAGATTTGTCATCCGTGAAGTGCAGCACAGGACTCGTGTGTAAAAAGCACGAGCTCTTTTTTTTTTTTTTAATGCAGTGCTGCCTTGTCTGCACTTTTTGAAATTGCATATTTATCAGGTCATGAATTATGTATGAGATTGGAAAAGTGGGGGTTGGGGGAATGCTGAGGATGAGGAGGAAGAACATATAAAAAAAAGGTATGCTTGATATACTGGGGCCGGGAGATGCTTTTAAAGTGCATGCTAGCAATTCTGCTCAAGGGCAGCTGTATTTTGATTTTTCTCCCTGTCGGTCCTGTTTAGATTCAGTGGTATGTATTTTGGAATTTAAAAATTGTTTTGTTGTGTTGTCTACTGGCTTTCTGAAGAAATTAGGAAGAATGCAGTTTGTTTAAAATTAGGTGACAAAGAAACAAAAATGAACAGAGCGTTTCAAAACTTCTGAAGTGCAGGGTATTTAATACATTTTAATCTTTTGTCTGTCAGCCTCTATTGTTGTCAAGAAAGAGCTGACAGATTGAGGATTAATGAAATGTTTCATAAATTAGAAATGAAACTATCAGCAGAATGTCCAAAACAGGACTCAAACATTGCTCAAACAAGAGCTTTGGACCAGTAGAATAACCCGCTCCTAAATCCAATCCCTTTTCAATCTCATCACGAAAAAAATAAACGTCTCATATTCACTGGATGAGAATATACATTCCGCTTCTTTCACTAAAGAAATCAATGTTTTCTACGTGTTTTTGGCATATAGATATTTTCCACTTGGAATTCTCAAAAACAAGCTAAAAATCAAAAGAAAGGAAATAAGAAAACAAACTCAGAAGTGACTTTAAAACCAAGAAACTTAATCCTAAAAGTTTCATTAATGGTTATAATCATTTTAACAGGTAGAATAACACCAAATATAATGTAGGATTGTAAGTCCCCTATTTCCAAAGCACTTTATTCAGGCACATGTGTACCAAGATGGGTGGGAGGAGGGCTTATAAGACAAGAAGGGGTAGATGTATTTAGGACCAGGATGTAACTTCCTATTATATTATGCAATATAACATGATGATGAGTCACCAAATTCTGAAAACTAGCCTTCACTATTAAAGAAAGATGAATGGTATGATGATAACTTATAAAACTGCTATTTTCTTCTTATTTTTTTCTCATTGAATTTTGTATGTTAAGTATGTAACACAGGAAACATGTTAGCCTAAAATAAGTAGGGACATGTGTTGTGTTGATCCTTGAAAATATTCTATGCCAACTAAAAGTAATTTCTCTGTGCGTTATGTGACCGAATTCCCCAGTTTTGGTTCAGAAAATCCTCCTTTAGGTATTATCAGGTTAAAGTTGAAACAAGAGCTCTTTTAGTCCTTCCTCTTCTATTTATTAGAACTCACTGACGTTTCTACATGGTTGTTTCAAACACTCCCCTGAAGTACCTTCTTCCTATTGGCCAGAGATGTATAATTTGAATGTGGGCTGGTAGAGTGTATAAAAATGTTTAGCCTAATTACTCCCTAATGGCAGCGACTTATGTCCTTAGTGCAGTCGATTTGTTTCCTGGGTTTTAAAAGTAGATGATTTCCATGGTGCAGGCTTAGTGTAAGCTGTTGAGAAACCACAAGCACTGCACTTCAGCCTGAGTTTGGGATGTTCGCCAAGGGTAATCTGATTAAAAGGGCATTTTTACAACATTGTGCTGCTTTGAAAATTCTGTGCAGCCTGATAGAGTGGGGGCCAAAAATTGCTTTTTGAAGACTAGTTTCTTGAACAAAATCAAAAGCTGGATGATTCTCTTCAACCTAAGTGCAATGGATGAACAAAAGACCTTAATAACACATCTGTTACCTACTGCAAGTCATTTCATGATCTATTTAATGCAGCTGTTTAGCATGTTCTGCTTTGAGTCTCATGAACTTCCGACATAAAGGCACAGTTCTCTAGCCTGGTTCCACGGAGCAGTATGGGAATTTAAAATAAGTTAGTTTTGTTACTGTGTGACCTGCTTTGTGGTCTGCACTGAAAACCAGGAATAGTTATGGTTACCTGAGAAGTTTAGCAGCTCTAAGTTAATAGAAGGTAATTATCATGTCTCCAATCTTGAGTGTCCTTTAATGGGTGGAATATAATACTAATTAAATATACCATGTTTGCATACATCAGAAAGCATTCAAAAGAATGTTTCTTGCATCATTTATTTTACTTAAATATTTTCCTATTCTTCCATGGGATCTAAGTAGGTAAGTAAAGATAGCTACTAACTAAATCTGCTTCCATTTTCTTAACATCCTTTGAAGAAGATGAATAGTAGATTCCTATAAGAATCCATGCATTTAAATAGCATAGGGCTGTTTGCACCCAAGCATTTTTGTTCACTGCCTACAGATGAATATTTGGTTTCTGTTCCTTCTTCAGATTCATTCTACTAATTTGACATTCTACTCATTGACATTTTGTCTTTGTTGGAGGGGCTTTTAATAGTTTCCTGCCTTTACCTCAACAAGTCGAAATTTTTCAATATAACTGAAACATTGTAATGAGATGCCATGACACAGTTCTGAAAAGAAATATGAAATATATTTTAATTATATGTATGATTGGTACAACAAATGTGGCAAGCATTATGTTAGAGCTGTAGAAGAATTAACCCCTGCCCACAAGTCACTCATACTCTACTGAGGGAGAGAGAGCATGATGCAAGGGGTGAGCATTATGTTTAATCCAGAAACCAACTGCTAAGGGACCAGACAGGAGGGAATAGTATTACTTCTTGAAAAAGGTAGACATTAGTGAACTACAGTTAAAATAAAAAGTTCTCTTCTCAAGAGTGGAATATTTTATAAACCCAAAATTTGCCTCTCACAATAAAAACTAAGGTCATTGAAAAGACATAGGCACATATATATATTTTAACATTAAGATCTCATCATTGTCTGGCGAAAGCTTTCCTACATTTTGATGGTATCCTAAACCGTGCTGAATTCTTCTGCACCTCGTGTTTCTAAATTCTACGGTCTACATTTTCATGGAAATAAATCCCCGAGCATGTCATCTTCAGTAAATAGCGAAAATGTTGGCATTTCTTAAAATACACTTTCTAAGTGTTGGTAACTTGAAGAGAATGTGCTGAAAACAACTCAAGTCAAAATAGAAACCCAGAGATACTGCAAATTGAATTAGGCCCCACAACAAACAGCTATTGCATTTCTTTGTTAGAGATGACAGTTTTTCTTCTGAGCCAACTTTAACTTCCCAGGAACATTGCTATGGAATGGTTCAGGAGCGAATGCTATGCTAGAGATGGGTCAATGACAAAATGTGGCATTTCTAAAGAAACTCTTTGCCATCATTAGATCATGTTTCAGGAAAGCAGAGCTGTCGCTTCACAGCAAAATTCCCATCTGTGCCAATGGGATTGTCCTTATGGATTCAGAGAGCATTTTATGGTCTTTCTTTCCCCTGAAGAATAGAAAGGGTAATTTGACTCAGGCACATTAATATGAATGGCTTGGAGTTCTATGATTGAAGATTTTTTAATACTAGCACCAACGTCAGCATGTAGGATAGAAATAGTGCTCCAGGGTGCCAATGAGCCAAAGTACATATTCCTGTGACCAGAGAGACAAAGAGAAATTATTTTATTCTGGAGAGATACAGTTAAGAGTGAAAAAGGTGTTTTCCTGGTTTCTCTGTACTTGGCATTTTAGAAGTAGTCCTCTGAAAATCGTCTAGGAAAAATTGTCCATGAGCTGCCATTACTCTCCATGTCTGCTTATATAACCCTCTCTTAGTATCAGTAATGTTTGTTAACCAGTTTTACCCTTTGAAGTTCAATGGTAGATTTAGGGTTTGGATAGCTCTTTAAGATTTTTGAATTTTGGGCCACTTAAAATGAGATATTCCTGTCAGGGAGATATCCTGCTGTTCTAGGAAAGGGAGGGGAACACCATTAAAAAAAAAAAAAACCTTGATAATCAAGGCCACCTGTGATCCTGGGCTGCTTTCTGGAGCACAAAGGCGCGGAGCAAAGCTGTTCTCCGAACCAAAGCAAAATTTCTCTGATCCACAAGACACTTCAGCCTCTTCCCACTAAGAAAAAAGAAAATCATGGTACAGCAGGATCAGCTGCTCTCTGTTCCTTCCTTTAAAAAAAAAAATTGAGGTAGCTGCTATTTAACACAAAGCCCTGTGACCTTAGTATCGTGGCTGCTTTGAAACACAGAGCTATTTAATGATGCAAATTACAAACAGAGGGAAAACATCAGAAGAGTCTGTCTGGAAATTAGCTTGTTGGACTGAAAATTAGCTAGCTTAATCGAACTTGCAGTACTCAGATTTTCTCTGCGGAAGCCTGGCTTGGAGCTTTGGTCTATTTGCATTCTCTCTCTACTCAGTAGAACCCTTGGAATGGTTGAAAATTAGAGACATGAAAATCTATCTTCTATTTACATGGTTGCAATAACCAAATGACCTCTTGGATTTTTAGTGAGAGCCTATGTTTTCCAAAGAAAGATGACATTAGATACTTGCAAAAAGTCAACCTAGAAAAATTAAGTTAAATTATGTCTATTTTTCGTCAGCTCCTAAAATGCTGAGTCAAATTGTCTTTTCATCCTGAAGAAATGGGATGAATCATAATTACATTTTTCTTTGGTTTGAGGACATTATGTGATAACATGACCCAATTCATGTAGAAAGAGAATTCTTGTAAACATTGAATCTAGTCAAAGACTTCAAAGACATGCTTAAACATAGGACTACATTTGAGGCTTATGAATAATTTCAAAGGTCAAAAAATTGTACCATGCAGAGATAACAGCATCAGGTCATCAAAATCTATATTAAAACATCAGTTCTTAAAATAAAGGAAGGACTCAAAATCTTTAAAGCCATATTTTTTATTTTCTAAGAACTAAAACAAGGAATGTGGGATGATTTCTCTGAATTGTTTCAGAAATATTTATGTGTTCATATACATACTTTTTGATAGGTGGGATGACTGTGTTTACTTTTTTTTATAATATCGAAGGAGCAAAATTGCAAAACCATTTGCCAAGCAGGTCTGCTTTGTGTCCTGTCTAGCAATCAAACATCTGTGTCTGATGGAAAAAAATAACATACATAACTAATACCTAGTAGAGTAACCACTTAATGAAAAAAATATTTGTAAGTGGTAAGAATATAACTATTATATGGTAAGCTCATATCCTAAAAATAAATAAGTATAAACTTGAGAACTATAGTAGTTCAGAATATAGTTGGAAGCAATATAACAACAGCACAGAGACAGTGGGGAAAAATTTACTGCTGCTACTTGGATATCATAATAAAATAATATTGATGACTTTAGGCAGAAGTCATCAAAAAGAAATGATAAGAAATATTTTTATCATTTTTCTATTTTAAAAAGTAAAATATATCATTATTTGTTATTTATAGACTTTACATTTTGATGAAAATCGCTGGTAATACTTTCTGAATTTCTATTGAGACTACTGACAGTTCATAAATATGTCAAATTCAGTTATTGGGAACACATTATAAGTTCTAACTTTTTATAAGATGGGTAATGTATTATTTTTGTACCTATTGTAAAAACAGCTGAGGTTATATGAAAACTTGGTTTCTGAAAATTTTTAAATTGAATGATTTTTCAATGATGAAATAGCCTATAGACTTCCACAGAATGCCAGTATCAATAGCACCAGGTAGCCGACTTATTTAATTCTGATATTCTAGTCCGTCATAGCTAGAGCAATGGTAATTCTATTTTAAAGCAATTTTTGCAAATCAAACAGTAGGTAGTAATGGCTAGTATTTTGACAAGTGTTGAATAAAATTTTTATTATCATTAAATGCTTTAAAAATTATATTCTGTAAATGTAAGAATCTTTTGCAAAAATGATTCTAGAAGTTTATGTTTAAATAGGACTTAATATTTTGAATTATTTACCTTGGTGTCTATAAAGTCATAGAGAAACAAGAGAGCTATGGTCTTCCAAAGAAATAGACTGAAACTTTTATTAAATATTTGGATTTTATTTCTATTTTTATTATTTATTTATTATTTATTTATTTATTTATTTTTTGATGAGCACAATCTACTGTTTGTTGATGCACACATCAGTGGTTTCTGGCTTCCTTTTCTTATAACTATATAATATTTATGTCACTGTGAAAACATATTTAAGAGATGATAAAGGGTTTTCTTTTTCATTGCCATTCAGGGTCAATTTTCCTAATGCTACGCAAATTTCTGTATATGGTTCTAAACAACTTTCATATTGCATTCTGAATAATTTTCTGAAAATATTTCATCTCTAAAAGGAAAGTAACCAAGATTCCGTGTTTTCCCCTTCCCCACTGCCTAACCTTTGTCCTACCACTCCCATTTTCTGAGTAGGTGAATCCATCATCACCTGGTTCACTATTTAAATGCCCTGCCCTCATCTAACTCTTCTGATATGTTGGACTGAAGTTTTGTCATTCCTGGTGAATCCTTAGGTTGAAAACATGGTGGTCATGCCAACAGAGGGACTCTAGAGCAAGAGTCATTATCTTTATTCTATGGGATATGGCTCACACTGTGAAATTCACATTGGTTAATATATTTTTGTTATTATTCTATTTGGTTGACCTTGATTCTTCCACATTTTGTTTGTGAAACCCCCATATACTTCATGATTTAGTGAATTGAATATGTGAGGCTTGTTCAGTTACTAAGCTAATAGTGAAGCCTAGTGTGTTGACACTATAAATCATAATACTACCTGTAAATGTACATTATTGGCATATATGAATATATGTTGTAAAATATAACAAATGCAATACACAGTATGATATAATTAGGCTGTATTAATATGTATGCATATATACCACTCGAGGTGCCCAGTAAATTTGTTTTGTTCATGTTATTTCAAAAAGGATCCTGTGTGCCTTAACACTGCAAATGGTTTATGTGCAGAGTGTCCATTTTCACAAAGGGGAAAAAATCTTTCCTTAAAAGACTATAAGAGCAGTCAGCTTTTAATGTTCACGTTGATAGATTCTGAATGACTCATTCCCAGAAGGTGGGAGATAGAGGGGAGTGGGTCAAGGCCCCCTCCGGACCTTCCCTCTGTTCAGAGCAGCCGGCCTTCCCTACGTAGGGATGTGATGCGCTGGGGAGAAACAGCCCCTCTGCAGCGTCAGCACGTCCATCCTGAGTCAGGCCTGTGGACAGCACCTCTGCGGAGAAATAACTGAGCACCGCATGCTTCCTATTTTCCACCCCCGACCCCCATCCCTGGCCACATTCACAGCAATCTGAGCTCTGAATGTGAGCTGCTACGTCTGACATTCTTACAGCAGAGCCTGCGGGAAGAAACCATATTGGGTGCATGTGGTGGGTGGGAGGGTGCAGGAAGATGGAAGGAGAGATGGGGGCAGGGAGGTACGGACAGGCAGGGAGAAGGAGTGCGGGTGGGGCTTATCTCTTGCCACTAGTTCTCCCTTGATCTGAAGGGGAGGACAGAACCGCCTATACAAAAGCAAACCCTGTTTAAACACATTGCCTTTCTCCAGGGCTGGGGCTGTGGACTTCAGGTATCAGACTTCACTTACCATTGCCTTAGATTTCTTCCCCCGCCCGCCCCATATAGAATTGTTTTTTCTAGAATGTTTCCACATGATTACTGATGCTACCACCACCAACAGGTCATGTGGGTTTCTGGGATAATACGGTCGTTACATTAACAGTAAATATTATTAACAAGAATAAGAATTTGGAATGGCTTTACCCACATTAATGCTCCCCTTTCTGCAGGAGCAAAGAAATCTTGAGTTGTTTATATCAAAAGTGCTCCAGAATTATAAAACTCGGCAGACTACAATCAACATCCTCTTTATTTCAAAAAATAAACATTTAAGAAATAACTAGCAAAGAAAACACTGCTTATTTAAAGAGAGATAGGTGACACTTTAGTCAAATGCACTCAGTATATTCTAAACTTTTAACTTTTTATCATGTGACTTCCCCAGTAATAACTTTCATTTCGCATTTTCTCAGAGTAGGTACTGCTCAGACGTGTTCAGCACAGCGAATGCATGAGTGTACACTTACACCCTTCACAGAAAGATTTGATGGGAGGCAGACAGCCAGAGAGAACTTCAAGGATTTGGCAAAGGCAAGGGTCTATCTTAACCTATCCCAAATTCTCATTTTGAACATGTAAAATTTCAGTCACTTAAAAAAATAAATTTAATTATGTGCAGCTCAGTACTTTCTTCACAGTACTGGTACTAGAAATAGTTTAAGAACAAACTGTTCTAGGTTTTATTTTTACTGGATCTCTAGGTAAGACTGCCAAAACTGTCACTTTAAAAATGTTGTTTGCAACCAGATTTCGGAGTCTCATTCCTGGTTCAGAACTTTGAAAATAGCAGCCAAATGTTTGGATTCTTACTCTCTTGTGGAAGTAAAAATTCCAGGACAGTCCAAAGCATTCCTATCTCTAAATGAGAATAGTAAAAATAACAACAATGACGGTAATAATAACAGTAAAGAAGAATAGAAGGAGAAAGGCAGGAATGAAGGTTAAAAAGCCACCTAATTAGAAGAGGTACAAATGCTGCTGACCTACTTTTGGAACTTTACCTTTCTGTCAGACTGTATTTGCAAAGACAAAGCCAGCTTTCTCACAGAGTAACATGATTTTTCTTTCATGACACCTTAGAATTCCAGAGGGGAAGAAAAAGACCTCTGAGGTCACCATGACCTTTCCTGCCACTGCAGGCGTGAGTCAAGGCCTCACGGATGGCTCTGTGTGGCACATTGCAGCAGGTTCAGATTTTAATGCAGCCCCCGTGATTAGAAGGGGGAAAGATTTCTTTTATAAACTCGGTGTTTCAGCTACCAGTTTCCAATTCCTCAGCCACAGGCACTAGTGCTACCTTCTCCCTGTCCTTGCCTCCCTCCCTCTCCAAACAAAAGGAACAGAACATTTTTTTGTTGTTCTTTGGGTTGCTCTGGTTGGGCAAAGATCATCATGCTCTGATTTAGTGTTTTCAAATAAGTGTGCCCTCTGCCGAAGCACTCTATTGAGAGACAACACAGCCCAAGCGGGAGAGTTCAGCATGGCCACTAATAAAACACAAGTGCGGCTTTGTCAGGCCACAAGTGATTACTTGAACAAGTGCCAACGAAGAAACCAAACATTAGAGCTCAGCGCTTCAGACCTCCAAGACAAAGGGCCAATTGACTTTCCTCATTAGTTTTTGTGCCAAACATGTAAACACAGTTTCCTCTCTATCTTTGATGCTCAAAACATGCCAGCTTGTTAACATCTTGGGTGGTACTGTGGTTTATGAGGCTATAAAGACTGTTATTTTGGGTTAGGTATTTTTTTCTCTTCTTATTGGAAAAGATTGGCTTATCTTAGTTAATCTTTTTTTTTTTAATGAAAAGAGAGTTTGGGGGGCACTTTTCAGTTACCACTAGTCCCATTGATTCAAATACAATAATCTGGAAATGTTAAAAAAGACATTTAAAAAAAGAAAGAACAAACAAACTCCAGAATGACTTGATCCTTACTGAGTCCTGCGGTTGTCTAGGTAAAAAGCCTGTTACAAATGTTTCAAAAGCAAAACCTGCAAATATATAATGGCAATGATAAGAACACGAGCTCCAGAGGATTGATGAGAGAGAACTAATAAATGTGTTGAGTCAAGTCAGAGCTCCATCTTGGGGTGACTGATAGTATACTTTCTCACCACGCTCTGTTTTAGTCAGAGCCTTATATCAGTGTCCCAGAGGTCCTGTGCTATTTCAGCTGTGACTTTTATTTCTCCTCTATTCCTGTTCTCTTCTGTTTTGGCTATTCTTTACACCTGTGCTTACCAGTACTTTCTATGCCTCTTCCTTTCACACTTGACTTCTCAGTCCAGATGAAGTAGGTGTCTACAAATCTGTTGTCATTTCTGTGGTTACAGAAAATCCTTTCCCTGATGTGTCTCCATAAGCTAAGAGGCAAAAAAAGAAGCATTGGCTTAGTGTCAGATTGTCCAAATTGTGAATCTTGGCACCAAGAGTCAATGTGAAATCAATTTTTCTCCTAGAAAACTGGCCAATGTTGAAACGTGATAATACAATATATTGTCAAGGTAATGTAAATTGTTACAGACTTCATGGACAGTCATTTAAACATATTTATCAATATTAAAAATGCATATATCCTTTGTTTAGCAATTTCATATCTAGGATTTTATCATATACAGATATATAAATATATATATATATATATATACACACTCACACAAACACACATATATAAAGGCTGATTTATACATATAAGGCTAATACTGTATGTATTAGAATTGTTTGTAATAATAAAAATTTGGGAGGACAATACCCTAAATGTCCATCATTAGGGGACTAGTTAGAGAAATTATGGTATATCCATACAATGGAAAACTATATATCTGTTAAAAATAATACTGTTACTTTGTAGATATTGAAATAGAATTATTCCCAATTTCTATTTTTAAGTGAAAAAGCAAAGAATATAATAATGTGTCTAAAAAACTAACATTTGTCTAGAAGCAATCTATACTTATATACAATATCAACACATCACTGGTGAGAGAAGTTTGCCCTCAAAAAAAGGGAATTGGATTCATAGCATCAGATTAGGGAGGGACATTTACATTTTGCTGTATGACTTTTTTACCTTTTGAATTTCTTGTAATATCAATGTATTCATTGGTCTAATGAATTAAAATACATAGTGTTAAAACAAGTCTTAGAGGGAATGCACAAATTCATTATTAGCTAGTAACACCATTATTAAAAGTTTTAATTTGAGTGGTTTCATGATAAATTAAACCATTATTAAATAACTCACATTATTAAAACCTTAATGGAATTTATTTTGTCCCTTAATAAAGACTGGCCACTGTATACCTCTATGAAAATGGGACTGAATATTGATGTATTTTGTCATAGAAGAGAGTTTGGACCCAAAAGAAAAAAAATTGTAAAGAAGGATCACAAATCCTGGTAGCACAGCAAAAATAACACCTAGAGGCAGTCAGAACTCTGGTCCCTGCATGATTTAGATACTGGGCAAAGTAGATACTGGGTGAGTGGGAAAGGGTTGGATGGAGAGTCACTGAAAGCAGAAATAAGAATTCTGAAGTCAAAAGGAAGACACAATTTGTTATGACGCCAGCCTTGGTCAGAATACCTTAAAATGTTCAAATGTTCTATGAGGTGAAGGGGCTTCAGGGGCAACCCTAAGCTTTGCAGCAAGATTAGTACTAAGGAAGGTGCATTAGGTCTTTTGGGCCACTAGGGTACCATTTAGAGTAGTGTACTATCATTGTAGCCAATGGCCTGGAAACAAATGATTTCAAAGTAATGATACCCCAGTGGCCTGGAAGAGTTAATGTGCCTCCTAAGTGACTAATTTACCATTAGGGAGTTATTTAGCCTCTGGGGAAGATAGAATTTGTTCTCACAAAGGCACAGTAACTTGCTAGATAACATTGAGAAGTCGAATACAGTGGAGGCTGTTCTATTTTGACGCCTTTGTAGATGTGTTCCACTAACCTGGTCAGCCACTTAACATCTTTTTGGTCCAGCACATCTATGAGACAGGGCCATGGTCCTTTAGTTTATCCAAATCTCAGGCATTGCTAAAATAACACCCCCGAAAGATTTAAGGAGAGTACTCTTTTAATATAGGGGTGACAACGTGTTGTAGGACCCAAAGTCACATACTGAAAATCAAATGACTGGATTTTAGTCCCCAGAGAGCTATTAGCTAGCTAGTTGATGGTGTATATGTTTCTAAACTTCTCTTAGGCCTGAGAGTCCTTATTCGTAAAATAAGGAAATCAGACTTTGATGACCTCTGACACCTGTTTCAACTCTAACGTTCATGAATTTTAACCAAGTACCTAGAAATAGTCAGTCAAAAGAAGTCTATAAAATTTTTACCATTTCACTTTCTTCTAAGTTCCTCTATCATCAGTCTAGCAATAACATACTTAGAATGTAAAATTTAGAGAATATGTATCAACCAAAGGGGATACGTATGAACAACAACAGCGAAAAGGATGGTACCTCTTGGTGACAGATTTCTCTCTTTGGAAAGTTAGAGCATATACTTATGAAAAAGGCAAAAAAAAAAGGAAAGGAAAAAAGAAAAACCTCAAAATAAAACATATTCAAAGCACAAATAATATAAATAATTTATAGACATATAAAAAATATATGAAAATCAGCTGTGGTTAAACCAAGAAGACTTCCTGGGAGATTCAAAGAAAAGAGGATATTTAGGTTAGCAGAGTAAAGGAAAGAAGATATCATAATGGCTGAATAATTAATACACCAATGCAAGAATTTCAGAATAAGTACTGTAAGCAGAATGGTTAGCAACTTAGTAATATGACAGTAAAGATTTTGCATAAAAGATTAATAAGATATTGGAATGAGAAAGTTAAGGATGTTATTGAGGTAGAAGTTTATTGATGAAAAAGCTCAATGATGATTACAGAGAGGAATTTTTACATGAAAATACAAAAAGGTTAAGATTCATAATTAGGGGCAGAATCATGCCGTGACAAAAACACAGATTAAAAGAAAAACAAAGTCATCTAGGCTGAAAGCAAGTTCAGGGAGATTAACAAACAAATACAGAATAATTAGTATAATTAATAATATCTCAATAGGTCACAATAGTTTTTCTTCTTCCTGCCTGAAATATTAACAAGCAAAAATCTAAAAAGTATAACCCTGGCCAGGTGGCCCAGTTGGTTGGAACATCACCCCCTACACCAAAAGGTGGCAGGTTTAATCCCTGGTCAGGGTACATACAAGGGGGAACCAACAGAAATTTCTCTCTCATGTAGGTGTTTCTCTCTCACTCATGTCAATGTGTGTCTGTCTGTCTGTCTGTTTCTCTCCCCTTCCCTCTCTCTAAAATCAATAAAAATGCCCCCATATGAGCATTTTAAAAAGAAACCTAAAAAGTATATTAGATACAATGAAAACAATATGAAGTTAAAGGAGGAGAAACTTTGTTCCAAATACTCTGCAACTTGATACATTTTAGAATCTAACTGATGACTAAATAAATTGGAGTTAGCATTAAAATATTTGGAAGTAGAGTTTAGAAAAATTAGGTCACCATTTCTCTTCTAACTAAGGATCAGATTGGATTACAAGAAAAATCATAACGTTTTATTTTATGGGTTTTTTTTTTTTTTTGCACTGGAATGAGCATCCTTAAAGAGATAATTCACCAAGAAGTGATTGTCTGAAATATTTATTTCAGCTTTCTAGTAAGTCTATTGCAGAAGGAAAATAACACAGGGAAAATTCCTGAAAATATGTCTAAATAACAAACTTCTTAGTCAATGCCTTGTTAGAACCTCACTTTGCAGAATACCACAGCACAGGTAGGTCAAGTTCAAGTACCATGGTTTATGAATCTTCTCATTTCAAAATAATGTTCTATACAAAGCCTCATTTTTAGATTTAAATATCTCATCATCAGTGTTGTATAGCTGAGTGAATTAACTAAGTACAGTAATGCACACCCTCTTGGACAGAAGTTAGTGAGCAAATGGTCTTGCAGAATCATAACAGGTGCTTGCAATTCTCACACATAAAGCGCGTGGATTTTACTCATATCATGCATGCCCTGCTGGCCTTCACTCAGATTCTGTTTATCCTGATTTCATACATGATACAGTCAGTCCTATTGTATGTACTTATTTCTATCAACTTCACAGAATAATTTGAGCAAAAATCATCAAGAGAAAAGGGCTGCTGTTGGCAGGCACACTGCCTTGGGAGACCTGTGAAGACTGTCACACAGAGTAGAGGAAGAGAGAGTAAAATCAAAGCCCTGCAGATAAAAACAGGAAGACTTGCAGGCTACGGCCATCGAGTGAAGGAGCAGCTGTGTCTGTAGAACTCACTAGCTTGACAACATGGGCTTTTATAGCTCTGTACAATAATTGATAGAAATAACAATGGGCCCAAATTATGAAGAATAAAATAAATTGTTCAGTACATGTTGTTGACTAGTAGAAAGAGTTGGAACTGGAAGTGTGTTGTATTAATAGGGATTAAAATTCAGGTATCCAAAACATTCTGCTTTGGAAAAACTTAGTTCCTTGGAATTTTAGCTTGTTGAGGTATAAACATAATATAACACCTTCCTTCCTATTCTTTCTGAAAGAACGTTCAATGAAAATCATTGTTTGTGACTCATGAGCTAAATCTCTGTGGCTTGAGTTGGAATTTGAGTTTTAGTATGACTAGTTCATGTATTTAGTTTTAGATTTTCTCAGATGTAAAATTGTAGTAGTAATATAGACCTCAAAGGGATGATGTAATAGTTAACTAATGATTATAAATTTAAAAAAAGATTTTATTTATTTATTTTTAGAGAGAAGGGAAGAGGGGGAGGCAGACAGGCAGAGAAACATCCGATGTGCAAGAGAACATCGATCAGTTGCCTCTTGCATGCGCTTTGACCAGGGACTGAACCCACAAGCCAGGCATGTGCCCTGACCGAGAATCACACCGGTGACCTTTCATTTAGTGGAAAGACATCCAATCAACTGAGCAACAGTGGTTAGGGCTGATTATAAAATTCTTTTTAAAAAACTATGCTTAGACAGTGTTTATGTGCCAGTGCCCGTGCTAAGGCTTTATATGTATATTAATTCTCACAACCACTCTATCGAGTAGGTCTGTTAATATCACCCCCATATTATAGTTGATGAGACTGAAGAACAGAGACACCATCTAACTTGTCCAAAGTCATACAGTTAGTTGTACAGTGGCAGAGCCAGGATTCAAATTCAGGCAGTTTGGCACCAACGCTTTCTCTTTTAATCACTAACCTAAGATGTATATAAAAAAATACATATAAAAACTGCAATACCTATCATAAATTCAGCTCCCTTTCTATGAAATGGTAATACCAAAACAGAGAACAGTAATTTTATTTTTTTAATCAGCACTCATTGATTTTAATGACTGTTTCTCCTGCTGTATCTCACAAAGCTATGATATGACTCAACATGTATTAATCATGCAACTTCTATGTGCTAGGTACCAAAAATGTAGAGATGACTCATGTATGTTCTGGTCTTTGAATTACTCATGGCTTGGGTGTTGGGGTTTGGGGGTACTCTTTAGAACTGTTGAGCTGCCCCATCAACACTCTGCCTTCATGGATAGAAAAGGTATTCTGTCATTGGATTTTTGTGGTTTTGTCTGACACAAGGGATACTCAGTCAATAGAAACAAGAAACTCAAGATCTCATTATAGTCATGATTTTCAGATATGTTCTTGATTAATTGGCCACCAGTTTAACTACACATAAGTACTGTGAGAAGACATTATTTTAAAATTAGGAACTGCTTTTTTTTTTTTAATACTTTTCTCCCTGGGGGGTGTTCTTCTTTTAATTTAATCTTCATTGTATTTTTTTTCCATTACCATTTAGTCCCCTTATACCCACCTTCCCCCAGCAATCATCACGCTGCTGTCCACGTCCATGAGTCATTTTTCCTTGTTGCTCAATCCCTCCATCCCCTAACTCCTCCCCCGACTAGCTGTCATCTGCTTTGAAGAAAATTTACAGAAAAAGTAATGGGGCATATTATGAAAGAATGACTTTAAAATTTTGATTAGTTTTGGATGGTGACTTGGAATGTTTAGGGACATGAGAGAAAACAGAAGTGGGATACATATAACCTGATCTTGGAGGTTGGTATAACTGAGTTAGTGCAGTTTTGCTACAACTCTTGACTATTTTTCACTTTGTCTTTATGAGGAAGCATTTGATGGTGAAAGAAATGACACATATTAAGAGATATACTATTGAGAATGATATGTAACATCTGTCTCCTAAAATAAAAAAACATATAATTATATATAAATATACACAGTTATAAAAGAAATTTGAACATTTGAAAGAATATTTGGAAAAGAAAGGAGAGAAGGGAAAGAGAGGAGATGGGAGGAGAAAGAGAGACAGAGAGAGTGAAAATCATTTCAAATTTTAACGTTCTAATGAATAAACTTTAGCAATTTGTGTTTATTTTCTTCCAGGTTTTATTCTGAGTACATATGTTTTACCAAGTTATATGCACAATGTAAATACAATTTTGTGTTCTGCTCCATTAACAGTTTTTATACTTTATAACATGATAGCATACCTTAAACATCTATTCTAATAGTTGTATAACATTTTATTTACAGTTTGTTTTATCTATTCTTTTATTCCTTCTAAAGATCAAATAACAGATAGTTATAAGGTAAAATGTTATACTCTAAGAATGTAAGGATTAATAAAACTAGTTCTCAATCTTAAACACCTTGTAGTTTTGTTTTGGAACAACATAGGTATATAACCAAGGAAGTATAATAAAATTGTATAAGTATTGATACAATGGTAGATGTATACAGAAAGTACTTTGGAAAACATAACAAAGGAAAATGGTCAATCCTTTTGGGGGGTTAAAGGTCATAAAATGCTACATTTAAAAAGTTGATTTTGAAGGATGTTTATAAGTTTTTGAGGTTGAAATGCTGGAGAAGAGCAAGAACATTTGAACATGCAGGCAGAAGGGGAATATGAATAAAGAGACTGAACACTTGGCATGTGCAACATGCCAAGTTAATTACTATAAACAATAATTCTTTGAGAAGCTTCACTTCTGGTGTGAGAGGTGAGGCCTAACATAAGCAGGGACATGCCAAGGACATCCTATGAAATTACCAAAAGGTTCAAAGCTGGCACAGTCACCTTTGCATTTGTGTAATACCACTCTGGTCCAATAGCAGCAGATAGCCAAAGAAAGGTAGGACTAGAGGAAAGGATACTGGTTAGTGAACTGTGGTTAGATTGGGCTACCAATGATGAGGGTTTAACTGCAGAAGTGGCTGGGCATACAGACCTGGGAACAAAGTAGAGAACTATATGGGGAGGCAGGTAGTTCACCTGGTACTACCATGCTTAGGATAGGTACCGGATATTGGATTGGAGTGCAGGAGAAACATGGGCTAGAGATAAAGATGTGAGAGTCATCAGAATGTGGAAAAAGTGTTAAAATTGGACTCTCCCTGGTTAGAATTTAAATTGAGATTCAGCAACAAGAAGAGTACGTGCTTAAGGGCTCACAGATTTTCTATAGCAAACATAGCTCAAAACTGCTTTTTATAAGTTCATTCATTAACCACTTCCAGACTGTACCCTAGAAGACTAGTATTTGATTATGTAAAAGCTGGACAATGTGGGATTCCTTGCAGAGAAACTCTAAGCCAAGCAAGGGGTAACTGGGAGAGCTTGGCTTGTGTGTTTTCCAGTAATGGCTGGTACATGACTCTCACCAGAAAATTGCCTGATAGGGATCTTTTGGCTGGTAGAGGTGACTAGTGGCAGCAGGACAAGGAGGCAGCTTAGGGAATACCTGGTGTTTCTGAAGTTTGCCAAGGATCATTGATCATCTTAAAAGGATCCCCTCTTATGCTACCACATGAATAAACCCTTAGGACATTGTGCTAAGGGAAATAAACCAATCATGAGGACAAATAATGTATGATTCCATTTATATGAAGTTCCTAGGGTTGCCAAATTCATAGAGACAGAAAGTAGACTGGGGGTTGCCAGAAACTTCAGGAATGGTAGATGGGGAGTTATTATTTAATGGATACAGAGCTTCAGTTTTGCAAGACGCAAAGAGTTCTTGCTAGATAGTGGTGGTAGTTGCACAGCAATATGAATGTATTTAATGTCACTGAACTATACACTTGAAAGTGTATAAGTTGGTAAGCTTTATATTATTATCTTTCACCACAATTAAAAAAATTTTTTTTAAAAAGAATACCTCTCCAAAAGAAACCAAAACAAATAGACAAACAAAAAGGTGATGACACACTATAGGTTTGAACTTCCTGGAGCCAGAAGACGAGGATAGATGTGAAGTGGCTATTGAAACTTGCACATTGTATAGCCTCATAATAGCCAATTGTTAATTTTATAGGAATTTTGTGAACTAATTGTTAAACAGGACCATTATATAAATTTGAGTCAATTATATTATTTGGTTTAAAGCAAATAAATTTTATTAAAAACAAAGGTAATACAAATTTAAAATCATGACTTTCTTTTAATTTCATTACATTTTTACTATTACCTATGTATGCTCTGGTGTTTATGATAGAAATACTATAACGTTGTCTACTATTCTGCAGTTAGTGATATCAAGTTGGTAGTTTAAAATTGGCCATGGTGATCTCTGGCTTGTGTGGCTCAATGGATTGAGCACCAACCTGCAAACCGAAGGGTTGCCAGTTCGGTTCCCAGTCAGGGCACATGCCTGGGTTGTGGGCCAGGTTCCCACTGGCAGGTATGTGAGAGACAACCACACATTGATATTTCTCTCTTCTCTTTCCCCTTCCCTTTCTCTTTCCCTTCCCTTCCCTTTTGTCTAAAAATAAAATAAATTAAATTTTTAAAAAATTGGTCATGATGAGACTACATATCTTCTATCAGAATTTTTCTCCCCAGAAAGCCAACTGTTAAATTTTTCACTGACATACCAGAGAACTGTGAGAGATTTGCTCTCAGAGAGTTAGTGTTTGAGCATCAACCTCACAAATCAAATCTACTCTTTGCAGGAAGATCTTGTCTGCCCTTTACCTTTCTTCCCATTCACGGCCTATCTTCTGGTGTAAGATATTTTAAAATAACTTACCTGTCTCCCTATACTATTAAATTTAGGATACTGTCAATGATTTGCTATTTTATATAAGGATGCAAATACATAATTAATAAATGGGCTTTTTTATAGCTCGCATTTTTAAAGGAAAATTCTTAGGAACTGCATTAGAGATTATAGATATTTTAAAAGCATTATTTTTGTAATATTTCTTATTTTTAATTTTTTATGAAAATTGAGTGTGTATTATATATTGATCTTTTATGTATTGAAATTTGTTTTGTATTTTCTAATATTATATTTTTGAGAATATTAATATATGGTGAGAAAAGTCACTCCTCAAAATACCTTGTTTTCTTTTATCCTTCCTGAGATGTGTAAGTTGTATATACTATTTAAAATTATCTGAATAATTAACTTATCTTTTAATAAAAACTACTTTTATCATAAAAGTGAAAGTGTGTACCATGAAAACAATTAAAATATGCAAGGTATCAGGGAAAGAAAAATTTCATTTCCTATACATCCAATGTCCTCTTTAAGAAATCATTGCTCTCAGTCAACTTCTGTGTTTTTAGTTTCTCTGGGCTCCACCACCAGAATTCTCAATAATACTGTCCTAATTCTATATCTTACCTTTTCAACTTTAAAGAATTTATACTCTTTCAACTCACTGAAATCATCCCCACAATTGTCAGTTACATAATTATTTTTGATGTTTCTAAATTATTTAATTCATAGAGTTAAATAATATTTTAATCTTTTCGTCTTATTTAAAAAATCTAAGTTGTGTCCTGCCTGGTGTGGCTCAGTGGACTGAGTGCCAGCCTGCGAACCAAAGGGTTGCCTGTTAGATTCCCAGTCAGGGTACATGCCTGGGTTGTGGGCCATGTCCCCAGTAGGGGGTGCTCAAGAGGCAACCACACAGTGATGTTTCTTTCCCTCTCTTTCTCCCTCCCTTTCTGTCTCTCTAAAAATAAATAAATAAATAAAATCTTTTAAAATAAATAAATAAATCTAAGTTGTTATATAAATAGTATACTCCACAGAACAAAGCACCTGCTGGGCCTGTATAAAAGGAATGTAATACCATGTTTTTATATCTTCATTGCATGAAAAAGAATGTGTTCCAAGCACTAAATTCAAGTAGAATCACTTTATTATTGACCACGAATTGATCATTATTTTATCATAATTTCATTTACTTCATATTTGGACCATGACTTCACTGAACAACTTTTTCTTTTTTACATTTAAGTATATTTTATTGATTATGTTATTACACTTGTCACAGTTTCCCCCTTTGCTCCCCCTCTACCCAGTACCTCCATCTGTTCCAGCAATACCCCCTGTTAGTTCATGTCCATGAGTCTTACATATGAATTCTTTGGCTTATCCACTTCCTATATTATTCCCAACACCCTCCTGTCTATTCTGTACCTACTGACTATGCTTCTTATTCCCTGTACCTTTTCCCCCATTCTCCCACCTCCCCCTCCCAGCTGATAGCCCTCCATGTGACCTTTATCTCTATGACTCTGCTCCTGTCCTGTTGCTTGCCCCATTTGTTTTTGTTTTTTTTTAGATTCTATTGTTGATAGTTGTGAGTTTGTTTTCACTGTACTGTTCATAGTTTTGATCTTCTTTTTCTTACATAAGCCTTTCAACACTGCATGCAACAAGGGCTTGGTGATGATGAGTTCCTTTAGCTTTATGTTGCCTGGGAAGCACTTTATCTGCCTTTCCACTCTAAATGATAGCTTTGTTGGATAGAGTAATCTTGGATGTAGGTCCTTGCTTTTCATCCCTTTGAATACTTCTTGCCAGTCCCTTCTTGCCTGCAAATTTTCTTTTGATAAATCAGCTGCTAGTCTAATGGGAACTCCTTTGTAGGTAGCTCTCTCCTTTTGCTGCTTTTAAGATTCTCTCTTTATCTTTATTTAATCTTTGGCATTTTAATTATGATGTGTCTTAGTGCGGTCCTCTTCAGGTCCAACCAGTTTGGGATTCCCTGAGCTTCCTGGACTTGTATCTCTATTTCCTTGGCCAGATTGGGGAAGTTTTCTTTCGTTATTTTTTCAAATAAGTTTTCAATTTCTTGCTCTTCTTCTTCTCCTTCTGCTACCCCTATTATTTGGATGTTGGGATGTTTAAAGTTGTCCCAGATGTTCCTAAGCCTCTCCTCAATTTTTTGAATTCTTGTTTCTTCATTCTGTTCCAGTTGACTGTTTATTTCTTCCTTTTGTTCTAAATTTTTTATTTGAGCCTTGGTTTCCTTCCCTTCTCTGTTGGTTTCCTGTGTATTTTTCTTTATTTCACTTTGTAGAGCCTTCACTTCTCCCTTTATTTTGAGGATGGACTCAATCATTTATCTGAGCATCCTGATCACCAGTGCCTTGAACTCTGCATCTGATAGGTTGGCTATCTCCTTGTTGCTTAGTTCGTTTTCTGGAGTTTTAATCTGTTCTTTCATTTGAACCTTATTCGCCTGTCTCTTCATTTTGGCAGCCTCCCTGTGTTTCTGGTATTAGGTAGAGCTGCTTTGATTCCCATGTTTGGTGTACCTGTTATGTTATAATGGGCAGAGCCTTAGATGCACCCCACTTCACTGTTTTGTATGTGGGGCAGGTATCAGAGAGGGAACAATGATGTTTGCTCAGCTCTTGCCTGGTTTCCAGTCACTTCCCCACTTCCCATAAGTGTCTGGAGCCCTTCTAGTTGCTGCTGTGGTGCTGATTCCTAGAGTGGGTGGGTTTGTGGACATTCTTTGACCCTGTGGGCCTTTTAACGGACTCTTCTGAGAGACTAGCAGTTTTATCCACCACACCAACCCTCAAAAGTTTACAGCTAGAAGTTATGAGGCTTTATTCTGTCACTGGAACCCTGGGCTGCACGGCCTGGCCTGGGGCTAGGATCCCTCATTCCGCAGCTGTCCTTCTGGTTTTCGTCCACTGCAGGTTAATGTGGGACTGCCCACTCCATGGGCTTCTGCCACAGCTGCCTCGCTGCGCCCGCCCACCAGCACCTCGCCGTGGAACACCACATCTTCTCCGCCCCTCCTACTCATCTGGATGAATGTTTCTTCTTTAAATCCTTGGTTGTAGGACTTCCATACAGTTCAATTTTCTGGCAGCTGTGGTTGTGTTTTGGTTTTAGATTGGTTGTTATGCTTCTTATGTTTGTGTGAGGAGGCGAAGTGAATCTACCTACGTCTCTGTCTTGGCCAGAAGTCCCTCACTGAACAACGTTTTTCTCTGCATTTCTAATTTCCTTGTTATGTTAATTGACAGAAGAAACATGTGTCTTCTTCACTATATGTTGGAGAACTCCAGCTTTTTCTTCATACATTTTGAGTGAAATCTATTTTCTTTTTGAAAAAATTGTGAAGCCTTTGACATCCTACTCTAATTTGAATCAATTGCTTTTCAGTTCTGCTGCACTGGGCATTGTTTTCATCCTAGAGTAGTTCCATTCTTTTTCTTGGAGGTCATGTCTAATGGCTATATAGTAAACACATAGCAATCTACATAATTGTAAGCTATAATTCCTTTCTGGGACTCCTCTTATTTGTTACATATTGACATTCTAGTTTGATAAAGCCACCTAATTTCCTATAATGTTTTTCATTTCTTTGTCTTCTTGCTTTACTTCACAGTCACAGAATTAGACAAGAATGGTTGATCCAGTCTACAGATGTTTTGGGGCCGTACTGATTTTAAAATTGTATTTAATTAGAAACATTTACCACTTAGGAGATTTCACATAAAAATCTTCATTTCTGGCTCCTTCTGAAGAATAACAGGCTCTATTAACCCCGAACTGCTTGATAATCCACACAGATAGGCAGTGTAGTAACTGTCATGGATTTTCTCTGCATAGGTTTCGGTAAATTGGACTTTGCTCAGAACAGCGAAGCTGAGTTTGAGGTCTGTATTACTCGCCTGGGGCATGTCCGCCTGTAGGTTCCATGCTTTGGTGTGTGAGCGGGAACAGACTGTGTCTCGACCATGCCAGAAGCAAGCATTTAATTTAGGATAGCAATACCCATAGCCAGCTAACCTCTACCTTGACAGGTTTTTCTTTCTTTCTATATCTTGTACGATACAGATCTCCAGTGCAAATTCTGATACAGCCAGGCAGAATTTCTGAAACCAAGGAGAGAGAACTGACTGATATTTGTGCCTCCTGTCACCTGGATCACTATCCCCTCCCCAAGTTCTGGTAGTCTAGAGAGGCTTTTAAAATGACACCTTCCCCCTTGTTTTGAAGTTGTTGCTTTTTAAGAGCTTCTCTTTTTGCTTGTTTATTTGTTGTTTGATATTTATTCTTAAATAGAAAAAAGAATCCATCCTAAAGTAGTGTTTATCCTAGGCCCATTTCCTATTCTTTCGGGTACTCAGTAAGTCTCTTGTCACAATGCTAGCTGGAGGGCATGTTGGTGTATTCTGCTCCTAGACCCGTCTCCAACATCAGCAAGCGTTTATCCTGTGGCTTCCACAGCACTGAGGCGTAATTTTCTCCTATTCCCCTTTCCTGATACCTTACTCTGATACAATGGAGGTTATGAGAAACTACAACCCCAGGGACGTCCTTGTACCCAGGCTCCTCCTGTTCCCATAGACCTTCTAGGGACTTACTCCTTTCAGGTGAGGCAACCCTGCTATGTTTGCCTCATAGCAAGGCTGGCAACATGAAACCCTCTTTTGACCACTGCTCTCCACCCTATCATTTTGTAAGAACTGGAGTCTCCAAATAAATGTGGAAAGAAAATTTCTAAAACGGAAAGAGCACAGTACACTGATCTCATCAAAAAGTAGTGAAGAGATCATCAGCTAGGTTTCATTACTACAAAAAAAAGTGGATGTCTGGGGTAGGGTTGGGTTAGAGCATCTTAGAAGGGGAAAGTCATTAGATTTCATCATTTTCTTTAAACTGGTAGGTTTGTTTCTTTTGAGGTGGAATATATTAAAGGATTTATCAATTTTCATTCTAAAATTATATGGCTATATAATGCACAGCTAATAAAAACCTTTCCTGATTTTACCCAGCAGTTGGTTCTCATTATTTTTTGGTCTCTTTTCTTGTTTTTGCGTGTTCCCCATGTATTTTTTTAGTTATGATAGAAAGTCTGAGATAAGTACAATATCTGCTGAAGTCTGTTCTGAACACTATGATGAATTTTGTATGTAAGCAGGGAGCTTTCCTAAGATCAGGCATATCAGTTTCACAGTGCCCACAGAGAAATAACGATTCTCTCTCTCTTCATTAAGTTAGTAGCTTAAAAGTATATTACTCTTTTAAAAATTTATTAAGTGAGCTTCTTACAAAATAATGAACTTTTCTCCATCTTTTCTGTGGTATATATTTTTCCTTTAGCCTGTTTCTGCACTTGTGTTACCTCCAAGGTCATCAATGTTTAAAATATTTCCATAGAATATAGCAGTTAAGAGCACAGAGTTTGGAATAAGCAGGGGTGAATATATGAGCTCTGAAGTTACCTAGGTAATCTGGGACCAGTTATTTAACCTTTACTAACATTTGTACTATCAGTTGTAAAATGAGAATAATATTAATTTTGTCATAGAAGATGTGGATATTAAGTGAAGTAACATGGGAAAGTTCTTAGGACCAAACCTGACACAAAATAAACACTAATAAGTGTCAATGTTTGGCATTCTTGGTTTCACTTTCCAACTTCTTCTGGATATTTTGGTTCAGAATAAACTCTTCCACTGTTTCATAAACATCCCATTGTTTCCTTCAATCTTTCCAGTGATATGATTTTGTTCTTATTTAATTATTTAATACATATGGGATTTATTTTAATATATAGTTGAGATTAGGATCTTAAATGTGACTTCTTGATCTTTTCAGTAATTTTTAAAGTACTTTATTGAATATTATTCTTCCATGTTGATAGATTATGTTAATTTCATTAAATATTAAATTCTTACAAAAATAGTAACATCTGTGTGGTCCAATTTTTCTGAGCTGTTGAAATACCAATTCATACCTCAAGGTCAAAAACTCTCAATTTATGGTAGCTTTATAATACGTTTCATTACTTAATAAGACAAATTCTATTCCATCTCACTTACAGATATGAAGGCATCGATTCTGGGTTGAATTACATAAAATCAAAAATAATTAATCCAAGAAGGCTTATCTTCAATAATGGCCTAGAAAAAAAAAGATAGGCTATTCAAGTTTGACATAAAGCTATAGTGTTAAATGGGAGAAAGCAGGTAGATAGATTTTTTTAAAAAAAGAGAGAGAAAGAAGAAGATTTGAGCTAAGAGTCACAGGTGTATCCAGGATAAATTACAAGCATCAAAGAGAGTAGCTTAGCATACTTTTTGTAACCTTTGATATAGGGCAGTGAAGAATGGTTAAAAGTGACAAAAAGAGTTGGACATTACCTTTTCATCATGCTGCTTCTTTTTAAGTTCATTTTTACTGGTACCTGTTCACTTGTTGAATTGAACATTACAATCTTAGCTTTTCTATTTATTAGCTGAATGACATTCCCCAGTCACGTAACCTCCCTAATTCTGTGTTCTCATCTACAAGGTGGAGATTAAACAAATCCACCTGTATGGACGATTAGTTATAAAAAACACAAAACGTGAGCAGTGGATGTTAAAAACAAAACAACTCCAACATAGTAGTTTATCTTTTTATTTGTATTATTGATTTTGCATAATTACATTAGTGGGCCTGAATCTCAAACCAGACAATATGAATAAACTGATTCATGACAAGTGGGAAACGAGGGTTTGGTTTTTTTTCCTGCTCAATCCTTTATCTTTGGCATTGCAGTATTCTGTTCTCTCCTCTACCCATAGTATTGTCAGTTAATATTGCTGCCAAAGCCAGAGCCACTCTGCCGCCAGTCATTGGCACTCCCTCATTGTTTGCCAGCCCTTGGAGAGCAATTGTTTCACAAGCTTGGACTTATTAGTGAATAATTGGCTGGGCGATTTTTCGACTACAAATCTTTTATGAACATCAAAACTACAATACTGAGCCTAAGAAACTGTTGGAGTTGTCAAAGTCAGAAACCCTAGTTCCTACTCAATTCACCACTGAGCAACAGCCTCTGAGTTTCTTTTCTTAGATTCTTTGCGTGGGTCAGAGGCCAAGCTAGCCACTTCCAGTAGCATAGCAAGAAGAGGCACCTGCTAAGAACCTAGTTTGTCTAGTGGTTATGGAGTCTCACTCTAAAGAGCATCATTTTGGTTAAAAATAACAAACAGTAATTTTATTTTTGCTTTAAGAAAGCTATAAGAATAAAACCTAACAGCATAATTTATAGGGTAAAAATAAATTAATTGGGCTGTGAACAGCCGCATGACCTTACATGTTAGTGTGATGAGACATGGGTTCATCATGTTGTTGATGGTGACAGCTTTACAGTTATTGAACATAACTTGGGAAGCAAGATTTTATTGAAATTTAGTGTATTTTTTGGCTACAAAGAAAAAGCACTAGTGGGCACTGGCCAGTGTGGAAAATTGAACCGCAAAGCCCAGGTGCTTAGCTGGAGAGCTCATCACTGTATCTTCCAGGCTTACTTCATTGTTCTTGTCATTTTAAAATACAAGCGCTCTGATGGAGAAGACATTCCAAAGCTCCACTCTTCTCTGTTTAGAAAACAATGCTGCATAGCATATTTTATAAATAGATTAGAATGGTTACCAGTATGCAACAAATTCTGCTTTCATGTGTTCATGATTTTTCTAATACAAGCTTAGAACTGTGCCAGATCAACACACCAAATGTTTTACCAACTGCTGAAAGGGATTGAAGCTGTCTCATTCTGGATCACTTAGTTTCAAACTCTGGTCTTAACTTTACCTTTTAAAGTAATATTGCAGGGCTACTCTGACTATATTTTCTGATCCAAGAGTCATTGCTAATGCTCTAGTGAACTCTTGAATAAATTAGAAAACAAAATGATAAATTGGTATTGATGTGGGCTGTTTCTATAAATGAAAATTGTATTGTCATTTTTACTGTGTCTGTTTCTCCATGAGTAATCTGAAGAATATAATTCTTCATTCTCATTACCTTAATGAAATGTTTACCAAATTAACCAGTTTATTACTGATAATAAATGAACAATAACTTTATAAAAATCATTGAAAAATAACTAATAGCAAAAAAGCATGGGGAAATATATAATCAAAATAATCTAACAATTTAGAAAAGAACACTGAAAATGTATTGATTTGATCATTAACTAAATAGATCATGCTGAAGTATATCAGTATGTTTATACACACTGAGGAATAAATCATTGGATCATGTTGTGACATGTATGCATTTTTTGGCATTGAGTGTTATCAACAAACACTGGAGTTTTGTTGGAAGTCATTTTCTTTCTATGAAGGATACGCTGTAAACTAATGCCCTTCCTTCCACAGCAACAGTAGTTTTGGAATGTATTGAGCTCTACCAGAGAAAATATCTGGGCAAAATAATAGTAAATCAACATTTTTACCAGATGATGCATTTTTTTAAATGTGTATGTTCTATTTTTATGACTGTTGGATTTTGCTTTATTGCCCCTTCATGGAAGCTATTTTTTCTTGAAACACTGTAAAATATATTGAGTACCTACTATGCAATAGTCAGTATGCAAAATGCTCTCCCTCTATTTGATCTGAATGAACAATAGGCCATGTTTACAAGTGAAAAGACATGAACAAATGTGTCTAATTGTGCCTTTTCAATGATGCGATGGGGCAGTAATGTATTTGAGTTCTGAACTAATCAATCACCTTAGAACACAAGGCGAATTTAGATTAGTCTTATGCTTAGAAGCCTCTTTTAAAATTTGCCAGCCTTACTATATATCGGAATTCCAAATATCACGCTGTTCTTCCTACCTTTGTTCTTCTGCACTGATAGTTTTTAAAATGAAAGCCCTAATCTGTATTATATAGGATCATTAATTTCTGCATTTTACACTTGAGCAACAGCACTCTGATTATCTGCGGCAATGAAAAGTAAGCAGCCCTGCTTTTGCAGACTTAATTACCTACTGCAGGGCCTTTCTTCTCCCTGTTACCACAAACAGTCTGGAAATGGGGTCAAAAGCATGATTAGAAACCAAATTAGCCACTGAATCCAGCAAACAAACATGGAAACAGATCCAATAAGCCACTCTGATACAGAAGTCAGTTTCCTATCATACCTGGGTTTATCCAGAGTGTCTCTTAATTTCATATCCTTTGCAAGAACAAAACCACATTAACAAAGGCTGTCCAGTCACTTTTATAGCTGAGAAAATAAAATGAACTTAATAATAAGCAAGGGATCAGCATTATGGTAAATTAGAGTCCATCTAGGTAAGAAGAACTGTTTTGGAATCTGATTTATAGGTCATATAAATGACCAGAATAACACCTACATAGTTTTAAAAAATAATCCTCAGATTTTAGCTTAAAATTATAAAATAGACAGTTTGTTGGTTTATAAACTACTGTCATATTAAAAAAATAATTAGCATTAGCCTTTTTAATATATTTTTATATATTTGTCTTTCATTTGAGAATGTTATTTGTATACCATTAATAGGTATCTTCTAAAGCCCAATCAATATGACCAATCCTATCCATATAGTATTTTTCTTTAATCACATCCAGGTTCTAAAAAAAACACTAAAGTGCCCAGGGAATTTGAAGGCATTTTCTAGCTACATACAAAAGAATGATGTCTCATAGATTAAAGTCTTCCTTTTCAAGGAATTTAATGGACAGTAATAGAATTTTATACCATAAATGAAATGCTTATCGATTCATATTAACAGGGATAATAATGTTTACTTACAATATTGACAGGTACAGTAACATGATGATCTAATTTGGAAGACTGTGGAACAAGATAGCTACTGGTTAAAAATATTCATAAAAGGTAACGGGGAAACAAAATGATAAAATATTTAAAGAACACACAGGGAAATGAGTCAATAAAAACCATAGTTAACATTAAGAGATCATTCAGTTCCATTTAAAATTTGCTTACTTGAATATATTGCGCAGAAATGCAACTAACCATGACTGCTAAAGTTTAAAATATGAAATCTAATCCTATTTTATTTATAGAATAAATGTTCAGAAAAACAATAGTTTAATAAGATTTACTTATCAATAAACAATCTTGGGTAAATAATCTGGCTATATTTAAAAGTCATGGCTTATATCTTCCAGGTGGCTACATTCTTATAACATACTCATAAAAGTAAGAGTCCTCAGAGTCGCTTATAGCTTTATAATAGTTATCTATAAATTCCCATGTACACTGAAAAAATGGGGGGCGGGGACATAGTTTTCCTTAGAATAACAATTCCTTCTATGGATTTTTGTCCATTTCACTTGTATTTTTAGCTAATCTCTTAGATTCAATTATAACCAAAGATGAAAAAGTTTATATTTCATAATGAAGACACCATGTCTGCTTAACAAAAATAAGGTAAAGATCTGAACAATTATGTAGTGAATATATAGAAAATATACTGAATAGACACAATAAGCTAGGCCACAAATCTTTTCCTTTACTCAAAGTTCTTTCAGTCCTTTTCTTTTGAGGTTAGGGGGAGTTTCTTTCAATCTATACTGTCTAATAATTTAATGGATGCTTCCATTTTGTGACCACAGCCTTGACTACAATGAGGACTGAAAGCTCACTGAATTAGTTTTGAAAAAAACCCTTAAAGATAGCCAACTATTTCCTGACTTTTCAGAGGATATCAGTAAAATATAATACCCATGTATGATTGAACTGAGGACATATTTCAAGGAGACAATCATCTCATTGTTACTAGTTCATTTTTCTAGAGCTATTTTCTCTCATCACAGGACCATTGTCCAGTGAACATAATTTTGGAGCAAAAGAACCTTACAGCCCATCCATGTTGAACACACCTTTGCTACCTGCCTATTCTTAGTTTGAGGAATTTTGTCAAAAAATTCAACCAGTCAATCAATATTTATCATCTGCTGAGGCAATTTGTGCTTGGACAACATAAAAGAAGTAAAAGGCCTAAAAAAGCTTATAGTCCAATAGAAAAGACTTTAAAAATAACAACATTCACAATACAAAACACATTCTACATGAGTGAGCCACGGTACTTTAGGAAGTATAAGCTATGGAGCTGGGCAGATGTGAATTAAATTCATCCTTTCCTCATAAGAGACATGAGACCTTACAGAAAAAAAGAGAATTTTTAGCATCAGTTTTCTTACCTATAAAATGAGAATAGAATTTTCCAATTATCAAAATTTAAAGAGATTTTATCACTATTAGAAGTATTTCATTTGTGGTACCTGGCATGTAATGGGTGACACACACACACATAGCTTCTCATCAAGACCATGACTGACTCCTCACTGTGCTCCTGTGTGCAAGCACATTGCAAACAACAGACGTACCTGTGACCTCACGGCTAATATATAAGAGGTGGTTAGGAAGGCAAAGAGACCGAGGCAGAAAACTTAACAAAAATTGCACAAACCTAATCAAGTGGCAACGAGGAAATAATGTGGTCATGTTGGAAACAGAATCAAAGATCGGGAGAATAGACAAAGACTCAGAGAAGCTTTGGACATAGGTACAAAGAGGACTGACATACAAAAAAAGCAGTAAACAATCTAAAATTCATAAGGTTTTTCATTCAGTGGAAGAATACCAGGCATATAAAGAAGAAGGAACACACAGCCTAATATAAGGAAAAGAATCAATTAATTAAAATGTCTCCGGAACTGATATTCATTATAATTAGCAAGATTCTGGATATCATTCAGATTAAAAAATAAATTACATTCTTGACAACAAGAGATAATTAAGAAACAAAATTTAGGAAACAATATTATTTAAATATTACCAATATTTTATATAACATGGATAAATTTAATTTATCTAAGATAGCACTAAGGTATATACTGAAATGTTGTGGGATGATCTTTACAAGGATGCTGGGTTGCTCAGATTTTCATATGGAATAAGCACTAATCTGATCCTATTTCATACCACATACAAAAATTAATTTCAGTCAGACTGTAGATTATGCATGAAAATTAGAACAATAAAGCTTCTTGAATATAATATATATCACCATAATCTGGAGTAGTAAAATATTCCTAAATAGAATATTATTCATACAGAAAAACTTGATAAATTGAGTTAAATTAAAATAGCTGCCATTTGTGATAACATGGAGAGATATTAAGAATATCATGCTAAATGAAAAAGTCAGATGAAAAAAGTCAAAATCATGTGATTTTACTGATATGTAAGATGTAAAACAGAAAGCAACAGATGAACTAACAAGACTAACAAACAAAAACTCATAGACACAGACGACAGCTTGGTGGGTACCAGTCGGAAAGGGGAGTAGAGGGAGGTAGAAGAGGTTAAATGGGGTACAGGAAAATACTTGATTTGGGGTAGAGAACATACAATGAAATGTACAAATGATGTATTACAGAATTGTACATTTTAAATTTATATAATCTTATTAACCAATGTCACCCCAATAAATTTAATAAAATTTAAGAGAATGTATATTCTTCAAAAAAGAGTGGTAAAGAAAATTACAAAGTAGAAGATTTTTTCACAAATATAACTAATAAGAGATATAGAAAAAATATATATCTGAGGTATATAAGGGATCTCTTTTAAGTTATTAATAAAAAGATCTTATAATGAATAATATACAAAGGACTTAAACCAGTGCTTCACAGCAGAGGCTACCAACATGACCAATTAATACATAAAAAGTTTTCAACCACATTGGTCATCAGGGAAGTACAAATTAAAACTACAATAAGATCATACACTTACCAAAACAGCTAAGATTAGAAAGATAACACTAGAAAAAGTTGGTGAAGATGTGGAGCAATTGTTGCTTTTATATACTGGTAGTGGGAATATGAATTGATACAATAACTTTGGAAGACCTTTTGAAATTATCTATTAAAGTTTAATATGTGCATACCTTAGGACTCTGCAAATCCAGTGCCTGTTATATATGCAACACAAATGTTGTTGCAAATGTTTACCAAAAGACATGTACAAAAATATTCATAACAGTATAGTTGATAGTAGAGAACTTTAAATAACCAAATGCCTTTCAATAGTAGACTAGATAAATGAATTACAGAACATTAACACAATGGAATAGAAGAAAGTAATGAAATGGGGGAAATACTGCCAAATGCAACAATAAGGCTGAATGTCACAAACATAATACTGAGTGAAAGAAGCCAGTGAAAAAAGTATATATGTTATATAATATCAATTATATGATGCCCAATATAATAAAATTAAACTATAGTGTATGTGAAGATAAAACTATTATTACTCATGGTCAGGAAATGAACCTTCTAAAAGGATTCAAGAGAATGGAGCAAAAGCTCCTGGAGGGCTGAGAGCAGTCCCCATTCACGCTGGTCAAACTGGAAAATTTCATAACTCGCAAAGAATTGGGTAGAGTATTCAGAGGATCACACCTAGGCAGTGAGGCATAATTAGCCTTAGACTGAACAGTGCCCTGGATGTGCTTAATAAATCACAAAAGCCAGGCCCAAAAGGATAAAACTGTTTCCAAAAGGTGGTTAGGAAGGCAAAGAGACCGAGGCAGAAAACATAACAAAAATTGCATAAACCTAATCAAGTGGCAACTGCATCACAGGAGAAAACTCAAGAAAATTTATAAGATATACAAAAAATCAACACCCAGTACTATAAAATTCATGCTTGGCATCCAAATAAAGAGCACCAGGCATGCAAAAAGTAAGAATAGATAACCAATAACAAGGATGATCAATGAATCAAAACTGCCCCAGAACTGGCACAGATGTTTAAATTAGCAGATAATTACATTAAAAGAAGTATTATGACAGTGTTCCATATGTTCAAAATGTTATGTAGAAATATGGAATATGTAATAAATATTTTAAAGAAAGCTTCCAGAGATGAAAAATGTAATGTGTAATGTGAGACTACCACTAGGAAGAATTATCAGCAGATTAGACATTGCAAAAGAATTCATTAGTGAACTTGAAAACAGCAAGAAACTGTAAAAAATACTTAGCAAGAAACTATCCAAATAACACCTAGAGTGGAAAAATAACTTTTTAATAAAAGAAAGAACATCAGAGAACTGTGGGACAGCTTTGAGGAGACTCATATGTATGTAGTTGGAGTCCCTAAAGAAAAGAAGGAAGACAGAAAAAAAATATTTGAAGGGTAAATGACTGGGGTTTTCCAAAGCTGAGGAATATTATAAACCCACATATCCAAGAAGCTTAATAAACCTGAAGCATAAAAAGCATAAAGAAAACTATATAATGGCACATTATAATCAAATTATTCAAAACCAATAATAAAGCAGATAGTCTAAAAGTAGGCAGACCCCAAAAAAATTGTTGCATACAGTCAAAAAAAGATAAGGATAAAACAGCAAAATTCTCCTTAGAATCAATGCAAATGAGAAGACAGTGGGTCAAAAATCTCCAACATACTTAAAATATAAAACCATCATTCTATAAATTATACATGTTAATAATATCTATATACATAGTTTTTCTTAAGATAAAATCATATTAATTCACGCTTTTTGCCAAAGTGTTCAACTTAGTGGTTTTAAGTATATTTACAATATTATGCAATCATTACCATTATCTAATTCCAAAACTTTTCCATTACCCCAAAAGACACTCATATCTCCTAATTCTCCCTTCTGCCAGAAACCAATAATCTACTTTCTGTCTCTATAGATGTGCTTATTCTGAAGATTTTATATAAATAGAATCATACAATATCTATCTCATTGTGTCTGGCTTTGTCCACTTAGTAAAATATTTTCAAGCTTCATTCATCCACATTGAAGCATGTATCAGTACTTCATTTCTTTATATGGCTGAATAATATTCCACTGCATGGCTATACCACATTCTGTTTATGAACTCATCAGTTAATAAAATATTATTAATAATGCCATTAACATTTGTGTACAAATTTTTGTGTGACACAAGTTTCCATTCTCCCAGGTATATATCTAGGAATGTAGCTGCTAAATCATAGGTTAATTCTATGCTTAAATTATTTCAGGAACTGCCAGGCTATTTTCCACAGCAGCTATACTATTTTGTACCTTCACTAGCAATTTATAAGCATTTTAATTTCTTTACAGTTCACCAATATTTGCTATTTTCTTTTATGTTGACTGCAGCCATCCTAGTGTATATGAAGTGATATCTATTGTAGTTTTGATTTTCACTTACCTAGTGACTGATGATGTTTAGCATATTTTCATGCACTTATTGACCATTTGTATATATTATTTGGAAAAACGTATGTTCAAATAATAAAGGCCATAAAAGACACACCCACAGCCAACATCATACTCAATTGGCAAAAACTGCAAGCCTTTCCATTAAGATCGGGAATAAGACAGGGATGTCCACTTTCAACGCTCTTATTCAACATAGTACTGGAAGTCCTAGCCACAGCCATCAGACAAGAAGAAGAAGTAAAAAACATCCAAATTGGGAAGAAAAAACTAAAACTGTCTTATTTACAGATGGCATGATGCTGTATTTAGAGAATCCTAAAGATTCCACAAAAAGCTACTGGAACTGATAAATGAATTCAGTAAAATAGCAAGATACAAATTAAATATACAGAAATCAGTTGCATTTTTATTCAACAATAATAAACTATCAGAAAGTTAAGAAAACAATCCCATTGACAATTGCTTAAATAGATAAAATACCTAGAAATAATTTAACCAAGGATGTAAAAGACCTGTGCTTGGAAAAGTATAAGACACTGAAGAAAAAAAACTGAAGGAGATATTAATAAGTGGAAGCATATACTGTGTTCATGTATAGGAAGTTTTAATATCTTTAAAATGTCCATACCATGTAAAGCAATCTGTAGATTCAATTCAATTCCTATCAAGATACCAATGGCATATTTCACTGATCTACAACAAATATTTCAAAAGTTTATATGAAACCACAAAAGACCCTGAATAGCTACAGTAATCTTGAGAAAGAAGAACAAAGTTGGAAGAATCATGCTACCCGACATCAAACTATACTACAAGGCCACTGCAGTGAAAAGAGCATGGTACTGGCTTAAAAATAAACACATATATCAATGGAACAGAATGGGGAGCCCAGGAATAAATCCACACCTTTACAGTCAATTAATATTTGACAAAAGAGGAAAGAACATACTAAAGATAGTCTATTCACTAAAAGTATTTGGAAAATTTGGCAAATACATACAAAAAATTAAACTAGACCACCTCCTTACGTAATATACAAGAATAAACTCAAATGGGTTAAAAACTTAAATGTTAGACTCAAAATATTAAAAATCCTAGAAGAGAACATAAGCAGTAAAATTTCAGACAGTTCTCATAGCAATATCCTTTTTGATACAACTCCTCAGGCAAGAGCAGCAACGACAACAACAAAAATCAAACGGGAGGACATCAAACTAAAAAGATTTTGCACAGTAAAGGAATCCATCAACAAAATGAAAAGACACACAGAATGAAAGAATATATTCAGCAAAGGTGCATCTGATAAGGGTTAATATCCAAAATTTATAAAGAACTTACAAAACTCAACACCAAAAAAACAACCGAATTTTAAAAAATGGCAAAGAACCTGAATAGACACTTCTCCAAAGAGGACACACAGATGGCCAATAGACACGTGAAAAGGTGCTCAACATCACTAATCATCAGAGAAATGCAAATTAAAACCACAATGTGATATCACCTCATCATCAATAAATCATCAATAAATCAACCAAAGTGTGCTGGTAAGGATATGGAGAAAGGGAGATACTTTTGCACTGCTGGTGGGAATGCAGATTGGTACAGACACTGAGGAAGTCAGTATAGAGATATCTCAAAAAATTAATAATGGACCTGCCTTTTGACCTAGTGATCCTACTTCTGGGAATATATCCAAAGGAACCCAAACACTAATTTGAAAGAAAAAAGCACCCCTATGTTCATAGCAGCATTATTTACAATCACCAAGATACGGAAACAGCCCAGGTGTCCATCAGTAGATGAGCGGATAAAACAACTATGGGACATTTACACAATGGAATACTATTCAGCCATTAAAAAGAAAAAAGTTTTACCCTTTGCAACAGTATGGATGGACCTGGAGAACATTATGCTAAGTGAAATAAGCCAGTCAGAGAAATAAAAATACCATATGATTTCACTCATATGTGGAACCTAATGAACAAACTGAATTAACAAGGAAAATGGGGACAGACTTATAGATAGAGAGCAGAATGGTAGCTAGTTGGGGGTGGAGGAGGGTAGAGGGATCGAGAATAAAGGAGAAAAGGACTCATGGACGTGGACAACAGGGTGGGGATTGCTGGGGGGGAGGGGATATAAGGGGACTAAAAGGTAATGTAAAATAAATAAATAAATAAATAAAAAATAAAACAAATTTGTGTCTTACATTATTCTGGACTCAACCAAACAACTTAATGTGATGAGAGAACAATAGACATTTAAAACTGATGATATCTAAAAAAAAATATTTCTCACAAACTCTGAGGAAGCATGAGCTGAAACTTAAGAGAGCAAAACAGGAAAAGAGAATGTCAGGTCCAGGAAAGAAAGGGCTCCGCCCAGGAGAAAAGGAGCGGAAGTCCTGGAATGAGGGCTGTGCCACAAGGCATCCAATCCCAGATTTTAAAATGGCAGAGCACCCCAGTGAGAATGAGGTCAAAATTTACTCATCAAAAAATAAAGTTATAAATGACATTATTTACAAATAAAGTCATATTGTTATAAATATCTACATTATTTCTAAAGACCATTACATTATTTAGGATTGTGGAGTCAAATACCAGAAGTTGCAGCAAAACAGATGGGAAAAGTTGACTGGCCTCCACTGTGTGAGAGCAGGTAGAAGGGCAGGAAAAGATGTTATTTTTCATTATAAAACTTGTGGTATTTTATGATGTTTCAAAATAGATATGTGTATTAATTTTACACATAACAAATAAAATAAAAACATTTATGTCAATTGATGGAACTTATGGACTATTAGTGGAATATATGTTAACAGGGAAATGTCAAAGACGCTGCATGATATTAAATGAAACCTGTATATGCATGAATCATGTCCCAGCCTTGCACTTCAGTTACCACAGGACTGTGCAAAGTGAGTACACAGATCCAATACATATGAGTTTTTATTAACATGGTAGAATGCTAAGCAGAATTCCTGTACAAGTTTTTAAAAATCCCATTTGGAAACTGATCCTTTAATATTATCTAACTAGTATCCTTAAGAGGTTTGCTTTCTCCTCAATCCATGTAAACAATTTTAGATATTTTATTTAAAAGTAAATTCCTTTAAGAATATGTGGGTCTTAGAAAATAAACCATGTCATATATATTTTGGAAGATGTTTCTAGAAGATTTCTGCCTTTTGGCAAGTACCATAATATCTTTCCTTGAGGAATTTTCTGCTGTCAGTCCTCAGTAAAAATAGGGTGCTTGGAAGTGCACTGATGCATAAAGATCAATTAAAAACTTAAGTAAAGTTTTAGGATTTTGTTTAATTTAGTGCTAGTATTAAATAAGGGTTCAAATCAGTTCTTACTTTATCCTTATCAATTCATGCATCAGAAATTATAATTACCTTTTTTCTAGTCTTTAATTAATTTTACCAATAATCTGTATAATATTCAAGATGGTTTAAATTGTATTATCTAAAAGAAAATGTTTAATTCATAGTGATTACTCTGTACAGTTGATAATTACATTGTTCCCTACAGAGAAGGGGCACTTGTTCAGGATAAAAAGTTTTAGAACAAGCAGCAAAGTAAATCTATCCCACATAACATGAAAGTGCAAAAACAAAAACAAAAACAAAAACAAAACCTCAAAGCTCATTAAATAAATTGTTTGTATATGTATATATATATGACAAAATTGATACATTGAAAAATTTATATACGTTTAAAGATTACATTCTTAGGGAATATCATGTTTTGTAAATGAAATTATAAGTTTCATGGTTCCTTTTTACTTTTAAATCAACATTAAGAAAATATAATTTAAGAAGAGATAAAATATACCTTACATATTATATACCTCTGTTACCACCTCCACAATTGGGATAAAAATTTTACCCTTAAAATTTATCTTATGCCAATGTGCATCTACCATACTTCCTTCCACCCCAACCAACCACTGTAGTACTTCCTGTCACTGTAGATTAGTTTGCCTAAGCTAGAGTTTCATGTCAGTGAAACTGTACGGGAATATACTATTTTTGTATTTGACTCCTGTTGAGCATATGTTTTTAAGACATCCATATTGTTGCATATGTCAATAGTTTATTCCCTTTTATTATTGAAGAATATTTCATTGGTGATGGGCATTTGTGTTCTTTGGAATTTTGTCTATTATTAATAAAATTGCAATGGATATTTGAGAACAAGTCTTTGTGTGAACAAATGTTATTGTTTATTTTAAATACCAAGAGATAACATTGCTAGGTCATATGGTAACTGCCAGTATGTCTTTCAAAGTAGGTGCACCATTTTATACTCCCACCAATATACGTGAGAATTGTAGTTGCTCTTTGTCCTCAATGATATTGTCAGTCTTTTTAAATTTTAGGCTTTCTAGTGTGTTAGGTAAAAAGCCTCTGAGGCTTTAATTTACATTTCCCTAATGGCTACTGATGACTAATGATACTGAGCATCACAATGTGTGCTTACTAGCCACTTACATATCCTCTCTTTGTGATGTGACTCTTCAAATCTTTCGCACATTTTCAAAATTGGGTTGTCTATTTTCTTACCATTGTATTGAAAGACTTCTTCACAGATATTCTAGATAACAGCCTTTTTCAGATATATTTGTTGTGACTAATTCTTCCTTGTTTGTGAATTGTCTTTTTATTTTCATAATAGTATATTTTTCATGAGATGATGCTAATTTTAAGAAGTCTAATTGACCTCTTATTTTATTTTATGCTTAGTGTTTTCTATGCCATTCTAAGTTATCTAACTACCCCAAGGTGGCAAATATTTTCTCCTATTTTTTACCTGTTAGTTTTATAGTTTCAGCCTTTGAGTTCTTTTCCTGTGTAGAGGTTTCTTCCTTGGCATCTTACAGTCTCACCCTACGCACAGGCAGTTCAGTCGTCCCCTAAAGACTGAACAAGACCTGAGTGCAGATGACTGGAGCCCTTTCTCTCGGCCTCTCCAGTCTCTCAGTACTCTTCTCCACAAAGTTCAGCCACTTCTCGCTCTTTGAACTTCAATCTGTCTCTTCATCTGGCTTTGCTTGAGTTTGCCATGAGCTTTAAGGTGCCTAAAGTGAGAAAGCTTAGGGCTCAACTTTTGCAATTCTCTTCTTTTTGACATCACAGTCCAAAAATTCTGGTTTATGATATTCTGCGCAGTTTTTAATTGGCCACAGTAGGAAGTCGAGTTTGCTTTTAGCAACTCGGTCATAACCAAAAGTGGTCATAACCAGGCAGGTGGACTCATGAATAAAAATATATAAAACATATACTAAATTGAACAACAAATATTCAAAATTGCTTAAATTTCTCCAATTTTTGCACCTTTACATGGTAACTAGCCACTGAAGAAAGCATAACTACAGTGAAGATATTAGGATATTTTCCAGATAAATCATTAAAAATGTTAAAAGATAAGACATTTATATTTCAAAAAATATATTGGACCATTATGTTAAAAATAATAAAGCCATAGGAATTATAATATGTGCAGTAATATCAGGGAGCAATTTATATATTCTCCAGATAGTGTTAATAATATTTTTATAAACTTTCTCTCATCAATCAAAATTGTAATAATAGGTATATTAGGGCTGGAGTTGGTTCTTTGTTTTCTTCCCCATGATGTAAGAAGACATCCTGTGGTTACTATAGAATTTAAACCCGGGTGGTCGCTTCTGATTAAAAGAAATTAAAAAGTTTCAAATGCAAAAGAGAGTTGATGTAATGGGGGGAAAAAGAAGATATTGTAAGATTTTCCACATACGTACCTGTGGCTGCCTGCTTATTCAAGTGATTTGGATGAATGAATCAGTTTCTTTAAATTTACTAGTCAATTAAATCTAACATCTGTTTTAACTACCTTTTTATCACTAAAATTTGACTGTGAGCATCCGAGTATAATTTTTAACATTTGCAGAAACGGTTGAATGTCTTTTCAACCTTAGATAACACATAATCTATTTCTTTCTCTCATTTGCATTGCCTAATCCATTCAGTTAATTTAGCCTCTTTGCAAGCTTGTGAATTTTTTCAAGCCATTATTATACTATGAAATGCCTAACAGTGATGAAATAGTTACCAAATCCTCTTCCAAACATACATCGCTCTTTTCTATTTCAATTTAATGACATTAAAAATAATTATTTTTTGTTATAATGACCCACATCAGAAAAAAACCAATATAGTGAAATAATAGTAATAACACCTTGAATCAAACACCTGCTTATGCTGCATACTTTACCCATGTTTTCCGTCCTGTATAACTTCATTATTTCGCACTTATAACTCAGTACCTGGATCTCAGAAAAGTTAAATACCTTATCCATGGGCACACAGCTCAAAAGTGGCAGAAGCCAGGAGTCAAACCTAGATTTCTGTGGCTTCAAAACAACCCATGGTTATTGATTGTACCATATTGACATCCACTTTATCTGAGTTCTTGTGTATGCAAGTTGATTCTTAAGATGCCTCTTTCTCTTACACAGGACAGGGAAGGAGAAAGAGGGCACAGCTCCCCTGCAAACACTTGACCCCAGCTCCTCTCACACCATAGGTTCTGCCTTTCAATGGCACTGCCGCTCAGGATTGTGTACCCCAGTTATGAAATTTCCAGGCAATCAGTTTTACAAATACAGCACTAGGAGTTTATACCGCTTCATTCAAATACCCTATACTCCCTTCTATTAGTTGTGCCAGAGCTAAAAGATTACTTTAATGTCATTTTACAATCTGAAAATAGAAGAAACATTAGAATTAGAATATTAACCAATTTTTTTCATTGCCAGATTGGATACCATAATTTTGGATAAGTCATTAAATATTCTGCTTTAGTTCCTACATTTAAATATGAAAAATAGTAATTCCCTCACTCTGACCAAATAACATAGCTGAATAAATAGTGATTCAAGGAAGGAAGTGTGCCTTCAGCAGAATTTCAAAAAACTCGAGAATGTGGAGGATCTGGGGCCCTACTTTATAAACAATTTGAATAAAAAACAATCTGTTACAAAATTCATGGGCCCATGAGCACTGTGGTCATTTATGGAGGAAGATTTAGAATAATCGGTAGAGAAAAGGGACTCGGATATTTTACTGTCCAATCAGTGCACACTGCTCCTTGTTCTTTAGTGTCACAAACACCATCCCTATCTAATTTCATATTTCCCACTTGGAGAAAAAGGCAGAAATATTGATATTATTCAAAATGCAATGTTCTTCAAACATGCTTTTATGGAAACGGTATAGATCTTGCCGCTGCAGCTTCCTGGTATCACACACTCAGCGCTGGTAAGACATTACTCAGGGTGGTTCTGCTGCCCTGCAGTCACAAGGCTTCCAGTGACTCAAAAGTTGTTTCAGTGACTACAAATGCAGGGAAGTTTGAATGGTGTTTTCTCTTCTATTCGGTTTAAATTTGCCACTCATTGTAATGTAAATTCAGATCTTTTGTTTTAGGTAAGTCTCTTTTGTACAAAAAATGGCTGGTTTTTATTTATATTTTTCTAATTCCACCATTTTTTGTCTTTCAACTAGAAGGTTTTAGATCACATATTGATAATGGCTCTTGCCACATTTGGATGCATTTCTATGCTTTAATTTGGTGATTTTATTTTTTATTACTTTTTCCCATTATCTTTACATTTTTGTTCTCTCCTTCCTTGCCTCTTTTGGACTGAGCTTTTGATTTTCACCTCCATTCTAGTTCTTTTTTTCTCTGCTAGCTTGAAAGGATTGGAAGTTAGTGTTCTGCTTATATATTTATGTGACCATCCTCAGAATTTCTACAGGCTTATTTACCTCAACAAATATCTAAGGTTAATTAACATTTTTCTCCCCTCCCAAATAGTACCAGGACTTCAGGCCACTTGAATTCCAGTTACCCCTATTCTGACCCATCTGCCATTATTGTCTAGGAAGTCTATTATTCTTATATTTTTGTACATATATTTTGTCAATTTTCTAAGACGTGTTAAACTCTGGCATTTGGGGGGCTGATAAATGTGAGCTCTGACAGAGAAAGAGCAATAAAAGATGATTCCGAGATTTTAGTTTGAGCCATGGTCTGGGTGTTGCAACAAACCAAGATGGAGAGAAGACCGGGTGGAGCGTGCACAATGGAAAGGGAGGTAAATGATTAGGAGCGAAGTTTTGGGTTTGTTCTGTTGCTGTTTCTAGTAGGTCAAGTGCAGAGAACTTATCTAAAACTACGTAGTGACAAAATGACAACACTATTAAGAAAAAAATAAATTTTTCATTGTGTTTCATGATACATAGGTCATTGAGGACCCTGAGAAGTTCATTTGCATGGATTAGCTGGGGACAACCTTATTGAAACAGATATTACAGAGGATTGGAAGGGTGTGTGTGTCTGTGTGTGTGAGAGAGAGAGAGAAAAAAAAAAAGAGAGAGAGACTGGAATAGACAACTCTTCAGGAACGTTTTTGCCCTAACGGGGGCTGAGAATGGGGCAGTGTGTAAAAAAGAAAATGGGGTCAAGAGATGTTAATTTTTTGTTGTATGTTTACAATGGGTAAATGAAAGCATGTTAGTTATGCTAAATAGGCAAAAGGAGGAAAGGCAGGTATACAAATAATAGAAAGTGGAGGAAGATTTCTTGAACACTGTATTTGCATAGGCAAGAAGGGATGGGATTTTGCATTTTACTGCAATAAGGGAGGTTTGGCTTTAGATGGGAGCAGGATTAGCTCACCTGAGGCAGAGGATATCCACACATGTTAATGTGGCTCCGGCGTTCTGACCCCTGTTTCTGTGGCCTGATGAAGCCGGGTGTTAACTTGGGAGTGCGGGCTTGGTTGGCGCTCCTGGCCTCCGCATAGAAGCTAAAAGTCCTGCCTGATCCTTGTTGGAAAAGTGTAGAATAACATTGTTCATTGTCGTTTTATTTCTTCATCTGTTTTACTTATTTTAAAATATGAACTCATGGTAGTTGGGGTTTTGTTTGTGGGGATTTTTTGAGGATTTTCTTTTACTTCTAATGAGAATGTGGTGGCAGCAATAACCTGGAATCGACATTATTAAAAAATCGGATTATGGTCATTGGGACACACACTTACTATGAATTCAGACCACAAACCCTCATAAGTCAAGATTTGTGGTCAGGAAGCCTCCAGAATCTTCCTTTCCTCTTTTTCTGCTTTGCTAGGCCAAGCCTGGAAGAGGCAGTAGTGCAACCCCCTCACTCTTTTTTTTTTTCTTTAATCCTCACTTAAGAACATGTTCATTGATTTTAGAGAGAGAGGACAGGAGAGAGATTGAGAGAAGGAGAAAGAGAGAGACTTCGATGCAAGAGAGACATTGATGTGAGAGAGAAACATCAATCTGTCACCTCCCATACACACCCCTACCAGGGATCGAACCTACAACCTAAGTATGTGCCCTAGGTGTATGGGACAACGCTCCAACAAAAAAAGCCACCCAGCCAGGGCATGTGCCCTCACTCTTTGTAGGGTAGTTTTTCCAAGAACTCCTCTTGAGTGTCACCTTTCCAGAATTTTCATTTCACGCAGAGACAGGCACTCTGCCCTGCTACCCTGCGCAGGCCCCAAGCTCCGCCTCTTCTGAATCACGGACAAGGACAGCATCTAGGCAAACTCTGGCTGCATGGTCCCTTGCTCCTCTGGGTTCTTGTCTTCCTTCTGTTGCTGATCTCTAAGGAGGCGTCTTTCCTATATGCAAGTTCTGCTATAAATTTAATATAAGATATGATATTATTTCTTCAGTGATTTTGTATGCTATAGCTAAAGGTGTTGCCCTGAACAGCTAGTATAGTATGTTGCCAGAAATGTAATTTCTTCTCATTCAGACATATTTTTTTTTAAAATGGTATAATTAACAATAAACACTCAGGGATTGACCATGTAGTTTAAGATAAGGATATATTGCAAAAACAGATGATATACTCTGATTCCATTATTTTCATTTTTTCCCATTTCCTCTTCAGAGCTAACTTTTATCCTGAATGTGGTCCTTTAATTTCCATGAATGTTTTTCTACACTTATAGTATACATATATTCCCATAAAAATATGTAAATTTTATATTTTTTAAAATGTATATAAAATTTACATATGAAGGGGACCTCAAAATTCAAGAATTATCTTCTGGAGAGTAGACCCCTTGTAGTAGTTTTCCCTAGCTAAGTGAGTGTTCTAGGAACCCATCTGTATCAGTGTACCAGCTGGTGGTGTTGTGAGAGGCTGCATTCAACTTCAGTGAAGTTTTTTTTGAAGACCATTTCAACATGTTTGCCCATTTCGTGATAATGCACCTGCCCACACCACGCTGAGTGTTTAGCAGTGTTTGACCAAAAATGGCATGACCCCCATACCCTGTCCTCCCTATTTATGTGATCTCTCCCAGAGCAGCTTTTTTTTCTTTCCCCGGACAGAAAAAGTCCTCAAAGGGAAATGTTTTGCTGATGTGGAAGAGGTGGGACAAAAAATGACGGAAGCACTAAAAGACATCAAAACTGATGAGTTCAAAAATTGTTTTGTGCAGTGGAAAGTGTCTCAATAGGTATATTGCATCAAATGGAGAGTACTTTGAAGGTGGTTGAAGTTTAAACATGTAAGAATGAATACACAATTTTTAATAAATAAATGCTGGGGTTTTTTGGCCCCCCACCTTTGTAAATGCTATATCAAGGAGCCTTTCTCATCATAGCCTTCCACAACTTTCTCATTTCACTCAATGTTCTGTTTTTAACATTAAGCTCCAGTTCTTTCATTTTCAGAGTTATGTAATATTCCATTGTTTATTCTACAATTTATCCAGTTCCCCAGAGATAAATATTCATATACATATACACACAGAGAGAGAGAGATAGAGAGAGAGAGAGATTTATTGCAAGTAATTGGTTCATGTAATATTTACAGGGGCTGAGAGCTGCCAAGATCCGCAGTCAGAAAGCTAGAGACCCAGGAGAGCCTAGAGTGTAGTTCTTGTCTGATCTGAAAGCCTGAAAACCAGGAGAGTTGATAGTGCGTGTTTCGGTCTGAAAGCCAGCAGGCTCAGATTTCAAGGAGAACCGATGTTTCAGTTTGAGCCTGAAGTCAGGAAAATAGCGATGTCCCAGCTCACGCAGTCAGGCAGAGTCCCCCTAGCCCATTACTAGTGAGAGAGTCAGCCTTTTTGTTTTATTCAAGCCTTCAACTGATTGGATGAGACCCACCTGCATAAGGACGGGCAATTTGTTTTGCTCAGTCTTCCAATTGAAATGTTGATTTCATCCAAAAACATCCTCACAGACACACCCAGAATAATGTTTGACCAAATGTCTGGTCAACCTATGGCCCAGTCAAGTTGACAGGTAAGATTAACCATCACGTAGCAGTTGTGATTTTGTTCAAATTTCTCTAATTATATACAAATAAGTGAAATTATATGTGTATATTCAGCTCTTCTAGGTATTTTCAAATTTCTCTCTTATGTAATTTCTCCTATTTATATTCCAGCACTATTTCACAATTTTATTTGATATTCAGGCTTCCACTTTATAAAGTGCTTTTTAATTTTTTTTCAATTTTCTATTGGATTGAACATGTGTATTTTACATTTTAATAAGAATTGTCTAAATTCTTAGGAAAGGTATAACAATTCACATTTTGATCAGCAGTGCATGATAGAACTGCTTCCATGAATCCTCATGAGCAATTAATGCCATCCCACTTTTTAATTTTTCTTAACCTGGTGAGCAAAAGGTGGTTCTCATTGTTGTATTATTTTCATGTCCTTGTTAATAGAAAAAGTTTATTAGATAAATCAATTTTTTCTTTTGTGAATGACTGGTTCATATATAAAGATAAATATTTATCTAATGTATCTAAACACTAATACTCAAAGAATGCATATTAAATTATTAGAAAGAGAAACCAAATACTATAAAAAAATGAGCTAGCTATATAAATAAGCTAAATTTAAAAAATGAAGAGTGAACCCTCCTTAAGTCACATTTGATCACGATACATTATCTTTTCAAAATATTGCTGAATTTTTTGGCTTTATACTTTTTAAATATACTCATATATTTATATGCATTGTGTATAATAATTACATATAATTTGTATCTAAATATACATTTATATAACATACATAAATAATATAACTAATATAATAATATATATTAAATATACAGGGTGGGGTAAAAGTAAGTTTAAAGTTGTTTATATGGAAAATACTACAATAATCAATAACTAATACAATGATGAACTTTTTTGTATACTCATAACTAAAAGTAGGTTTAGGTTTAAAGTTGTGAGTATATAAAACAGTTAATTCTTGTATTACTTATTGATTATTGTATTATTTTCCATATAAACAACTGTAAACTTACTTTTACCTCACCCTGTATGTGTGTGTATATATATGTACACACACACACACACACACACATATATAAATAATTATTCTATAATTTCTGGATTTTCCAATTTCATTGAATTTTAATTTTTTAATACAAATAAGAATTCCAAACAGCTTGAATTGAAATAAATCTGATCAGGGTGAAAATAATCTTTCCATAATGTTCTGAAACCTAATCATGAAATTATACATTATATATATATATATATATATATATATATATATACACTAAACTTTGTAACTTTCAATAGATTTTTGAAGAACTGCACACAGATATTTTAAATTTCTGGATTAACAAAAAGAATTTATTTATAGATTTAAGTTAAAAGTGGAAGCTATTCCCTGTCATTATTGACTTACACATTTGTAGTCTAAGATATTATCCCTTGCATATTGCTTAAATCCCTTTTGATTTAAATATTGAATTTTTAAATGTATGAATATGTTGGTATATATAGCAATGCCATAGTGAGTATTATACAGTGCATCTCACTCTCACTAATCAGAGATTAAAGCTCATTTCCAGAGGTTAATTATAAATTTTACACCTATAGTTAAAGTGTAAAAATCTGTCTTTTCCAGTCTCGAAAATGAGTCTTTTCCCCCAGGGGTACATAGGTCAGGTTTGTTACTACAAAGACTGCTTTTCTTTTCATATCCTGTAATAGTTGAAGGAAAGACAAAATTGAACATTAAAAATTAACTTTTAAGTTTCTGTATACCTGTTCCTTATTGTTTTATGACTGCTTTGTTATAATATAGAAATTTTGATGAAAGCCATGGAAGAATATGTGGGTTCGCAGAGAAAATACACAAGGAGCTAAAATCAGTAAACACATCTAAATTTGTCATTTCTAATTTATTTATTTATGGTAAACTGGTAACAACAATGAAAATAAAATAAGCATATTTAATTTTCTGACAATGTAAAAGCTTTAGAGAAAGGGAATTTGTGAAAGAAGAGGGAGTCCATTCAAGAAAACAAAATGTTCCAGTGGTAATACCAAAATAAAAATATTTTTAAAGTATTAGCGATTTGATATCTAAATAGATTGTGAAAAATTGACTTATAGATTGATAGAAAGACAAAATAGTTATATTATCTTGATATATTTTCTAACAATCTCTTTTGGGAATATACCTTTAAAAGTATATTAAAGATTATATCTAACATGTTTCAATTCAGATTTTTCTGAAAGTATAAATTTGTTTCTACTGGAGAATGTGTTATTCTCAGAAAAAAAATATAATTGTGGAAGACTGTATTTCATAGCTATATCTATGCTTGGTACCTATTTTCACATTTTATCTTTGAAAAATATGCATTTACTAAGTAAGGTATAAACTGAAATTTTACCAAGGTAAAACTGTATTAATTTATATAATTTATATTAGGGGAATGGTAAATGTTTGCTTTCATATTTTAAGAAAAAGTTGCTAGCTTACACTTATAAGTAATCTGTTGCTAAGTATTGCCTTCTGAGTTATTCCAGTAAGAATTCTATTTGGACTGTGTTGAAATTAATCTTTTAAGGATAAATAGCAGAATATATATGCAAAAAATATTTGAATATATTTTCAAGTAGAAATGTACTTAGTGTTAAGAAAAGCATCTATACCATATATTTATTAAAATATAGTGTTTATTAAAATACCATAATCTGGTATTGATTAAAATACTAAAATCATATTTGGTATCTTTTGAAAAGAGCATTTATCATATGGTTAAGAACTTTGAAACTATTCTCATTTAAGAGCATTAAAAAATAAAATAGGCTACCAGCTTTAATTATTAACATTTTATGAATTGAAAATATTTTAGTTACCACAAAAAAATAAGAAAGAATCAAACCGAAAGAAGTCTTGAAATATATATACTTTGGCCTATGAAAAATTCAGTCTTGGTATTTTTTACATTTTAAAAGACCAGTAAGAACTTTGTCAGGAAGTGATTCCAGGCCAGGGAGTGACATTTAACATTAGCGTTTTTTCTCCTCTTCCAATCCAGCTCTTCACTAATGGACCCTACTGAGGCAGATGTGCTTGAGAACCTCCTGGAAAGCGCTTTACCCCTGCCTCAACTACTAGTGTCCACCATCAAGGTCTTGAACTTCAGTTGACTCAAAATTATTAGTGTTGTTTCCTGTAGCTCAGAATACCCTAGGAGCCCACTCAAAGCACAGAGCTGTTGTCTTTCTGGAGTGTACACAGAGAGAATTGCCTGTGAAGTTGGGCTGTCCCTGCTGAGAGCCTGGGTGTGTCAACCATATGTCAAGGTCAAGGGCCCTGAGTGTTCTGTGCTTTGCTATGCCCTTTCAGGAAGGAGAAAAAAACCTCTTCTCCAACCTGTGTCATGCTCCAGAACTGGCCACAAAGTAATTTTTCTCTGAATCCAAATTCCTAAACTGTGTGTAAAGCATTCTTTTTAGTACATTTTATTTTATTTTGCAGAATTTCTTTCCCTAGAACTTAGATACAAATTCTTACATTCTAAACCAGGAGACAAATCTGAGTTGCAAAAATAATGCCGGTCTGACAACTGAGGCATTGTTAATTTTATTAAGCAATAGTTGTATTCTTTCTATTATGACCTTATTAAGACAAAGTCTTTTCCATGTTTTCCCCCACATAAACTCTTGGCATGATTACCTCACCATTTCTCCAGAAATATGTAAATATCTGTTTCTGAATGCTGAGGGCACTAATTGATTATACCTAGCGAGGTAGCTCCTACAAAAGATAGTTTGTGAATCAACTTCTATGTATCATTGTCTACCAATCACTTAACTACTGATTCACAATAGAAATTATTATGGTAAAATTTAGGATTTCCTATGAACACGAAATCCCAGATCTATAATTTACTGGGTAAAAATTCCAGCTTTTAGCAAGTTATTTCGTTTTTCATCTCTTACCTGTAAAATTAGAATAATATTAGTTCTTTCTCCAAAGATCTGTTATGAGGATTAAACGCCTTAGTTTGGAAAAGATGCTAGGGCAAAAATTAAAAACACAAGATCTCTTGTTTTGGGGGTCCTACCACTCTGTCCTTAGGTTTGCATGGAACTGTCCAGCAAAGATGCCACTGAAATTCTAAAGGTGATCTGCTGTTGTATATAATTTTATCCCTGAGGGAAGAAACAAAAGTATGTCAATTTTAACAGATCAGATAAATGTCTTTTGGAGTTGATCCTCTTTTTATAAATACCCTTAATATTTTCTGATTCCTTTTTTCATTATTCTTTTCATCAAGTGAAATCTTCTTTCTTACCTTTTCACATGTAGTGAACATGTTAAGATTTTAGAAAATTTGAAAAAAAGTGTTAATCAGAGATTTTCATGTTTTAAATATATATTGATTTGACACAGTTGTAAGCATGAATTATTTTGGGTAATAAGTAATATAATTCAGAGTTTACACTGAGCATTTATGTTTTAATAGGAACTTGAGGTTGCCCATAGAAGTGAGAAATACATAAATCTCTGGGAAGGCGTCTATTAGTTTCTGGTTCAAGTTTGACTGTACAACTTAATGTTGTATGAACATTAGTTGGTCATAGTAGCATCCCTGTTTATATCCACTTGATGTTTTTCAAAAACGTAATATCCTATAACGAGCACTGCCTTCTTGAAGGCCATCAAGAATTGGTAAGAGAAAATCCCATTTACTATAGCAACAGCAACAAAAAATAAAGTACTTAGGAATAAACCTAACCAAGGAGGTAAAAGACCTGTACTTGAACAGGAAAGCTACAGAACACAGAAGAAAGAAATTGAGGAAAATGCAAATAAATGGAAGCATATACAGTGTTCATGGATTGGAAGAACTAACATCATTAAAATGTCCACACTACCCAAAACACTCTATAAATTCAATGCAATTCCTATTAAAATACCAATGGCATATGTTGCAGATCTAGAACAAATACTTCAAAAATGTATACGGAACCACAAAAGACCCTGAATAGCTGCAGAAATCTTGAGAAAGGAGAACAAAGCTGGGGGGATCACAATACCTGATATCAAACTATAGTACAAGTCCACTGTAATCAAAACAGCCTGGTACGTCATAAGAACAGAGAATAGATCAATGGATCTGAATAGAGAGCCCAGAAATAAACCCATGATCAGTCTCTATGATCAGTTAATATTTGACAAAAGGGGTATGAGCATACAGTGGAATAAAAATAGCCTCTTCAATAAATAGTGTTGGGAGAACTGGAACAGTACATTAAAAAAAAAAAAAAGAAAGAAAGAAAGAAAAGAAACTAGGCCACAAACATACACCATGCACCAGGATAAACTCAAAATGGATGAAAGGCCTTAATGTGAATTGTGATGCCATAACAGTCCTAGAGAAAAACATAGGCAGTAAAATTTCAGATATCCTATGTAACAATATTTTTGATGATGTATCTCCTAGGGCAAGGAAAATAAACAAATGGGACTACACTAAATTAAAAAATCTTCTGCATGGCTAAGGAAACCATCATTGAAATGAAAAGGAAACCGACTGTATGGGAGAACATATTTGCCAATGATACATTGGGGAAGGGTATAATCTTCAAAATATATAAATAATTCACACAACTCAACACCAGGAAGACAAAAAATCCAATAAAAATATGGGCAGAGGACCTAAATAGACACCTCACCCAAGGAGGACATACAGATGGCCCATGACATGAAAAAATGTTCAGCATCACTAGCCATCAGAGAGATGCAAATTAAAACCACAATGAGATATCACCTCACACCCATCAGAATGGCTATCATCAGTAAATCAACAAACAACAAGTGCTGGTGAGGGTGTGAAGAAAAGGGAACCTTACTGCACTGTTGGTGGGAATGCAGACTGGTGCAGCCACTGTGGAAAGCAGTATGGAATTTCCTCAAAAAATTAAAAATGGAATTGCTTTATGACCCAGAGATTCCACTGTTGGGATTATACCCTAAGAATCTTGAAACACCAATTCAAAAGAACTTATGCACCCTGAATTTATAGAAGTGCTATTTACAATAGCCAAATGTTGGAAACAGCCTGAGTGCCCATCAGTAGATGAATGGATTAAAAAACTGTGGTCCATCTACACAATAGAATACTATGCAACAGAAAGAAAGAAGGAATCCCTACCCTTTGTGACAGCATGGATGGAACTAGAGGGTATTATGCTAAGTGAAATAAGCCAGTCGGGGAAAGACAAATACCTTATGATATAACTTACAGAGGAATCAAATGAAGAAAATAAACTAATGAGCAAAACAGAACCAGAGACATGGAAAGAGAGAACAGACTGACTGCTGCCAGGGGAAAAGGGGTGGCGGGGGAAAATGGTGGGAAGAAGGGGAGCAGAGTAGTCAAAGAACATGTGCAATAACTCACAGACACTGACAAAGTGGTAGGGATGGGCTGTGGGAGTGGAGGATGGGGCAGGATGGAGGAAAGCAAAGGGGAAAATTGGAACTATAATAGAATAAACAAGAACAAAATTTTTTAAAAACTTAAAATTTTAAAATAAGGTAATCGATAAGAGAGAAACTGCCAAATTTCTTTAGGACACGCTCATGGATTAAAATTCCAGTTCATCAACCTTTCAGTGCTTTATTAACAAAGGCCACAGTGTGGCCATTTCTTATTAACCTAACATCCAATTATATGACCTTATGCAGTTGGAGTCTATGTGTCATTTTTTATTTTATCAGGTCAAGCCACGTGCTACCGAAAAACATGGTTCTACGTGGACCCGGGTTACTGACTCCCTCAGCTTACTTGTGTTCTTATAAAACCCATCTGTGCTTTTATCTGCTTTTACACTTGTGTTCTAAAAAATCTACTAATTTGGGATATTAATACTTTATATCTTAAAATATGTTATTTATATGTGATCTGTTGTCAATAAAGTTACTACGTTTAAACAGTATTCTGTTTTACTAATATGCATACAGCAGCTCTCTCAGAAACGGAGAAGGTTGACTTTCATTTTAAGCTGACTAAGATCTTTTATTCTGATGTTTTGCTAAGTTGTGTGATTGCAGATAAAGAAACAAATATTTTGACCAAAAACCCAATTAGAAATTTCATACTTCATACATTCAGTTTCAGACTTCATGGGAAAATATTTGAATACATGTCTCACATTGAGGCTAAAAATTTCTTATATATAAAATCTTTGATATTATATTAATTCAAACATCAGATTTTGGATAATTGAGAACTGATAGTAAATGGGAATTAAAGATTTCTTGTGAGCTCCTTTGTTTATTCTAGTAAAAATGGGGAAGGGGGAGGAGCAAATTAAGGTTTAAAAAGTTTTTTTCTTTACTACGTCAACAATTCTTTTCTCCTAGTGTCCTTGGGTGAAAATACAGACTATTTTGAAGTTGCAAAGTCATAGCCGCCACAGAGCAATGACTTTCATTTCCCATCCTCAGCCATGTCCACCCTCCCATAGATGTCTACCCCTCAGCTGACAGAACTTTACAATAGAAGAATCAGTGGGTTTGTTCTGTTTCTCCCATTCACTCTACATATGACCTTCAGGAGAGCTTCTGTACCTATTGAGTTTTGAGCAATTTGATGCCTCTTTTTTTTTCCTTCCCAAAGTGATGATAGCGGGACTTCTGTAGAAACGAAGCATGGATGGGGACTCACTAGTAAAGCAGTTCAAGCCTAAAGATAAAAGGCCTCCTATGAGGGCAAACAATTATCTTTTCCAAACTAAGTCACCCAGCTTATGAAAGCTTCCACATATATCAGTCGATTCAGATCTATCTAAATTGAAGAGGTCATCTGAGGATAAAGAGTTTTCATTTTTTAATTTGTTGATGGTAAGGAAAGAAATGAAAAGTTCTATTCTTTTATGTACGTAGCCATTTATCTCAGTATAAATTAAATGGTTCCCATTGGAAGTAAATGAAAGAACAAGGTTTTTTATCACAACTGTTTTAAAGCAGGATGATATTTTTGCCAGTGAATCTAGCAAAGCGATCTTAAACTTCTTGCCCTTCGTGAAGAAATGTGAGGTTGCTTTCATTTCCATTGGCATTTTACTGAGCAGACTCTCTTCATTCTAAACTAGAGGTCACAATTTGTTTTGAATTTGAGCTGGAAATAAGATAACAAATATAGCCTAGGGCTTTATGAGATGCCTTTTATCTCTGAATTAGATTAGACAGTCAAAAACTATGGTAAATCCTTTATTATTTGGTTTTTAAGCCCTAAAAATGAAACGCAATGCATACAAGCAAAGTACATTTAAAAGTTATCATTATACCACAAGGACTGCGTATGTACTTTTCCTATATTACTCAATCTATCCGGGAAATAAAAAGAAAACTTCTTTGCCTCTTACATCCTAATTCTTAACAATCTTAGGTTTTTACTGTCATAGATTATCATTTTTAATGCAGGGTAGGTAGAGGTTTAAACTTTAGTGTTTTAGAGAAAAAAGTTTTATTGTTTTTTCCTTTTCATTAGAAAAAATTCATGTTAATTATGCCTCTGCACCTGCCTAATGGGGCTGAAGTAATTCGATTGTCATATTGTTGTAGATTGTTGCTTTGTGTAATGTATCACCCCTGCTGTTCCATTAAAAAAATTCTATACTCTTCCATTATTCAGCAAGGCCTAATGATTATTCCAGCATTTGTACATGCTGCACTGTTATTTTGTTTTTAATTGACTTCACGTTTTTAATTAAGCACATTGGTTTTAACACTGTTGTTGACAAACCTGGTTTTGTCATTATCAGCATTTGCTTCCATACCTGTTGACATTTTATTTAGATTCATTATAAATAATAGAGCAGTATGTTATCGAAGTTCATTATCTACTTTAACATTACTTTATGTCACATATTATTGATATAAAATGGCCTGCAGAATATTTTAAAGGGCCAGTTATTCTGTTTAATGTATATTTTTAAATTGAGTTATTAAATCTTTATTTGTCAATTGGAAATAAAGATTTGATTATTTTTAAATGTGTAATAATCTTTCAAGGAAAAGTACATGTTTTACCCCATCAGTTAAATATAATCACATGTAACAATCACATGGTGATATAATGTTGTTATTTGTTATTAGTGAGACACAAAGAAGTATTTTTTTATAAACTTAATAGATTAACCATTTATGGTCATCTTTTTAAAGAATTGTTTTATTTCTTGAAATTATTTTAAAATTTGTTTAAAATAATTTAAAAATACAAACTGATTGTTGATAGTAATGTTCTTTTAAGCATAGCATAGTAAACTAAAAAATATAATAATACCTTTGGAAAACCCATTGAAATGTCTCCTTTTGAATGGTATCTCAGTCATTTATCACAAGATAATAAAAATTGGGCCATAGACAAAATTAAGTCAAGCTTATTTAGCTGAGATGTTAGAAATTGGTGAACTGAAAGGAAGAACTAGAAAGAAAACAAAATAATGGTAAATTTTAAGATGAGTAAATGTTTTTTAAAAACTATATGATAACATTTTATAGATTTCTCATTTCTCTGAACACAAATCTGGCACAAATCTGGCTTGTAAAACTTTATAAATGGCATAGACATACCTTATTTGGGGAAGGGTTGACATGAGAACTTTTATTTCCACTTTACCATTTTTGTTTTGTTAGTGGACATGAATGAATGACTGAATAGGAGGGTGAATGAATAGGGCACATGGGATTTGCCTGCCATTTGGTCATCTGAGGGACAGAGGACAAAGGTTTCAAAGTGGGCCCTTCTGCCCTTGTTTGGTGCAGCTTCATTGCCGCAGTCCTGACTGCTGATGAGCCTGCTGGCTGGGATTTATGTTCAACCCCTCCTTATGCCTTGGTGTGCCTGACCCAGCCCTATTAGCATAACTTCCATTCCCAGTGACAACATGAATAAAAGATGACTGGTGTGACCTCAGAAAGTGCCAAGATAGTATTGATGTAATGAACCCAATATCCACTGTTTTATGCATTGCCATACAATAGCAATCTTAATAAAAGGTTAAGCAGCATTATAATGCATGTTTCTTTGATGTCTTTCTGACTCACTTCACTTTCTCATTTATTGTTTTTTTTGAGAACAATCAATAATCAAAAAAAAATCTTTTATTTATTTTGGTGAGCTTAAAACAACACAAGACAAACAAACAAGAGAAATTTTGCTTTCAGAGTCTACTCCATTTCAGAAAATAACTTTTGTCCCGGTGGGCATTGGTTTCTGTTCGGCAGCAACTATTACCAGTAACGGACTAGAGAAATGGCTACGTATACTCTGACTTGAACACCTAATTTTAATCTTCAGAATCCTATTCTACTACTTTATTGTCCTGGTGTTCCACATTTTTTCTGATTGTGAAAATCTATAAAGTACACTCTTATTACTGGAAGCCCCTCAATACCAGCCTTGCGTTGCATTTTGTCCTTTTCACTTTGATATAGTTTAAAGATCTATTATGTACGGAACCTTAGACATGAATACTCTGATTATCTTGCTCTGAAAAGCCAATGAAAAAATGGCAAATGTGCATAGCGGAATATTAAGGAAATCCCTCTTTGTGGACTTTCTTGACCTAAAATACCACCAATCAGTTAAAGTTTTCATTACCTTTCTTCTTAGCTGTTTAAATAGGAAGGATGTAAGAGAAAGATGAGAACATAACAGGTACATGTCTGAAATAATATTACACCCTACCAAGAACATCCTTTATTATATTTTTCTTTAAAAACAAAAGCACAACACTCTAATATTCACACTTTCAACAACAAAGGGAAAATGGTGTGCTTTTTATAACTTCTTTCAGGTGGCAAATCACAGGTGATCTCATAATATTATTTTTTGCTTTCCAGCAAGGTCTGTTACCTAAATGATCTGAAAATATGAGAACATGTTAGGACCGAACACTCTATACATCTTTGGGCCTTACAGGCTGATTAAAAATTATTTAGAAATAAGCAATTGCTGAAACATCCTACCACTTCAAACCTCAAATTTACTGCTTGACATATCGGTTGTGTCATTCTGCATTTTGAGTCTGTGATGGTAGAACAATAAATAGGATACAAATTTTTCAAATTCTACCATGTTACCTTGATCATATCATTCTTATTGGAGCACTGGACATATAACGGAAAGTGATGAAATATGATTTAGCATGGCATTATGTAGGCAGGCACCACTGTCAAAGATGGGAAATGGTCATTTGGGTATATCAAGATGTAAAGTTAATTAGACCACATTCATGGGGGCTTTGTCTTAGAAGAAAACAAACTCTATTTCTATCTACAGCCTCTGTAAGATACTTGAGTAATAAGAAAAACATGTTGTATTCCTATAGCCACTGAAGACTTATGGGTGATTTATGTATTTATTTAAGAAAATTCTAACAGTACTATTTCAATTTGACAGTGAGTCTAATTAATAATAGTTTATGAAGTTTCTTGTATGGGGAAAAGTTGTAGAAAAAGGGAGATGCTCCTAATCATTGTTAAGGTAGCATTTGATTTTTAAAGGGAGCAGTAGAAAAGAATCAGGACTCTACGGCCCACAGTGTGATGTAGATTGCTATGCCATTTAGAGAGGATCCTTGGTAAAGATTACGTAGGTATGCACACGGCCCTTTAAACTCAACCTTAATATCGCCAGGAAAAAAATAAAAAACCTGGCTGCTCAAAAAATTGAAGCAGATGTCAGATGGAGGCAGCTGTGGCCTGGGAAATCCAACAAAATTCCAATATTCAAATTGCTTCTCTGGATAAAAACTACTTGATAGCATGATTTTAGATTGGATCTGGACTGCCAGTGAACCATCTGCATAAAACGAAAATAATCTGCTGACACCGTCAATGTAGGTAGGCATCAGTATCATTTGGTCAGAAAAAAGGACCCTTCCAAGGTGTTTTCTGGGGCTTGTCGGGAAAGTGTTATAGTAATTAACCCCAGTTTGTAGAACAGTGAATACCAAAACATAGATAAAAAGTGCCTTTGCTCATTGCATAAGGACTATCTGCAATAATAAAAATAAAAAATAAAAACAAAAAACTCCACCAAAATCAAAGCAATTATCTTCACTCTAATTTTAGGTTCAAAATGGAATAATATGATAGGGATGAAGATTGGGCGAGAATATTGAGAAAATTACATTCCCAACTCCAAGGAAAAAGCGATGATCAATGTGTTAAATCTGACCTTGTCAGAATGATGGAAATGTACAGTGGGTTAATGAACTAACTGTTAGACAAATTGTGAGCTTTAAAAATTCAGTATCACAAGCAAAGAAAGAATTCTCTAAAAAGTTACTAAATATACTTTTTATTTTACCTAGCTATGTTTTGGATAAAATAACTATATGTAGATGCTGAAAGGTTGTTTACAAATAGGTCAGCTCGTGGCGGAAGTATTTCATAATTCAAGATACATCAGCCTTGGAAATAGCTGAGAATAAGAGCGAGTAATCAAAAGTGACCCAAACAATGACATCAGAGTTTCCAGATGGTATAGAAAAAAGTCCATGATTTATGATTGCCAGTGCAGTAAATAAATCTAAAACAATAGGCGTGGATGGGGAAGCAGTCACAGCTGACCACAAGAGCAGTTGCAATGCAACCCACAGAAAGCTCAGTGCCAGAAGTAATTGACATAGTCGTCAAATCAATTTCCTAGGGCGCAGACTCTCAAGCACTCAGTCTGATTCTGTATGCTGCACAACACTCGGATTATACAGCTGTCTCTAATTCAGATAGCCTTCGCTCAATATGAATTCAATTCAAGGAACTGTCTAGAAGTGAACAATAATTATTTAGGCTTCCTTGTGCAGGTTTACTATTTTCTAGTCCAAGTGCTCTTTTTGGAGTTACATACATTTTATATTAATTATTTAACATTTAGCTGACATTTTTTTTCTCACCCTGAATGACCAGACACAGTGATATCCCTGAAATCCATGGTCTTCCCTCCCCGGGCGTGTACCCTATAACGTTCTTTGCACTGACTCTGTGCTTCGTTTTAGTCCACATGGGCAATACCCATGTGGAGGAGGATGGGTAGATGGATCAATTTATTTTTCTGAGTTTCAATTCAATGCAATTCAAAGATAAAATTGAATAATCCTTTGATGCAAATAATTTTTATTGGCATTCATTCATTTTTCATTTATCTAATGTTTGTAGAATATCTGCAGCATGCCAGATACTTGATTTGACACTGGGGTATTGAGATAAGAGACAAAGGTTCTGCCTTCAAAAAACTCATGAGCTTAGAGAACTGTCAAGATAGGTAAAGAATCATGTGAGAATCAGAGAGAAAACACAAAGGGCATAGGGACGCATAGAGGAAGCTGCTATCAGAGCTGTAGGTGGGGCAACACTGGGAGAGCAGCAGGGGGAAGACTTTGGAGACTCCAACACTGCCACTGAGATTTGAAGAAAGAAAAACTTTACCATGTTGAGAGAGGATTGATGGTATTCCAGGCAAGCTCAACAACAAAAAACACATGCATTTTCAGGCAGTTACATACTCCTCAGTGCAGCTAGAACATAGGGTTTGGCAGGAAGAGCATGGAAAGTGTTGAGAAAGAAAAGAGGGAAGATATGGACCAAATGGTCAAGTGCAAGGGTGGGAGGCATATTATTGCTTGCAGAGCACGTTCGCTCACTGTCTTTCATTCAATGCCCACAGCAGCTCATGAGAACATGATTGTCCCTATTTGAAAATGAGCTAGAATTAAGGTTTAGAGAGGCTGGGTCATTCAATGAAGTCACAGAGATGAAAATTAGGCCCAGGTCTATCTGCTTTGAAGACCACATTCTGAACACAGTGTTCATTACTTGGTTTCTCCGTCAAGGTGTTCCCTTGGTGCTGTGCTCTGTCACTTAGGACTTTTAAACCTCTGGAAAACAGAAAGAGGGGAGCGATGAGCCTGACAATAGTATGCAAGAAGGTAAAGGAGAAAGAATAAGCAAAATAGAAACTAGAGTAAAAGGAGGAAGAGGAAAATAATGGTTATTAATTTCAAAACACTATAAAGACAAAACAAACTGGTCAGTATCCTCTAGGGCATATGGAAAGAAGGTAATTCCATAGGGATTGCAGAGTCAACAGAATTTCTATTGTTGCAAAAGATCTTTGAGAGAACAGATTAGAAGATGATAAATCACATCATTAACAAGCTATTTGTTTGCTATTAATTTAACATTCTATCTTTAGAAATAGGGGAGGTTGAAGGGTCAAGGGAAAGATAAGTCGATTATGGGTGCAAACTGGCTGAGCCATCAGCAAGTGTGGAGATGGAAACAATGAATCAGGATGTGACAAATTCTAGTAGTAACAGAGAAGAAAGCCCTGAAGACAAACAAAACTGAAACAAAACAAAACAATGCCAAGAGCTGGGACACAGAACATATTTGGACAAGAAAATGAAAAAGAATAATAAAGAAAATAGCATAGATCACAAAAGTAAAAGGCTTAAAACGAGGAAAAAACTTGTATTGAGAAGAAATTTAAAGTGGAAAACAAGGCCATTTATATACAAAATTAAACCTGGATTACTTTTTAATAAAATTTATTTTAAATATACTTATGAAGCAATATTGTTAATTGTAGGAAAATTAATGGATAAAAATAGTAAAACATAGGAAAAATACTTCTATTTCACTGATCTAACTAATAACAGTTTGTATTTTGATGTACTTTCTTCTACTTACTTTTCTCTAGACGTTTTTATATAATTGTGTTCATAATGTAAGAAATCATAGTTTCCTTTTCTTCTAGTATTTTAGAATAAATATTCACAATGTCACATGATCAATTTTTATAAATATTTCCTTTCAAGCATGCTTTAATCACATTGAAAGCTATCCTGTTGTTATGTCTTTGAGAATAAATATTTTAATCAATGGGTAATTTCCAGATATATGAGTTTACCTAGTTGTATTTTAAGATTTTTATGACTACAAAAACAACTGCATCCTCAAAGTTCAAAAATATTTGAACATGATAACTTACATTAGCAGTTCTAATGAATAAATAAAACAAACATTACTTGTATGCATAGATATTTCCTGTTTTGTTAGGAATTCAAATAAGGAAAAAAATCTGTTTTTCTGTGGTACATGCCTTTGAGTTGGCTCCAACTTCTGGTGACCCTATGAATGAGTGACATCTGCAGTGTCCTGTCCTCAACAGCCCTGCTCAGCTCCTGTAGATTCAGGCGTGTGGCTTCTTCGATGGAGTTAATCCATCTCATATTTGGTCTTCCTCTTCTCTTGCTTCTTTCTATTTTTTCCCCAGCATTATTGTTTTTTCCAAAGAACTCTGCCTTCTCATGATGTGCCAGAAGTCTGACAACTTAGGTTTCATCATCTTTGCCTCCAGTGATGTTTCAATCTTAATTTGCTCTAGAACTCACTTGTTTGTCTTGCTGGAAGCTCAAGGTATCCATCAAGCTCTCTTCCAATACCACATTTGAAATGGATCAATTATTTTATTCTGGAAGCCCTGTTCACTGTCCAACTTCCACATCCATGCATAGTAATCTATTTTTCTCCTTCAATTTCACAAAGATAATTCAGAGGCAGGTTGGAATCCATGGCCCATGTTATCTACTCACATGATTTATTTTTGGCATCTAACTGCCCACAAGGTGAAACAAGTGGGCAAAGAAGAATGCATGGACCTCTCTTTATTAATACAATATGTAAGAACACACAAGGCAGATAGTGTTGAAAGCACTAATCCACTATTCTGTCTAATAAAACACCTGGGGTCATTGTAACCCTTTGGCATAGCTCAGTGGCTACCAGATTCAAATATACTAACTCCAGCGGAATAAGAATTTGAAATATATGGTAGATATACTTGATCAAATTAATCTTATCTAGTTCCAAAACAAGTATCATTTATTATGATTGTGATAAACCATTGCCAAAATTAACAAAATATTATCTTACAGTTTCTATCAGTTAAATTATTTTATTATTTTAAGTTATGTTTCAATGCAATATATTAGATTCCTCTTTATCAGAGGAAGAAAATGATACCACTAGCATTTTTTAAAAGTGTGGATAATATGATTTTCTAAAACCCCCAAAGGAGACAACTTATTAGTGAGATAATAATCTATTTATGTGTTTGCATTGAAATGCACTACAAAAGATGAGGCTATTCAAATTATAGTGGTGTACTTGGAGAAACAAGTAATAGAAAAGAAATATGAAACTGTTTGAACTGTCAAGGCTCCAGATGAAGAAACCCATTTATATAAAAAGATGCTTTTAAAAGTGCCTGCTACTCAATAGAATTCCATTGCCACAAGATGGTTACTTCAGTAGTTCATTTAAGAAAATTTGTTCCTGTTATATGCCCACACTGAGAAAACAGAAGTGAAGCAAATAAACATAGCCACTGCTCTTGCGGAGCTTTGATATGATACATTTTCAGTTTTTTCAGAATGACAAAAATAGTCAAATTCATTTTATCATACACTAAGGAAGTGCACAAGCTACAATTTTCTGACTTGTGCATGTGTTATACATATATATGCGTAACAATGTGCTGAATTGGCTGTAAAAGAGGAAGGTTCACCAATATGCAGAATTTTATGTGAGAATAATGATAAGAACCTTAAACCTGAAAACATTTTGACCTTTGAAATTACATAGTTAATTGCTCTGGTTGTATTTTTTGATATTAAAAGGCACCAGACAATCTTTCAAGAAAGGCTTTCTTTTTGACATATAACATTTCCTATGATATTTGATAGTTGTATTTTATAACCATCTCCTCTTTCTAAATTTTAATATATTGATTCAATTCAAAGAACACATTTTTAAACTAATGAATTACATAGAGATGTTTGAAAATACCTTTATTAATTTTAACTTATTTATTCCTCTCAAATGAATATCTTGAATTCTAAAGCCCTAAGAGCAAGGAAACTTTGAGGTAAATGAGAATAATCTATTAATTAACCCCTATTTTTTTCAGCACTAAATGAGAAAGTATAATTGAATGCAGGTCCAGCTGCCTGCCACTATGAAAGCCAATACTCAAGAGGTAGGTGCCAATGTAAAGGAAAGCGATTTATTTGCAGATGCTGGCCATCTGGGACATGGTGGACTCATATCCCAAAGCTCATGTCCTGGAAGATGGGGACTCATGTCACAAAGCTCATGTCCACCTCATCGGAAGCAGATGTTTTTATAAGGAGGGAGAGGGGAACAGATCAAAGAGATCAAGAGAGGGGGTTGCAAAGCCCTCTACGTGCAGATGAGCTCAGCTCATTCCGATAGGGCAAGTGATGGCTCGGTGTGGGTCATCCTGGCTTAGTTATCCTGGCTTCACTTCATCCTGACTTCACTTCATCCTGGTTCCATGATTAAAGATCAGTAGATCTCCCAGAGCTGGGACACCTGAAGATTGGGGCCTGTATCTTTTGAAGTTGCTCCTAGGATTCTTATACAAACGTGCTGTCCATCTACAAGCTACGTATTAGTCAGAGTCAGCATTTACAGAAACAATGTCAAGAGAATGGTAGGGCGAATTACAATTTCCTGCCGTTACAATTTTCCATTGTTACAAAAGCAAAACTAATCAGTGTTACTGAGGAAGGAAGTTCCATTCCTAGTATTCCCTAGGATGTCAAGTTTTTTCTCTTAGTCAAGAAATATATCGATTATAATAATGGGGTTTGTTTTGAAGAAATTATGTTAGCTTTCCAGGAGTGATAACCATGACAGTCTTACTTTTAAAGCTCATTCTGAGAAATGATTTCTTGTAAACTTTTTTCTGTCCAATTGACATAATACATTTATTTATGTGAGGTACATGACTAACCCCTAACCCCCACTTGCCGGTATTGGGTTTCAGAAAACATTACCCACCATTGAGTGGTCGTTAAACACTTTCTCTTGATACAGCTACTGGGTCTAATTATCAAATCAGTTCAAAATTCTCCTTTTGCTACTATTGTGTGTTACAAAGTAAGGATGTGAGAATCTTGGGGCTTCATTTATCTTACAGGCTATGCTTAGAATGAGGTACCTCAATATGTCACCATTCAGTAATTCAATTTCATTAAATGTAAAATTGATTCAATTGTACATTCAAATGTACAGTGCAAGAAAACAGTGATATTTGTCTTGCTTATGAGATGAACAAATATAAATGTGTCATGGGTCCTTAAAAACATTTTTCTACCACGATCATGAATCAATATATCATCCAGGACAAAATGTAATTTTTTATAACTGAAGTGGTATAGTAGTGAATGTGTTTACACGTAGATGTACAATACACGTGCAGTGTATATGTACATGTTTAGTGAGACAATTTCTTTGAAATGAGAAGCCTACCACACATTGCCATATTGCCTGGGCAACAAGAGGCCATATGAGTCTAAAAGAAACCAAGTGATTAGCAAAAATGTTAATTAAATAAAAAAACTAAAGCTCTCCAAAATTTATGGTTCTATTTTATGATTTTTTTGCTGAGTGCCAAACCAAAAGAAAGACATTGCAAGAATTATGAAATGTATTGAGGTAACTGTGGAGTAGTTGTCAGTGACAAAGATAAACGTAGGAAGACTTCACCTTGCTTAGAAGCAGTGTGAACCTTATTCATCTCTCTACAGAGAGAGTACCTCACTCAAGCAGAGGGCATGCTTGTTTGCTGTCCAGAATAACAAGGATAATGTCTCCTCTGGGGCAATGCTTGGAAGGTTTGCTTGGTAAAGATTTGGGATCCCAAATCAGGATTCCTCCGCTGTGATGTAAACCCACTGCCTGTGTAACATTTATCTGTCACCCCGGAGGGAGTTGGGGGCCAAGAAGAGCCAAACCTGAAGCTCATCGTTTCTATGCTATAAATAATAAAGTCCTAGAATCCATGAAAGTAGCAGGCTGACTTGCTGGGTGCAGAGAAGATAAAATCTCTGATCCTTCGCAGTCTGGACACCTCCATGTAGTTTTTTTTGTATGTTTTTTGTGTTTATATTTTTGCTTACGTGAGTATAATTTTCAAACTGAAACAGTTCACTTATGTCATTTTAGTAATTTGAATTTGCCCCCTTTCTCTTCCACCTTTTCATTCTACTTCTCTTCTGCACACTCCTGTTTCCACATCTGATTGATGGCATTTTCTGAATCATTCATATTACTCTCTAAGCTTATTAAGGCCTTTGCTGACAGCAGCACTAGACCAATAGATGGGTTTACAATGTCTATTCAGCCTGTGTTATCACATCACCAGTTGTAAAGAATTCAATTGTTTAGAATATTTTTCTCTTGTGAATACATACAGAATGGCTCCATGCTCTCTGAACATACCCTGCAAGGCTCCTATCAAGAATTCAAGTGGTCTAGAAAGGATTGACTCTAATGGACCAAACATGAAGTGCATTGCCATAGACAGGCCAGTGTCTTTCAGAGTGCTAGAGCTATTTATTTCCCTTTCAATGTAATGACCAAGAAGGAGCAAATGTTATATAGAATATAAACACATGGTGCCAGACTTTGGAAAGAATGTCACTTTATAATGGAAAATTTCTGTGTAGGTTCTACAGCTGACCACAAGAGCCACATGTCAAGCCTCAATGGAAGGACGTATTTATCTAAAGGACATTCAGATGTCATCCCAAGGTGACTGACATAAAGTTATTCTGCATGAAAGGAAAATTGTGAGATTTCCTAAAACTGACTACAAAAGTTCAAGAATTACATTTCAGTAAAAAAAAACAAAAAACAAAACAACAACAAAAAGAAACCCTGACCCCTTGGCCTTTTAGTATTCTGCACAAACACCATAAAGGAGTTTCAAACATCATTCTTCTCAGTGTGACATGCTATTACATTTAGTCAAAGTGGGAAATCTGCAGAAAATAGGTGGGGGAGAACGCAGTTTCATTCTGCAAATAACTCCTCCGAGCCATGGAAACAAACACTAGCCACGAGTCTGCGTAAAACCAGGAGACACTAATCAGAACATTCCATGAAGTAACTCTAGATGCTTAGGCGATTCTTTTGGTTTTCTTCTGGTTTTATTTCCAGATGCTCTGTTGGATTTCCCATGGACAGGTGTCAGAAGCTTAGTCTTTTGGACTTTATTGATTCTGGAAGACAAAAGGAAGGTAAAGATGACTGCAGGGTAACATGGAGGAATGTCAGAGCCTTTCTACATGGCCCTTGGAGGCTATACCCTGAGGCTAGAGTAAAGAGGCCTTATATGAGGTAATCTGGGTATTTCCAAACTAATATCCAATAGGTAAATGTATGTTAGTTTATTTTGCACTCCATTCTAGAGCAAAAGATCATAACATTAGTAAGTTCCATTTTGTTTGTAAATGAAAGCAGAGTAAGTAAAAAGTAAATAAAGAAATTGATTGGGATCAAAGGAGAGTTTTAAAAGTTCAATAATTTTTAAACTTTTTTTCAATGTAATATTAATTTAGATCCTTTTATGAATAAATCTTCCCCTTATCTGATAAGGGATTCCCTCCCCCTCTGTACACCCCATATGTGATACTAGCATAAAAGTAAAGCATTTTGACTATAGTATGAGAAATCACTGAAGGGTTCTCTCTCAGTTTGGACTGAAGACTCTGAGAACTTATCCCCAGAACAGAAAATGCCCTTCTAAATCAGATGTGCTATGTTTTGGATCTGACCCTGAAGAATTTCATATCTATAATTTTCCCTTCAAAAATGACAGTTATAATCAAGGTCATGACATTTCCTTCTAACAACACACAATTGATTCCTCACTTCTGTTTTTGTTTTGAAAATGCAGAACAGGCATTCAGGGGCTAGCTATCAATACCATGAAAAATGGAAAGATGTCAGAAATAACCATCTGCAGCTGGCCACGTGCCTGCTTTGAGAGCTGGTTACACAACTCAGCAAATACATGGCATGCACTTGTCTAGAAGAAGATGGACTGCAAATAAATTATTAAGCTTTTCCTACTAGTGGATGGGGCATTTTCACATAGACTGCAATGCGTGTCATCACATACAGCAAAAGGATAAAGGCATGGACCAGCTTGAAGAAAATTGATAGTGACTTGTACATCCTTATTCATAACCACTTCATTCCAGATTAAGAAAGCTTTGAACAGCAATTTCTAAAATAATCTTATAGAACTCTTTACAGATCTCCAAAATCACACACAAAAAACCACACGCATACACAAAAAAAAAATGCCAAAAACAAAAACACAACCACTGATTAGAAACTAAGAGCTTTAATTTGCTGGCTCAGATATATGCTGAATAGTCGAAGTAGACTGTACTTTAAAGGTGGTGAGTGAGACAGAGCATATGGTTGGCTAGAACATTAAAGATGAAAACTTAATTATTACTCTGTGCTAAGAATATCCGAATGGCTCTTTTCATTCTTATGAGCTATCCTACACCCCATTTCCCCCAGAGATGTCTATCTGCCTCTGAATATGTTTACAAAAAGAGGTTATTTGGGGCAAGAGGTGATCAACAAACTTTGATTTAAGGTAAGGAGGTGAGAGACGCTAGTACAAAAATGAAACCTAAGCCAACTTCTTTTTTTTCTATTTCAAAGAAACAAAGTAAAAACTGTTAAGGGACAGGTCTGAGAGCCATAAATAAATAAATAAATAAATAAATAAATAAATAAGAAAAAGAAAAATTGCACTGTACTTTAGAGTGAAAATGTGTCAGGGATTGGAAGAGGTAAAATATAAAGGAAGAAAGTGTTTAGGGTCTTTTTCCTGCATCGCAAGGAAAGCCATAGAGAAGAAATTCTGGAGCAGCCTAAGATCAACTCAAAGCAAGACCACTGAGTTGATTTTATGCCTCACCTGCTGCATTCTCTTTTCTGAAGGGGGCATGTGAGAAAATACTTTTATATTTGCCCATAACAGTTATTCAACAAATCTTACTTGAAACTGCATATGCATGAGGGATTCAGGTTTTTGTTTTTTTTTTATTCTTGCCTTACCGATGAAAACCTGCTTTCAATTTGAATTGTGTAATTATACAAACTAATGAATCCTATTAAATTTAACATCTCCAGGGATGAAAAGAGGTGTACTCTATACCTTTCCAGTTATCTCTAGAAATACCAGAATGAAACCAAAGCTCTAAATTTCTCAGTGTGACCTCATCATGACAAGCACATTAGACTCACCAATTAGACAAGTATATTAAGGTAAGTGAGAGGAGCTTGCACCCAGAGAACTCCCTCCCTTGACCAGCACCAGATTCTATAGTTTTTTTCAGGGAGGACATACAAAATTATAACATCAGAGGGAGGCAAATCTAGGTGGCCTGAGAGGCCTGTTTCCTCTCTCTGCTCAGTGACTTAGCCCAAAGTTGGCCCGGTGGACGTGGCTTAGCTCAAAGCCGAGAGCCGCTGATACCAGAGGCTGAGCTCAGGAAACTTCCATTTCCAAGGCCAGGATCCTCACACGGTGTTCTCTGCCCCTCTGAAAGCTGGCTCGCTGCCTGCCTTTATGTCTGTGGTGCATTCTCTTCAGCTCTACCTGGTTTATGCATTCGGAGACCATCAGAGCTAGACAACCTTGTATGACTTTTTTTTTGTTTTGCTTCTCGGCTAATAACTTTCTTCCTAAACTCTATATTATGTTCATATTTTATAACAGCAGAGTTGGTGGTGTCCAGTAACTGCAGGACCAAGTTGGCAAATGCTAAGCTGATAAATACCTGACTTTCTCTCCCTCAGAAGTTCGGTGGGTGCTGTCCTAGATGCTCAGTCCTGGTCCTGAACCCAATTTGCCTGTGATCTCTTTTCTAAAGAGTCCCCATATTCTGAGTCCAGTAAGCTCTGCTTTATTACAGACAGCTGCTGTGTCTGTATTTGTATGCATATTTTACTACATTATTTGAATAAAGACTAATAAAGTGCTTACCTTACATGTGTTAATTAGCTTAGTCTTCATAAGAGCCTTATTGGGTAGGCAGGACTATTACTCCCATTTTAAAGCTGAGAAAAATAAGCCACATAGACCTATGCACTTTGCCCAAAGCCACCCAACCCGGAAGTGGCAGAGTTTGGGTTGGTCTGGATTGGCATAGATGGCCTGGCTCCTAACTTCCAGCTTATGGTGTTTCCGCTTGCTGTGCTGCTCCCTACACGATCCCTTTCCTTCTTTAATAAAAACAAATAAATAAACCCATGTTATAAAATTTGAAATGTAAAAATTATCTGTGAAACGAAGTTCTTTCACGGCACTCTCTCCCAGCCTTCAAGATTCTCTCTGAAGAAATAACTGTTGCTGTTGCATCTGTGAATATTCTTTCAGAAATATTCTATGTAAATATGAGTAAATACAGCAAATATACAACATTCTCTTTTTAATGCAAATTTTAGCTTACCGAATATATCATTTAACATCATAGGTTTTTTCCACTTAATTTTGCAGCTCTTTTACATTAGTTTATAAATCCTGATTCATTCCTTTTAAATGGCAGAATATTTTTCTAACATGTGGGTATAACCAATCTATTTGACTCATCTTCTATGAAATTGTACAATTAAGTTATAGCAAGTCATTTAAATAAATAACAGCTTACATGTCCAGTTGAACATCTATGAGTTTTTAATTGGGTAAATTTCTAGAAATGGAATCCCCGAGTTTAAAAATATCTGTATTTTTAATTTTTATTGCCAAGTAGCCCTTTTTAGAGCATTGCATTGATTTGCATTTCCACCAGTACTGTGTGAGAGGGTCTGTTTCCCCCATTCCTTCGCCAACACAGCCCATCATTGGACTGTGCCCATGTACAATTGCATCATTGCCATTCTCAGAAGTGAAAACCGTATCTCATTGTAGTTTCAGTCCGAAATGTTAGGTAAGCATTTTTCTTTTCCATGAACTGTTTTTCCTATGTTTTGCATATTTCTCCATTGTATTGTTAGACTCTTATTTATAAATTTGTATGAAACTTTTCTGTTAAGGACTGACATTTTGATATTCTAGAAATTATAATTATTCTTTCTTAGACTAATATTTGTCTTTTTGGCTTTATTTATTTTAATCATGAAGGAATTATTTTTATGTAGTTGACTTCTTCAATCACTTCTTTTAATGACTTCAAGGATTTATTTCATATGTAGAAAAACCTTAGCTTCCTTGGAGTTAAAAAAATATTTTTTTCTAATAATTTATAGCTATATTTTTATTTTTATACTTATGTCATTGATCTAACTGGAATTCATATCTGAATAAAAAGTAGTTTAGATCCAACATTTTTATTTGTTTTCCCAAATAGCTGTTCTGTTCTGTCGGCTTATCACTATTTTAAAAATAATATTGCTTTCTTGTTTTGAAATATTAATTATATCATTAATTTATAAATGCATTTGGGTACATTTGTATATTTTCTATTCTGTTGCAATGATTTGTATATTCATGTGCCAGTGTAAAACTATTTTAAATGTTATCACTTTATAATGCATTTTGATATCTATTAGGGCAAGTCACTTCTCATAATGCTTCAGAATGTTTTAGTTATTATTGCTAGTTAAAATTTTCTATATAAATTTAAGAATTAGCTTGCTGATTTAAAAAATATGCTGGTATTTTCTTAATAGTCACATAAATTTGTATGTTAATGTAGGCAGAATTGACATCTATATGTTAATGTGAGTATGATGTATGATGATAAGTATTTTAAAAATATAACTTTCCATTTGTCTAAGCCCCCTTTTGGGTCCTACTATAACATTTTACCAATAGTTTTTTAAGATAGCAAATATTTCTTTTTACATTGTGTCCTAAATATTTCATACATGTTGCAACCACTGAAATTGTTGACTTTTTCTTCGTTATATCTTCAAAGTGGTTGGTTTTATAAACGAAGGTTATCAATTTCTATATTAACTTATTTTTCTTTTACTTTTTTAGTGACCTCTACTAATGAATATTTTATATTCTACTAGTTGCCATTTCTTTTCTGAGCTTTTGTGTCTCATTTTGTGCTTTTCTGTTATAAACGTACTTATTCTTCTAATTTTGTTTTAATTCCTAGGGAAATGTTTGATCAGTTTTCATAACTGTTATGTCAGGCATTTTTTTTCCTGTTAAATGTTCTTTGTTTGCCATTTGCTTTTCCTTCTTTGTCTCTGGTTATGTGTGTGTGTGTTCGTTATATTTCAATAAATTCTTTTTTTTTCCATTATTGCTAATTATGGAGAACTATCATTTCTTTCTGACCAGCTATTTTTAGGAGATTTGTGCCAAGGGAGGCCCATGGCCATATTTTATGCTAGCAGAGATTCCTCTTATGACACAAAATGATGGTGTAATTGTTATTATTTTTTTTAGACTACTCACGATGTTGAGATCACTCAGCTCTGCTTCTTTGACAGATGGTTTTTTTTTTTGGAAATATGGCCTGTCTGTGTGATTCTTAATTTCTGTTCAGGACCAAACCAAGTCCAGGTATGCCTACCAGCTCATAAAGGTCTTTCTCTTATAATGAAATCACTGGTCCTGAGCATCCCCCTGGAGAATACTGTGTTACTTTTTCTGTGTTAGCTTTTTCTGTGATGTGTTGCAAGAGGTGGCTTCTCTCTTTATGTTCTTAAACCTTTAATTTTCACTGTTTGAGGGTCCTTCTTCTGATTTTATGATTCAAAATTTTAGCTATCTCTTAGTTTCACTGAAGATCAAAAGTAGATTTCTATTTCATATTTTCTTTGTAACTTTAGGGTATTTCCCCTGAGGAAAGATAAATGCTAAATTTACTCCACTCCACCCAACACATTTGTATGGACGAGAAGGTTAAGACATTTTTCGAAGTGACACAAAACCCAAAACAATAACACGTGTTCTACTGATGGATACATAATATTTTATCAGAAGTGTTATTACCTTTATTATTAAATATATTAGCAAGCCTTAATATGGAAAAACTATTTACAAAAGAGAGTTGGGATTTCTTTTTTAATCATAATTATTTTCATTTATTCAACAGATAGAGAGTATCTACTGTTTTCCAAGGACCAGGAGAGGTACAGGGAAAACAATATTGGCACATCATTGCTTTTCTGAAAGCACTTACAAGCTATTGGCAAGACAGACAAAAACTGATGTCAGAGATAGAAGATGAGCACTTAACTCGACCTGAACAATAAGGCAAGGTTTCCTGGAGGAGGTGAAAGTTAAAATGTCTTGAAAGAGGAGTAACATTTGACTGGGCAAAGAAGTGAGGGAAACACTGTGTGAAAAAAAGTCTATGAGCAAAGACACAGAGGCAAGAAACATTATGGCATGGAAGAAGAGTGCTTCGATGTCTGTGGCTATGCCCATTTGAAAATCCTAGACATTTGTTTTAGAAATAGTTTAGAAATAGTATGCTCATATAGCATACTTTATCCCTTCCATACGAACCAAAATAATAATAATGACAATGGTAATAATATTTAAAAAAACTGATAAAATGATATAAGAAATAGTTATTAAGATTTTAATCTGAATTTAGCTTATTTAAATAAACCTTTATTGAGTAGCCATTATTTGCCTAATAATATGCATAATTTTTGGAGGATATAAAAATAACAAAACTCTGCTTTTACCCTCAAAAGGTTAAAATTTTTATACTTGGAGTAGGTGTAAGGAAAATGAACCTATTTTGCAATCGCTACCAAACACCTTACTTCACTGGCTTCTACTGTTTATTATATTTTTACTCTTGAAGAAATAATTTGTATAAGTACTTATATATTTATAGCTCTTATGGTTTGGTTTTCACATGGCAAGTTGTATTTTGATATGAATATTAATGTACATTTCTTAATTTTTTCCTATCTATGACCTCCTTCCTTTGACAGTTTACTTAATGAACTTGCAAAATTTTAAAAACACTCGTGTGTATTATTTTAATGATTATTTTGCTTATTTGTCTATGGAAAACTAAACAATTCTTTAACTTTAACCTAACCAGCTAATGCTTTTTCTGAATCTCTTATTTATTTTTGACTTTTTCAATCATTAATAAAAATTAAAGTTAACTATATCATTCTTAAAACTTTTTGTCATTTAGTATAGAAAATGAATATAAAATTATAGATTTCTTTTTCTGTTTTTTCCTTTGTGGCCCAAAGACATTTAATGTGTACTTTTGCTACAAGCAAGATTTAAAATGCGAAGTAAGCTAGAGAAAACAAATAGTACATTTAGGATATATCTGATTTCTGAATCCAATCTTATTTTAGGAAGTTCTTTGAGAGAATACACCTGAGACAATCACTTCTCTGTCTGACAGATGGATCAGAGCCATGTTGCCTCTTTAAGTATTAGCCAGTTTTACTTATTATAGTATCTTGCAGCAAATACCAGTGCTGTAAATGATGACTTGGGTAGCTATCTTGGGTCCATATTGATCCCAGTTCTCAAATGCAAGTCCCCAAAAACTACTCTGATGTGTCAGAATAATGCAATGGAAATTTAAAGAGAAGAAAGAAAATTTGACCCACAATAAATGGTAGTTATTTATAGATCATTCAAAAATGCCCAGTTTCCCTGAGAGGAAACAAGTTGAAATTGTTTTTGGTTATCTGTAAGCTTCTGAGGGTTAAAACAGCTAATTGATACTACAGCATTCCTGAATATGCTAGGTAGAAATGTGAATGTTTAACAGATAGAACGCTGTGCTTTTGAGGAATTAACTGGCTATTCATTCAGTCTTTAAGCATTATTGCAACAAGAATTACATTTGAATTTTTAAAATAATTACGAAGTGGCTAAAGGCTGAGAATAAACCTGTATTTCTCTACCACTGCCATGGGAAAAGGAAACCCTTAATTACAATGCTTGTCTTTGAATAATATTTCAGTTGTAACAGCACATTTCTTCCAATTTTGCATGATAAGTGCATTAATATTTATTCATATTCTATGACCTTTACATAATTCTCCTGGGCACTATTTTCCAAACTATTATGTTTGCTCATTTTTTTGCTCTTTAATACTTATCATTTATGCACTTCTTGCTACTACATATTTTATGAAAAGGTTAGGATTATTATAGAATGAGCTGGAATGAGACATTGGCTCTGACTCTCTTTCATCACATTTATCTTATGGTGAGGGATACATAATTTTATATACTTGTCAAAAATCATCAAATTGAGTGACATCAGCAAAAATGGCAGAGTAGGAAATTTAAAAAGCCCATCTATCTGCAAAAGAAATTAATAAACTAATAAAAACTATCAGAATCAACTTTTTTGAAGCTCTGGAAATTAGCCAAAAGCTTGGAGCAACCTGAGAAACAATTAGAAAAAGTGGACAACAGTGTGGTGACTACTGGGGGGAGGGAAGTATAAGGGGACTAAATGGTAACAGAAAAAAATATAGTAAAGGTGAACATTAGATTAAGGAAAAAAAGAAGAAAATGAATCAAAGATAGCTTTGTGGCATCTAAATTTACCCCGGTCATATCCTTCACTCCATTGCATGCCGGTGGCCTTGGATAGCAGCTCGTAGCCAGCACCTGTGCTCAGACCAGAGAATAGCAGAATGAGCCTCGTTCTCAAAGAATTGTGATAGTCGGTTTAAATTAGCTGGTGGCTGCTGGAGGCCTGAATCAAAAGTTGGCTTTATCTCACATAATTGTGAAATCTCCCAGTGCTGAGGTGGGGCACTTGTTAAAAGTATTATTATTTTTTTTAATGTGTTAGTTTCTGCTGTTTAGGTCAATGGGTAGGGGAAGGGGTGAACAACAAAGTAACCAGGTGCCTAGGAAGAAAGGCAGGAAAATGAGAAGGTTAGAGGAAGGAAGGTAGGAAAAGCTCTGACACATTTCTGGGAATCTAGAAAGCCGTGGCTATACCCAGAAAAGATCTGAGAAGGTCCTAACTTCTGTGTATGTCTGGCTGACCTTCAGGCTCAGTAAAAGTGGAAAGTAAAGCCTACAGCACAATTGTGAGCTTTCTGGCTGAGTGCTGGTGTGCCCCAACATAAACACTCTCATCACTTTTATTCAATATTGTACGGAAAGTTCTGGCAAAGGCAACTCGGCAAGAAAAAGAAGTAAAAGACATCTATATTGTAAAGAAAAAAAATAAAGCCATTTCTATTCACAGATACCATGATCTTATATATAGAAAACCCCAAGAATCCGCACACACAAAAATCTATTAGATATGAAAAAATACTCTAGCAGAGCTGCTGGACACAATATCAGTGCAGAAAAATAAGTCCCATTTCTATGTATTAGCACAGATGTAACTTAAAATAAAATTAAGAAAACCATTTCATTTACAGTAAAATAAAAAATACTCAGAAATAAATTTAATCAAGGAAAAGCAAGACATATACACTGAAAACTACACAGTATGTTGAAAGTTGAATAAATAACACTTAAATAAGTGAAAAGACATCATGATTACAAGACTTACTATTTTTAAGATTACAATACTCCCCAAATTTATTTATGGATTCAGTGCAATCCCTATCAAAATTCCAACTGCCATTTTGCATAAACAAAAGAACTGGTTATAAAATTCATATTGAATTGCAAGGTATCCCAAATAGCTTTTAAAAACTGAAAAAAAAAAAGGCTTAAGGACTCACGTGTCCTTATTTCAAAACTTACAACAAAGTTACTATAATCAAAACAATGTACTATTGATATAAGAATAGACATATAGATCAATGGAATGGAATGGAACTGAGAGTCCACAAATATATCCTAGTATTTTTAGTCAGTTAACTTTAGACAGGGGCCCCAAAGCCATTCAATAAGAAAAAAAAAATTTTTTTTTGAGCAAATGGTACTGGGATAATTGTGTATCCTCATTTAAAAGCATGAACTTGAATGCTTACCTCATAGAATACACAAAAGTGAACTAAAAATGTATATTATTAAATGTAAGAGCTAAAACTGTACAACTCTTGACAGGAAATATAAGTAAATCCTCATGACTTTGGGTAGGTAATGATTTCTTAAATATGACACTAAAAGCAAGGAAAAGTAGACAAATTGGATTTCATCAAAATTAAAAACTTGCACATCAGATAATACTATCAAGAACATGAAGACGGTGCAGACTAAGAGACAATACGTGCAAATATTAAACCTGATAAGGGTCTAGTATCCGGAAGACAGAAAGTATCCTTAAATTTGCAAGCAATCCAATCAAAACATAAGCAATGGATTTAAATAAACATTTACAAAGAAAATATAGAAATGGCCATTATACACTTGAAAAGATGTTGAAACATTCATTATTAGATAAATGCAAATAAACATCATGAGATAACACTTCACACCCACTAGGACAATTATTCTTAACAAAATAGAGAATAGCTAGAATTGGCAAGGATGATTGGCAAGAAACTGTAATCCTTATACATTGCCTGTGACAGCAGAAAAATGGTGCAGTAGCTTATGGTAAACAGCTCAGTGGCTCCTCAAAAAGTTCCATAGAGAATTGCCCTATGACCCAGGAATTCCACTCTACCTCTCATATACACCCAGGGAAATAGAAACGACTTTCCACAAAAGAACTTGCACACAAATGTTCATAGAGCACTATTCACAGCAGCCAAAAGGTAGCAACAACACCAATTCCTATCAACTGATGAATGAATAAGCAAATATGGTATGTACATATACTGGACTATTATTTAACCATACAAAGGAATAAAGTGCTTGTACATGTCTTGCTATACCGTGACTAAATCTCCAAAGAAAGCCACGCAAAAAAGATCTGATATTGTATGATTCCATTTCTATGAAATGTCCAGAATAAGAAAATTATAGAGACAAAAAGTAGGTGAGTAGTTACCAGGAGCTAAAGGAAGGGTGAATGGAGACCAACTGCTTAATCAGTATAGTTCTTATTGGGTAATAAAAATGTTCTGGAATTACATAGTGGTGATAGTTGTACAACATTGTAAATATAATTATTACCACTTATTTGCACAATTTAAAATGATTAAATTGATAAATGTTATGTCATAAATTTTATTTCAATTTTTTAAAATCATCAAATTGTGGTGATGATTAAAAATCATCAAAAAGACTTAAAATATTATACAAAATGCTTCAATGATGCTAATGAAGTCAGTGGTTTTGAACTAAAAGTTAACAAATAAAATATAAGTTTTGTTCTTATATATTTAGTGTAGATATTTTATAGTAGAAAATATAATATAAATATGGACTTCAGAAGAGAGGGCCTCATTTTCTTATTTCCAAAAAATTTAGTTCAGTATTTTTCAGAAAATTAATCATTTGTTTATCATTTATTTTTCACAGCTCCAAGTTAACTTTTACCCTATTTTTATATTACTATTTTGATACAATCCAATATGTTGTCCCTGGAATTAATCACCTGATTTTTAGTTTAGAATTCCTGACCTAAAAAGGACCTAAAGTTTTTCTATTGTAACCTCTTGATATTTTACCTAGGGAAAAAAAAAAAACGAAAAACAAATGGGAGACCAGGTATACCAGAGTGTTTTCCCTGGGTCACATAGCTAAAAACTTAAGTCTAGCATCATTATTTTTTTCTTAATTGTTTATAATATAGTCTACATTATTTTTTAAAGTCATTTTGCTACCTTGTTTACTTGTAGACTTCCCAAAGGGGATTAAATGATGGCAAAAAATTATGGTAAGATATATATATATATATATATATGACAGAGAACATATATATATATAATATATATTATATATGATAGACATATATATAATATATATATTATATATATATAATATATATATGGCAGAGAAAATCCAACAGGAAACCATACCAAGGAGGTTGATGCAGATAAATTTGAGAGTGTAGATTGCTTTAGAAGACTTTCTAGCTCTGATAGAATCTGACCATCCTGAAAAACAAGAAATAATTAGATTGGTAAATTCAGTGAGATTTTTGATTTATCATTTAAAAAAATAAACAAGTTTTGTTTTTGCAATACTTAGTATCAAGAATCTGATCACACAAAAAAATTGAGAATAGGACATTATTTTCATAATCTAGAGAAACAGACTAAGCACAGTAAAAGAACTATATAAAAGAATGCTAACTTTCTTTGGTTTTAGTAATTTTTTCTATTTTTTCTCATTGTATTATATACTTTATGTGTTTAGTTCATTAATTTCTTTTTTTTAAGATTTTATTTTATTTTCATTTTTAGACTGCGGGGAAGGGAGGGAGAAAGAGAGGGAGAGAAACATCAATGTGTGGTCGCCTCTTGTGCGCCCTCTACTGGGGACCTGGCCCACAACCCAGGCATGTGACCTGACTGGGAATTGAACCAGTGACCCTTTGGTTCTCAGGCCTATGCTCAATCCACTGAACTACACCAGCCAGACCTAATTTCTAATTATTATTTAAAACACATAACAGTATAAATGCTAATTATTGAAAATGTGTGTTTAGAGTTTTTCAAGATGAACTCATATATTTGTGCATAATTAGCAACATGGAGAGAGCTCTGAGAAATAAATATACAAAGTGTTAAGAAATTTACTTTAAACCTCAAATAATAATGGAAATGTTGTGCTTTTACATGGAAGTAAAATTTATTATACTGTGGTATTTTATTTATATTTAAAAGGATGTAATATCCAGTGAAAAATAGAGAAGAGTCAAGTTCTTTAGCAATGTCTGCTCTTAATGAAACTTGAGTAGAATAAAATATGGACCACAATTCCAGAACTTGGAGCAAGCACTGCTAATTGGATCATTCTTTACATTGAACTCTCCTTGTCCGCCACTCAGTTTTCTTCAATGGCCTCACCCTTCTTATTCACATTCCCTTATTATTCTTTCTCCTCTTTCATTCAGTGAAAAGTATTTTTTTTTGACCTATGACCAAAAAAACATGCTGAATTTCACAAGGGGAACTGTAAAACCTTTTTGCTTTAGGGTGATATCGATGAATACATTTAAAAATATATCCCTTCCCAGAGGTATTTGCATTTTATCAGGTAGCATAAGACCCGCAAAGGGCCGGACCTGCATTGCTGACATTGTAAACATTTCACAGAGAGTGCTGTTAGATTTAGAGATGTATCCAGGATCCCCCAGACTTTATCACAGGGGTGTACACCTGCTCTGAACACCTGCAGGGTTAAGCCTGTATCTATTTGGGGCTCAGATCTCCCCTCACCACCTAGAATTCTTCCTCCAGCAAAGCCGAGTAATTGAAAATATTCTCATTCCATGTTTCTGCTCTGTTTCTCAATATAAAAGAAGGATTTGAGAAGAGCATTGTTGGAGGTTCGGCCGGTTGAAATACATCTTGCTCTTCTGGAGTGCATCTCTCCTTGTCATATGAACAGGTGGGTGCAGGATATGTAGACAGACATGTTGCCATGTCCAGGTTTTAGTAGTTTTATATGGCAGATGCCTCAGACACTTCTACGTACTGCCTGCAATTTGGCAGTGCAAGCGGAAACACACAGCAGGGGCGGGGAAAAGAAGCAGTCGCCCTTGTCACAGGTAAAAAGGGCTTGCTCTTCGTGTGGAGGAAAGGAGGGTCAGCAGGGTGGTGAATCAGCGAAAGCTAACATGGTCTCTTTGAGCGGCAACCTCTATAGATGCTCTGTTCTCCCTACAAGGGCTGATATGGACAGGTTTTTATGCTCTTTAACTTAATATACTCAAAAGAGAATGCTTTCTTAGCCAATATTAACTAGTGGTGGTCTACATGGTCACTGTGAGGGAAAGATAAGAATAATTATGTATTTGGGAACACATATGAAGGGAGAGGTCTCACTTTTAGGCTGACAGTAATGTGAACACAATAGAACAAATGAAAGTGTAGAACAAATGAAAGGGGGGTGGCCCTAGGGGGCGGGGGGCAGTGGGAACAACTGGTGCCATTAGTGACCAAACGAAAACTGGCCTTGAAATTACAGGGCTGACAATTTGGGAAATGAAGACAGAACAGACTGGCCTTTAAATTGGAAAACCAAAATTATGTCAAAGTAAAGAATATTCTCAAACAAAACTGAATATATCTGACTGGCATTTTCATTTCAATTTGAATAGTTAATCCAGTACAAAATCTTTCAAAGCACAAATGAAAAGACAGAGAATGTTGAACAGCAGGTGGAGATAAAAAACAACAGAGGCCGCCAGCAGGACTTTAAAAGAAAGTTGTATTTTCCATCTTTACATAAGTTGTTGTGATTTCATTAGTCCTAGGAGGAAAGTGATTCGACATTGTTCTTGATTTCGGTCACAACCTGGTAGTAATTTACTTCACTTTAAGTGCCGCCATTTTGAAATCCTGACAGGTTCTCCTATAGAGGACTTTGTATCTGAAGGGGGTGAATGTTTTTTGTGTGTGCCAGAAAGTGGAGCTTATCTAATTTTTTTTTATTTTCTAAGAGTACTATCAAATACCTGATGTTTATTCTTTAGGAAACAAAGTTTCTTCTCCTTTTCCTCCCTCTCTGCTTCCCCCTTCCTCTCTTCTTCTTTTGTATTATAATACCTTATATTTATCTGCATATCAGCAATTCAGCCAGTTATTTCTCTTCTGTGTAGTTCAGAAAAACAAAGCAGCAGTTCTTCCTAAACCAGTCAGATAAGCCCATAACTCAATTGCTGTGTTAAAAACTGTTTCATAATATGGGGAATCAAATTAGTATCTACGGCAACATTGCACTTGACATTGCACAAAAGGTTTTTGTAAAAAGGAAGAAAAACATCTTGGAGAAAACTATACTCCCTTTGCTTTTCAAAGTCTTTTAATCACAACACAGCTGAATTGTTGCTTTCTGAGTAATGGTTCTTTATTTCAAACAATTACTAAACTTGTTTTAATGTAAGTTTGATAATAAAATAAATAGGAACTGAAACCAATGTTGAAGATACTGGTTGGCTGCTAATTCTTCTCCAGGAGGCCTGAGGCATTATTTAAACTTTGCCCTGGTAAATATACAGGACAATAGCTTAGACACTTTGAACGTTAACCATAGTGCCATTTATTTTGCACTTGAGTAAACTGAAGCTTAGAGATTAGAAGAACAGCTAGGGGTACAGAGCTAGTTAGTTGTACTGGTGGGATTTAGGTCCCACGATTATTTCCCTCTCGCCCACTGTCTTTACTTCCTCCTTTCTTGGATTTCCTTTGCATGTACCTTTCCCCAGTGAAAATACTTGGTATGTGGTTACATAAATGGGTGTTTAATTGTCTCTTTCTCACTAGGCTGCACTCTCATGAAGGTGGGAAAAAAGGTTGCTGGTGCAAGTTTGTATACCTCTAGCCCAGTCTCTGACAGAAAAAAGACATCCATTAACCGCATTCAATTTATTTGAATTATATTAAATTTTACAGACACATTAGCATAGGGTCCTCACCTCATCATTAACACTCTTCATTGCTTCTGTCCCCCATGATAGTGATAAGCTTTGTTTCCCTGGAGTTCTCTACCTCGTTTATAAACTCAGTCTAAGCGATTATGCAGCGATGTCCCCTCTGCCTTCTGACCGTCTCCCTCCCACTTCTCTTCAGTCACGACACCCTCTCTGCTGCAGTCCAGTCTTCTCTTCCCTTTCCCCCTCTCCTTTCCCCTAATTTTATCCTCCTCCTCCTCTTCCACTTTCTTCTCACTCGCTAGCTTTGGAGTTGTAGATGGAGTCCATTCTTATAAAAAGTGGACAGGAGGCCCGGATTCTCCTGCGCTTCCCTCCTTGAATTTTCCCTTATACATTCCCCAACGCAACCTCCACAAACTCTATCACCATGAACTTGCCTTTTGTTTATGAACAATGATGTGCACCCCTTTGTTCTTGCTTTGCACCTGGCCTTTCTTATTGATTGTATCTTGGGTAACTCAGAGAAGTATGTCAATGGAGCCAAGGTACAGGCTTAATCTGCTACCCTGGCCAGCCACCTTCAGCTCTAGCTTTGTTTAACAGCCTCCTTGCTGCTTTTGCCCGTTCCCTCCCACTAGTATGCAGTTAATACTGAAAGAAGCATGATCTTCCCCAAGCCTGTTATGTCAGCGTTCTCCTCCACTCACAACCTCCGCGCCAATGCTTAAAGTAAATGTTCTTGTAATAGCCTGCAAGACCCATTGCTGTCAGCTTTCTGGCTTTATATCCTACCCTGGGCCCTTTCTCATCTTCCACCCTCCACTATGCTGACTCCATTCCCTCCACAGGGTCTTTGCACTTGCTTACTCCTTTGCCTGGAATGTTCTTCACATAGATATCTCCATCACTTGCTTACGTACCTCCTTCATATTTTGACACAAATAGTTGCTGGGTAGTGAGGCTTCCCTGACCATCCTATTTAAAATTGCACATGCTTTTTCCCAACACTCTTCAGGTCTCTTCATGATCATTCCTGATAACCTCGTGAAAATTCCCTATAGAGTTGCACTGAAGATTAAACAAAATATATCCTAAGGGACCTGCACACTTTTTTTTGTACACATTAAATATTAGCTCTCCCGTGGCATTCAGTGGTACCTAGTCACTGCAGTATTTCCCATTGCCCTCTTTCAGACACTTTGTCCTCAGTGCAACAAAATAATTTGCCTTTCCTTACAGCCTCATGATGCATCTCCTTCTTTTGCTCCTTTAAACATCCTTACCCCTGTGTGGAGTGCTCTTCCGTTCTCACTAGTCTCCGTTTTGTAAGTAGTTGTAAATTCCTCCAGCAAAAGGCAGATATCTACTTCCTGGCAACACTTTTAGTGCATTTTCTTTTGTGAAGTCACTTAAATTAGCATTTTCTGAACTATACTATAGTTAATTCTATAAAAACTTTCTATTCTAGACTGATAGCTCCTTAGAGGAAATATGTCTCATTCCCTCTTACATATTCACCTCTACATCGTCTAGTTTCTAGAATAATGTCTTCTATATGATAGATATAAATATTTGTAGATACCCTACAGCTAAGAAAAGAAGTGACAGCACTCGCCATTTCTCAACATCTTTCAGAGAATTCTAACAAACTGTTTTTTTTTCTTTTTGTCCCCTTAAATTTCAAATATTCAATGTGAATAAACAGCAAAATCTTTACTTTGCCTCTAACACTAAAGAGAGACGGAATAAAAGAACCAACTGGAACCAACATTCCAGGATTGACTCGCTCCCACTGCTCTGTATTCTGAAGAAAATTATAAGTTTCTATAATCAAGTTTGGGGACCTGGTGAGCACCATGGGTAACTTTTTCATTCTACACTGTCTTTATTAATTTGTCTTCCTTAGGCCTACTCCTACAATAAATCTGGAGTCAATCCTGGAATGCAAAGTGACTAACATCACTATGTCAGGGACTGGTGACTTTGTTGTTCAAACTGCTCATTATATTCCACTAGAGAAGTAAAAGTTTAACAAGGACCTTCCGTGCTTGGCGCAATGTCTTTAGTAGGCTTCTCGAACGCTTATTCTTGACAATCCCTCAAATTTGGACTATAAGAACGGCAAACTCTCAGCACAAATTTCATTCCCCGCTCACCAGCCCAAGAGCGCACGTGTACACGCACATGCGCGCGCGCGCGCGCACACACACACGCACACACAGACTTGACCAGCCTATCTTCTAACAGCTCACAGCTTCTAACATCTCTGTATGGTCAAGTCCTCCTTTTTAAGTTTTCATCTGGGAAAACTCATGTGAGCCAAAATAATTTAGTTTTTCAGATACATCCTGATCCAACACCTACCTTGCCAAACAGTTCTTGGAAAAATAGCCCCCTACCTGATTTTGGTAAATTACACTTTCCCTTACTACTGCAAACCTGTTTGTTTCTTCTCTCTCCAATCTCATTCTTTCTTTAAAACGTCCAGTCATCTCTGTACTGTTGGGAGTTGAGCTTAGTTTGTACTGGAGTCTCTCTGTCCTGCTGTAGTGATCTTAATGAAATTTGTCTTGCCATCTTTAAGAAATGTCCAGCCCTTCTCTTTGACAAGTCCCAAACCTAAAGCGGAGAGGAAGGAGAGGTGAATGACTGAGTGACCTTTATGAATGACTGGCTGCCTCACGCTTATGGAAATTTTTCTGGAGCATAGTTTACAAAGAATTGCTTTTTTCCCCCACAAAACATAAAACTTGTAAAATTCTGCTATATCATTTTTTGTAATGGCTATATGGAAATACAAACATAAATCATGGAATTTCCTGTTAAATTATTTGAAAAGAAAAAAAACATTAAGTATTAAGACTCAAGGAAACTATTTCATTGAACAAAAATATAGATTTTTTTTAAAAACCAATAATTTTGAAAAATCCTCATCTCAAACATTTGAAACTGTTGGCCTCAGCATTACTTCAATAAATGCAGCTACAGGACCTGGTACTGTCATTTATTTCTGCTTAACAAGACTGTCTTATTCTTTTACTTTATCTTGGTTCTCAAAGCATTTGCTTGACAGATTTTAGATGAGCAGCTAATCTGTCATTTACAGAAGGGAAGGTGATGAGAGGGAGCGATGCTTAATTCATTCATATGCTCTTTTATCTGTTGGTTTAATTTATTTAGTTAATTCTTTACCAAAAGTATTGACAGAGGAGGAAAATATTAGGTTTAAAAAAAAAGAATGCTGATATCAGGCCTGGGGCAGCAGGAGAAAACCAGGATGTCTCTGATATCCTATGAGGACAATAAAATGTGACTGAGTGAGGTTTTTTGATCTATTTTATTCTGAATAGTTATGGATACAGCAGTAGTGGTGGAGAGCTTTATGCATGTGACAGGTATTCACCAAAGACTATTTTCTGCACTCTGTGTTTTCATGGACATGATTTCTTACCTACAACCCACCATAGAATATCTTTTAGAGTTGTGATTGCAGCAAATCAGAAGCCTGAACTAAGATGACATTTTATGAAGAGACAACGGTCATTTTGAGTTGCCTTGTCTTTGAAGGTTTTTTGTTGTTGTTGGTTTTTCTATTTAAATTTTTAAATTTACTTTATGCTTATCTTTAAGAATTCTTGGTCCTCTGGCTATAGAGACATCCAAAATGGTATCAATACACTATCTAAGCTACAAAATGGTTTTTGTGCTGTTTTTTACTTTGTTGCCCTTGGTGGTTATAAAGCCAGGGTTAAAAATATTTGGAATAATAGAAATAAGATTATATCTTTATTTTTTTTAAGTTTTAAAAAAATATTTTATTTATTTTTAGAGAGACAGAAGGGGAAGGAGAAAGAGAGGGAGCGAAACATCAATGTGCAAGAGATATACTGATCGGCTGCCTCTAGCATGCCCCCAACAGGGGATGTGGCCTGTAACCCAGGCATTTTGCCCTGACTGGGAATCGAACCTGTCACCTTTTGGTTTATAGGCTGGTGCTCAGTCCATTGAGCCATGCCAGCCAGGGTACATCTTTATTCTTAAAAAATAATCATATGTTCCTCAGTAAAATTTAGAAAATGCATCCCTACTGATAATCTTAGTTTTTGTGTTTTTTTTTTTGGTTTGGTTGATCCCAGCTCTTATCAACCTATAGAATGGAAGCTTAGGCATTATTAGAAATCTGCTGCAAAGAAATTAGAGAAAAGTAGAGAGACCAATTTAGAGATTACTAAGTAGAAGTAATCTAAGGTCCTGTGACTTTTCGGAAGAGTGGTCTAAGACTTTGGCTTGCCTATAAATGAACTTCTTGAAATGTTTATCCTCTAGTGGAGATTTTTTCCTCTGAAATATCTATCTACATGATCACATAGTCACAAGGTAAAAGTGTTTTCTCAAAAGTGCCTAGTACCTCACAAACATTAAATCAAGGAACAAATTTTATTCACTTAAATATGTATTGAGCACTTAACCATATTCTGAAAATTGCTAAATTATGAGTGTTCAATTGTGAACAAATGACACTTGATCTCCACTGTCAAGGAATTTTTAAAGTAGTGATAGAAATGTTAAAAATCAAATGAACAAAAGAAGTATGTATATATTTTCTAATTTTGACAATATCTGTAAGTAAAAATAATAGCATTTTTTAAAGGAGACTAATATAAAAACCAAAAACATATTGGAAGTGAATGTCAGCCACACTACTTGCGAAAGAGGCCTTTAAGATGCAACTAGAGAGATGAATAAGAACTGAATTAACTCTCTTCAGGTGACAGTTGATTTTAAGGGTAAGGGTGGAGTGGAGGAGGGAAGAATGATTTTCCACACGGAAGTCACAGCAAATGCAAAAAAACTTTGCAGAAAGTGTGAGGAATTAAGAGACTAGACCAGATGAGCAAGGAGGAGAGTGAGTCAAGATGAAGCTAGACAGGAAATCCAGGTCAGATCACACAGGGTCTCACAGACCCAGTTGGGGTAAATGGATTTTTAGCCATAATTTAATATTCTTACACACAGAAATGAAGTTGTATAATTTACAGTTAAAAAAAATTAGTCTGGTTATTGTATGAAGAACAGATTATAGAGTGGCAGCAATGGAGATGGCCAGGTTAGAAGCAAAAAGAATTTTAAGAAATTATTGTATATAGATAACTGTTACTTGGACTAGAATGTTATCAGTGGGGACTAAAACAATTTGTATTTGCCATTATGTAGGAAAATAATTCCTTGGATTTGGTGATGCATGAGTTTGGAAACATAAGGGAGAAGTATTTGTCTAGAATAACTTCTAGGTTTATGGCTTAAGCAACTGGGTAGAGTGAGTTGTCATTCATTAAGATGAAGAAGATCAAGGGTCATTTTTGGGATCATTTCCTTCTGTGATGCCCATGATACTTGAGCAGGTATGCAAATGTACAATTGAAACCCAAAAAATAAATCTTTGCTGAAGATAAAAATATCAGAGATGATACATCTATCAGAGCTCCAGAAAAGCAGAACCAATAAGGTGTGTGCGTGTGTGTGTGTGTGTGTGTACAGAGAGAGAGAGAGAGAGAGAGAGAGAGAGTGAAAGATCTGTTATGAGAAGTAAAATCATATGATTGTGGAGGCTGAGAAGTGCAAAGACCTGCAGTCAGCATTCTGGAGATCCAGGGAAGCCAATGGTGTAATTTCCAGTCTAAAAGCTGACTGCGTTGAGACACAAGAAAAGCCAATGTTTCAGTCCAAGTCTGAAGGTCAGAAAAGCCAATGTCCCAGTTCATGCAGTAAGGGAGGACTTCCCGCTGACCGAGCCTGCTGGTGCTGTTCAGGCCTTCCATGGATAGGATAAGGCCCACTCACATTAAGGAGGACAGCCGGCTTACTCAGTCACTGATTGAAATGTGATTCTCACCCAAAAATATTCTCACAGACCCACCCAGAATAATGTCTGGCCCAATGTCTGGGCACCCCGTGACCCAATCAAGTTGACACATGAAATTAACCATCATAACATATAAATACTACTGAAAGGAATGGAAAGCATGAGATCCCTGAAGAAGGTCCAGGGCTTCGACACGGGGCACCCATTATTCAGAGTTTTGAGGAGACCCCAGTGCTCTGGGTACTGTAGCTATATGACAGATGACCCCAAAATTAGTGGATTAAAATAACAACAATGGATGGAACTGGAGAGCTTTATGCTAAGTGAAATAAGCCAGGCAGTAAAAGACAGATACTTTATGTCTCACCTATACATGGAACCTAATCAACAAAATAAGCAAGCAAGCAAAATATAACCAGCAACATGTTGAAATGCTGAAATGAAAATGTTGAAATAAAACATTAAACATTAAAAACTAAAAACATTAAAATGTTGAAATAAAAAACAAACTGACAGTAACCAGAGGGGAGGAGGGAGGGGGATGACAGGGGAAAGGGAGGGGAAGGGTCACCAAGGAACATGCATAAAGGGCCCATGGATAAAACCAAATGGGGGAAGGATTGAGGGTGGGAGGTGGGGAGGGGTGGGGCTGGGGAAAGTGGTGGGGGGAAAATATTGATGTGGGGATGACGGGATGGGGTGCAGGACAGAGGGGATAAAAGGGAGAAAAAATGAGGCAACTGTAATAGCATAATAAATAAAATATACAAAAAATAATAACAGTTATTTATTAGAATTATGTCCCATGGTTCTGGGGGTTGACTGAACTCAGCAGATGTTTCTTGGTCAGGATCTCTCATGTGGTTACAATCAGGCACTGAGGAGAATGGAATCCTCCCACAAGCTCCTCACTCCCCGACATGAGTAGCTGGAGGCTAGACAGCTGAGAATCCCTGGTTTGTCTCTATCTCTAGGTGGCAGCTTCAGTATAGCCAGACTTCTCACACTGCATCTCAGGGCTCTAAATGTCTGTCCCAAAAAAGAAAGAGCCAGCCATTTATTATGATCCTTGGAAGTCACATAAGAGGTTTCACTTTTGCCTATTCTGGTGTTATAAGTATCATTAAGCCCAGCTCATATTTAAAGGAAGTGGATTTAGACTCCATCTGTCGAAGACAGGACCATCAATGAAGATAAGACTTAAAATCCCCACAATAATTTAAAAAGAGAGGAGAATGAAGTTTTCTGGGAGCCAAAGGAAGAAGTGGTTTAAGATTTTCTTTGCAAAAGCAATTTTATTTTGACAATCTAGAAAGTCTTCACCCTTTTCTTTCTGACCTTCCTTTTTGTGGTTTTATAGAGAAATTGATCTGTACTAAATGACCTGTGTTACCCAGTTTAATCCATGATTGATTATGTAAAAAGAAAGAGAATACAAGTCAGTTAGAGGCAGAAGTAATTCAATTTATGAATTTAATGTTGCAAACTATTGAACCAAATCAGGAAGAGAAACTCTGCTTTGAAGATTGTTTGTCCTCCACGGAATCAACTTGGTGGTGTCAATCATATTTTTTTGAAGCATTTTGATGAAAAGATAATGGAACCTAAGTAAAACATTTGATTATATGTCAGTATGTGAGTGAGAATGGCAGAACCAGTCTTCAAGAGGCACTTCATGCTCTCACTGAACTGAATGAGCCAGGAAGAATGTCAGCTCCTGAGTGGTTGAGAGTTGAAGGCAGTCAACAAACACTTAAGAGGTCTGCTGTGTGCAGGCATTTGGACAAAGGCAACGGGGAAAACATTAGCCACTGTCCTGGCCCAGGAACCTCCGGCCTAGTCTCTTCCCCAAGTTCCACTTTGTCTAATGCTCCACCCCCGGACCTTTTTGTTTGTTTGCTTGTTTTTACTTTAAGAACATGCTGGAACACTCTCTATGAGGAGGTTATTGACATGAAATAATAGATTTGAGTCAAGAAAATGTTTGTGACTGTGCTCTGTTTCTTTTATTTTTCTATCCTGATTCACTCTTTTCTCTTCCCTACGCTTCCCTGTATCCTAGGAAGCTCACCCTCTAGGATTACATCAATAGCATTTTTTAGTTTTGTGCATTTCTTTATTTATTTATTTTTCCTTGCTTTCTGGCTTCAGAAACAGGGTGGAGCTCTCAGGTGCCGAGCAGAGTGACTTTGAGGTGTTATTTTCAACCTGCACCTCCACACTGTGCTGAGGCCACCCACAACCATCGACTGAAAGTCACAGGGCCTGTCCGATCCTTTCCACACAACGCTCCCTGCCTCAGAGCTCAGTCATCACTCTTTTCTGTTCCACCTCCAGGCCCATGAATGGATCCCGGGTTCTCACTGCAATATTACTTGATGATTTCCTAGAACCTCATCCCCACCTTTGTAAGTAGTTCTTTATTAAACCCTCTTTAAGTTACCTAATTTGAGTGTGGCTGCAATGACTTTTGGGTGGGTAGAGAATGCCACAGATTAAGATGAGGCCAATCAGAAGCTGGCTTGGGGATTTATTAAGTTTATGATGTCCATGACACTTGAGTAGGTAAGCCAATGAAAAGCTGAAATCAGGAGAGAAATCTGTGTTGAAGATAAGAACTTCAGAGATGACATGCAGATACTATATGCCAAAACCCTGTCCTATGCTGAGGGAGATCAGTGGTCTAACAGGGTAGCAGGCCCAGACAGGAAGAGAGCTGGTGAGGTGCTGAATGGTACAGGCAAACTCACGGGCACCTGAAACACCACACTCCTAGTCCCTGAGCAGAGGAAGGAGCGATTTCGGCTCCAGTGAAGGCTGCCATGAGGAGGGGTTTGCGAGCTGTGATCAGCTCTGGTGCTTTCTGGAACCCAGAACTAGGTCTTTCTGGGCATCCTTTACTAGACCCAGTTTCTCAGTCATGACTGAGTGTTCCCTTGTTGGTCACCCTCCCTGCCACCTGTCCCCCATCTCCCAGGCTTCCCTTCAGTAAACCTTCTGCTTCCCTGGTTCACTTTTCTTGATCATCTCCGTAGTCTCAGGGAAGCCTTTTCCTCGGCCTGGCTTAGCGCCCTCCTTTAGGACCCTCTTTTCTTCTGTTATTACTTAATATATTTCGACGGACCATTAAACCCAGAGTACAAATCATTAGCCACCAAAACACTCACCCTCCATCCCAAAACCCCCCTGGAGGGAACATATTTGCATTCCATCCTTGTGTGCAGCAAAGAAGGAGGAAAAACAGGGTCTCCAGCCCATGAAGCACCTTAGAGGGTTTCAAGGAAAATGAAAGATGCGGTCTTTGAGATTTTAAAACTTAGGAAATGGGGGCCTGGGTGGGGAAGTGAAAATATAAAGTTCACAAAATTGGAGCATAAGTCATGTATAAAATCCACCTAAGGAGTAAAATATAATCAGATATTGGAAAACACCAGGAATGTTTTAAGTAAAATGAAATTTGAAATAACGGTTGAAGAAGAGGAAAATGTGAATCATAAGGAAAAAGATTACTGATGAAGAGAACATGAGTAGTATTCAAATGCACGGGCAAAAACAATAAAACTGTACTTCAAATATCCAAGCAGATTTTCCTTATAAGACTGGTGGTGAGAAACAGCAGAACCAAGAAATGAAGAACATTCACTCATGAGACTGAGCATTTACATCTCCAGCCAAGATTTAGGATAGGCCAAGAGATGTACTTTTCATGGCCCCATCTTAACTGTTGGGTAGGTTAAGCAGGGCTTTTAGCTTCTCTGTACCTCCCTTTCATGACATGGAAAGGTAAGTAACTTTTATTCATCTGATTTCCTTCCTCAGGTCTTGAGGGGAAGACTGTGCCACTCTAAAAATGAAGATGAGAAAATACGGCAATCCCTGGGTGAACCCCCAGACCGCAGGCATGCAGCCAAGCTCATAGGCAGTCATAAGGAAAGAGTTCATTCTAACCAGAAAAGTGCCAAGCCAGCAACAGCTTATAGAACTTTACACATTCAGAAGAAACATTTATCTTAGAAGGACAAAATTCCAGCTGAATGAATTCTAATTAACACTGTTCAGAACAGAGTAAGTTCTGGATTCAAGGTATCCTCTCTAGATTGGGACAATTAGTGGATTAGGAACAGCATGGAAAGATATTTTTTTAAGGCATCAATGAATTCTTTAGAATCACCATAATCAAAATTTAACTTTGAAATTCTGCTAAGCCTTCATAAAACATAAGCATCTGTCAAGTCAATAAGAAGCTGAGGAAGAAAAATACAATTGGACAGACTCTCTATTTGAGAGAACCGACCTGTGTTTGAGTGACAGGAATAATGACTGTGACCAAAGAGAGGGATCTGGTAGTGACCTTATGTTGATCTAGGCTCCCATGATTACCAGGAAAACAGCAAGTCATTTTTATCTTTGAAACATGGTTTCTTATTGTCTCCTCATGTAAATAAGTCACCAAGTACTGTGTTATCTTTTAGCTCAGGAATAAAACTTGACTTGAAGAAAACATTTTCCTTTGAAAATTTGGTACAAACTAGTTTCTACTTTCTCTGACTATTGAATTACAGATAGTAGTAAGGGAAACATCTATAGGGGACATAAGCCCATCTGTCAGTCAGAAAAGGATGAAAAATATATAGAAAGTTTAATAAAAATACACAGGAAACATTACAAATAAACTAAATTTAAAGTGCCTTATAATGCAAAAAACATTGAGCAACAAGTACTATTCCTTGACTATCAAAGTTAAATGCCCAATGGTTACATGCTGGAGTATATGTCCCCTGTTTTTCTGCCTATCTATGAAAGACATATTAAGAACTATTAAAAAAAAAGAAAAATTAATAATAAAAATGATAACAAATTCTGTTAACACTCAAATAAAGTGTAATTAATTCATTTAAAAAGTAAATATATAAGAAGCTTATAGGAAGGTATGCCAAGACTCAGAAAAATAAGCTATAATATTCTTAGTAATACTATGTTTTATAGTATACTTTTTTAATGTCTCCTTTTTAAACACTTTGTTAAGGATCAATCAAAATGATGTCCCCAGTCATTGAAAATTAGAGGACAAATTGACAAGGGAGCACCTTAAAGGAAAAGCACACATCGGAACATCAGTACAGACGGCCTTCTCTGTAGGCAGGGGCAGTCGCTAACATGCGGCTGTTGTGGTTTTAGTAATGAACATGATTTCCCAGGTGTGAACCAAAGACAACAAGAACCATGAGACACCACACCTAGGATGCCGTGATCAAATAATTTGAGACAAATGAAACACACATGTAAATAATTTTGTTTGTTTCTTGTTAACTACAGACACCCATAGTTCTTTTAATATACCATGGCATGTCCTAATGTTTAAGAAGGAACAATGCCATGAGCATTTCTGGACCATATTTAAACATAAGATTCTTTTTTTTCCGTAGACTTATTATTAGTATTCTATGGTACTATTTTTGTTTCACAAATTGTCTCATTATCTTTGATAAAAAATACTGTGGTAAGTGCAAGTGTGGAACACTCTGATCGTCAGCAAAAGAAGCATTAGCTAAATTACATACCAACCAAGTGGTTGTAAAGTTTACTCTGCCATGAGTTAAGGATCTGGTCCAAACATAGGAAAATTGAGGAAAAATGTTTTCAGTTTGTGTGAAGGGATCTTACCACTCTCTATGCATGGAGAAGGCGAAGACTAAGGAGGAGAAAAGAAGGTTAGGACTAACAAAGGATGTGATCAAGGGTAGTAGACCAATACCTCACATTAGTCCTCAGTCCAGGCCCATCAAGTGGTGTCTCTTTTACATGAAAGGCAGTCTACATAAAAAAAGAATGAAATATTACTACCTGTGACATCATGGATGAACCTAGAAGGTATTATGCTAAGTGAAATAAGTCAATCAGAGAAAGACAAATACCATATGATTTCACTCCTATGTAGAATCTAAAGAACAAAATATATGAACAAACCAAACAGAAACAGACTCATAGATACAAAGAACAAACTGATGGTTACCAGAGGGAAGGGGGGTTGGGAGACTGGGTGAAAGAAGTGAAGGGATTAGAAGTACTAATTGGTAGTTACAAAGTAGTCAAGGGGATATAAAGTACAGCATTAGGAATATAGTCAGTTATATTGTAATAACTGTGTATGATGCCACATGGGTACTAGACTTATTGGAGTATCACTTTGTAAATTATATAAATGTCTAACACTTATGCTATATACCTAAAACTGATATAAAACAATACTGAATGTCAACTGTAATTGAAAAATAAAAAATTAATAAATGAAAGGTGCTCTAGAGTAGAAGAGACAGTTCCTGCCCCCAAAAGCTAACAATCTATTTGGGAAGCGATATAAGAAAATCAGAAAATATATCCAGTGGAAAAATTTGGTTAAACACAGGGTTCTAAAGAAGCAATTAGAAGGAGGTATAACCCAACCAATGAACAGGTGCGAGTCAGGATTTTGTTCAATGAGGACTTTCAAATAAAGAGTCATAGAGGAAGCTGAATCCTGAAGGTTGAGTATGAAGCAGCCGGAACCATTCTGGGAGAAAGGATGCTTCATGCAGAGGGTTGAAATCATTACACATGAATGTATGGGCAACTCGAGAAGGGCCTACAATTACTAAAAACCTTGTACTCATACATGTGGGAAAAACATTAATTACCCCTACATGTGGCGTAAAGGAAAAAGATCTTACCTAAGAATGAAGCTATATATTTAGTCCTAATGCATTTGTCAACAGATTCTGTGACTTAGATCATGAAAAATTTGAAACCTTCATTTTTCTTTCTCTATGTTGAGGATTAACTGTAAAACTTCATGTTCCAGGAAGCTGCTTTCAACTTTAACAATAATGTGAATCAAACAATATTAGTAGTTAATGCTCAGTAAAGTGTACTGGGCACGGTTGTTAACAACTTGGCATATGGGAATGATGGGGATACTGAGACCAGAGGATTTAAACAACTTTCTCAATATTTAACAGCGAATAAGAAAGAACAGGAAATCAAAATGAGCCAAAGTGATTTCAGAGTCTGTACTCTTTAACCATAAACTAAATTACCTCATAATATAGAAAATATAGATATCAATAAAAATTATCACATTTCTATTATGTTCTTCTTTTTCTTCAAAGCTTATAAACAACAGTTTAATAAGAGAGAGAAACAACTTAAGTAAACTTCAAATATATTTGGTTCAAGACATTTTCCAAATATTGAAGAATTATGAGGTTAGATAGTATTAAATAAATAGGGAAGTAAATATCTCAAGTTCATTCTAATCACTTAGGAAAAATGATACTATGCGGTAATCCCAGGTCTATGATTTCCAGAGATTCAAGGTAACATTCCAGGTAAGTTCCACATGAAAGTTGTGGAATTGGTCAGAGTTCAGAGAGGCACTAGATCAAGGAGAACAGAAAGCAAATCCCAATTAACTTTGTGGTGTAAACGTTAAAAATAGCCTACTCTGTGGCCTTATTGCCAGTCTTTGAGGCCTGTGTCAAAGGACATCTTTAGAGAATGCAGTTATCACAGAAGCTTTTCATCCTCAGTGACTGACTAACTCTCCATGCAAGAGTTTGAAGATAGACAATTCTGTTTTACCAAGAGTGTTATGACCAAATTTCATTATTTCTAGGACAAGTGAATGAGTATCTTAAGCCAATTTGTTCAATGTTCCTATAAATTAACTTTACTCTTGATATGAGGTTCTTCTATATATTATAATGTCTAAATATATAAACAAACAAAAACACCAAACAACAGCAAATAATGAGTGATCTATGCCCACCAATCATCCGTGAGAGACATGGATGTTAAAAAACAAGTTTTTTTGAACAAATGTGTAGTATTAAGGATTTCTTTCTTTGAAAAAGAAGATATTTTGGGGAGACTACAAAACTCTGCTGTGCCTCAATTTCCTCATCTATAAAATGGAAACAATAATTTCTACTTTGCAACGTTGAAAGGCTACATGTAATGTTAAATGTGGTGTGGATACATAAATCCTACAGCATATAGTCTGACACAGAACAGCATCCAATCAAAATTATCATGTTATCACTGACTTTATTAACACTATTATTAGAATTCATGCCCACATCCAAGTCTACTAAAAAATCTACTTTTTTAACTTTATTAACTTAACTGAACATTTAAAATATATATTTTACAAGAAAATCAGAAAGAAATTAGAAGCCAATCCAATACATCTAATTCTGTTAGACATTCATGTTTATGAGCCTATTGAGTCAGCCCACAGAATTAATTAATGCTGAATATCATTTATGGGAAAAAACTAGTTAAAGTGGAAAAATGGAATAAGGATGTTTATGAGTTTATGAAAGCCATTTGAGAATTTTCAGTTCCCAACTGGCAGTAAATATATTATAGCTTCTTTGTTCTAGATGAAATAAAATAGTCCCTATCGAGTCATGGAACTTTGTTTCTGTCTTGAAGAAGTACTTACAGAATAATAACGAGATCACTAAGAAATTTAGGAGACTAAAATAAGTGTCTTTACCATAATCCCAAGGTACAATGAAGAAAGTCAACAGACCCACCTCATCAAAGCCACTTGAAAACGTTAATGTCTTCCAAATGTCAAAACAACACTACAATTTAGTTAAAAAATAGTCAAATTTCTTGAGTGTATGTTAACAAAAGACATGAACTATATGCTTAAGAGACTAGAGCTTTGCATCTTAAACCAGTTTCTTTGAAGTCGTTCAAAGACTTTCAAGGTGTTGTGCCATTGTGTCCCTAGTGCCAGGGCCACCTTCACGGCAGGGGACCAGAGCAGTCACATAGGCAGCTGTGCTGAGAAGGGTCTCATGCTTAGGATTTAATGCTTTGTGGTTGGCATCTTAAAATTCTTAGCAATTTTATCTTGGAATTGATTTGTGTCCTGTAATTGAAGTTCTGTGGGACAATGGAGCATGTAACTCATGCTTGGATCCTTGGCTCACACCTCCGGCCTGCCTGATGTGGGTTCTGGATTGCCTGGTGTCCCATTCCTGCTTCCCTGGGTGCTCTTGAACCTCTCCCTTGATGCCTATGTCCAACAAGCGTTGCTGCCCTCCACCCTGGTGCGTACTTGTGTTTAGGGAGAGCTGGGATTAGATGTATGGCCTCCTGTGCCTTGCGGCAAGGCGTGATAGCAGCTGTCCCTGTCCAAGGCTAGAAATACCATGGCATATTTATAGGTGACTACCGAGCTTCTCATCGGCACCTGAATATGTACCAAGCGTGCTCTGGTAGAAAAGCAGAGGAGAACCTGCAAGCTGTTATGAATGACTTGAATATAATTGCAGAAACAGACAACGATCTTAAGGAGCCAGCTTGGCAACCTACTGTAACTATGGAGAAAGACCTGTACAGACCATGGTGCCCTATCTCCTGTAGCAATGGGATGTCCGGAAGCTCCATGTATAGAAACCGGAGGCCAAGAACAGACAGCTGGCAGATGCCATCCTGACTGGGCACAGCCAGGTGGGGAGTTGCAGCTGTAGAGCCAGGCCCGGCAGGAGGCCTGGCAGGCTTTGCACAGAGAACAGAAGGAACTGATGGCCTTGCTGAGGGAGTCTGAGTGAGGAGGAGACACCAGGTCCAGAAACAGAGGGCAGTCAAGGTCAAAAGCCTGTGACCCAGCTTGCTGGGCCTGGGCAAGCTGCCTCTGAGAACAGCAGAAATGGCGCTCAGTCCCATAGCAGTGATGGAATTTGCTGGAGGATGAGGCCCAGCAGTCTCCACTGCTACCGTACCTCCCTTGGGGTCACACACACACACTGCCTTCAGACTCATCCGTATTTTCTGCTAACTTCAGGATTTGGACCAGTTCCCTCCCTGGAAATCAGGCACCATATTCTCTCTCCTCCTGGCTCAGGTTAGCATCCTCCCCACACCCCCTACACACGCATACTCACACAGACACATTGCTGGCTCCTAAGCCCTCCCTAGGACCTGGCTTGGGTATCTATTTTCCACTTCCACTGATTGCCCCTGGCTGGTCGGCTGGAGGGCCCTTACCACATTCTCTCCACATCTGTAAATAAGCTTATTTTGATACTCTATATTTAAAAAAAATTCCTTTTAGTGGCCTGCCTGCTGTAGGCTGTGGTAGCGAGCCTGTGAGAAGTGGAGCCAACCAAGAGGTGAGGTACTCCTGGAAGTGGAGTATTTTATTGCCGGAGCGAGGATAACATTAAATAGCAAATGCGGTACACCAGGACAGGTCAAGAAAGGGAGTGTGAAGAGGAGCTGTATATATTAGTACCTTTAATGACATTTTTCCTGCTTTTTGAATAAGCAGCTCCACACTTCCATTTTGGACTTGTACTCACAAATTATGTAACCAGCCCTGCCCAGCTCCTATTATGCCAGGCACACAGTAGGTACTCAATATATTTCTTCATTGGGTGATGGGTGTAATCTTATTAAAGAGACTGCCATTATCAATCATGAAAATTGCATTTACCAAGTAGTGAGAAATAATATTTTTCTACCAAGGAGAATGTATCCTGTTAGGTACAAGGAGGAGAGAGTAATAGTCGCTAGTGTCCCATTTTTAGCAGATTAGATAACCTGCCTAGCATTCTTACTCTCGTCCTTGTGTTAGCCATATAAAAAGGCCAAAGTGCAGGAAAATCCCACATTTAGCACCTTTTACCCTGCGTCATGGCAAGTGTACTCAAAAGCTCAACTTATGGAGCCTGAAACATCTTTTCTTCAAATAATTCCAGCTTTTCTCTCATTCTAAGCTTGACTTTCATGTAGGATTGCCGAAGGGAAAAAATATTTGCAAATCACTACCAGAAGAGGCATTTTTAAAAAATAAAACCTGGAGGTTTCCCCTACGGGGAAGATGAAGTGGACATAATTTTCTCTATCCCTTCCACTAAGCAGAACTTAAAACCCTGGACATTGTGTATAAAACAAGCCCAAGAGGTTTCTGGAAAGTGGAGAGGAGACAGCAGACCAGCCAGGGACCTCCACACTCGAGGAGTGACATGGCGGCCTGTTCTCTGGATTTTCTTCTTGCCTCACACTCGGAACTGCAGAAGCTAGCAATCTAGAAATGCCAAAAGGTACAGATACGAAAAAAAGGTTGCAAGAAAAGCCTGCTTTCTCTAGCCAAAGGAGGAGGAAAGGAGCAGATGACCAAGATAGAAACCTTTTAGGCAGTCAAAGATTACTGGAAAAAATTGCCACAAACTGAATATAGTAAAAATTAGAGTGGTAAACAAAGCTGGATGAGGGATTTATTGAGCACTATGCTATAGTCATGAAAGTGTTAATGTGTATTTCTGAAAAACCCCAGTCCATGTGCATATGTACTTCCCAAAGACCTTCTCATTCTAGTATTTTAATATATGCCTTAGGTGTTTATTAATAGGCACTTTGAAAAATCATTCAGGCCACTGTCTTCATTCCTATTAGTGCTGGGGAATAGTAATTTACTAAATAGCAACTCATTAATGTGAAGGAGTTAATGGAAAGACCGTGTTATGCATTTTGATAATCTACTTCAATAAACATAACCACATGATGATGATGATTTAGAAATATAAGTGGCAGTAGTAAATCTAAATAAAGGCATTATTTACAAAGTTTGGGCCAGTAATGTTTTCCCACATATTGGTAAGATGAAAGTATTTTGTTTTGTTGGTTTTTTCTTTTTTTATCTTTCTATTCTACATTGTTGGAAACTTAGAATTAAGAAAGAAAAAGGAATCATTTCTGGAGAAGTCCAGAGAAAAGAATGTGGACTATGGGATGCCTATACCATGTTCTTTATCCTTGAAATTATTATGGGCATTCTCAAGTGATCTATATTTCTTACCCTTTACTTCACTCACAAGGCTAAGCATCACAGTCTCCCCAACGATGGTGAGTCTCCTCTGCTATTCCTGTATAATAGTGTCACGGAGAGACGGAATATGAAATGATGCAGGGCTGAGGGAGACGCACTATCAGACGGCTTCTTTCATTGTATTCCCTGGAGCCGATCTGAGTGAAGACCCAGTGAGAGAAAGAGGAAGGGGAGCTGCCAAAACAGACAATGGGAGAAAAGAATTGAGGTGATGAGAACAGGTACCAAAGGCATCCTGGGGTGAAAATGAGAAGAAGCTGGAGATTTTCAGTTATCATTTTGTGTTATATTTGAAATCTAAGAGCTTTTATGGAGGAAGTGTATATACTTTTATATAATGGCTGAGAGAAATTTCAACTTTAGTTGAATACACCTGTTCCTCATTGGATTTCGAGTCTATTTCCTTAGCACATAGGCAAACAAACAAAAACTTTAAGTTCAATGGTTAATTCAAATTATTTTTTGAATTTATTCAATTATAGCCATGGAATACTATATATTTGCATCCATCTTTTTATTAAATATATATTCTTTAATTGAGTATTCACTAATATGTCTAATATATCACTTTATTTATTAGCTTTCTGAACTCCTTGTTTGTAGTTTGGGAACCTAAAATTTTCTTCTGACAAGAGTGTACTTCAATCTGGCAGAAGTTAACCATTGGCCAAACTATGATTGATTACTTGTCAATAATCATGAGTCAGCCGTGGAGTGATTTGTCCTTGATAATGAGGTCTTTGCCCCATCACAGTCACCTCTACCTTGTACAGGGCTTTCAATCTCATCAAAGTTTCCTCTGATGTTCTGTGGTCCACCCTCACTCATTTGATCAAAATATTCCAGTCGCAGCCTAGTGATAGCTAACAGCTGCATTTATTGAATTGGATTATCTCCTGCAAAAAACAAACAAACAAACAAACAAACAAAAAACAAAAAACCTACTTTAATATTTTGATAATGCTCCTTAGAGAGTAGATCTTCAGGGCCTTTGTTCCACCGGCCTCCAGGATTGAAGGAAGCTGGTGGAGATGCTCTGCAAGAAAAAAAAAAGAAAGAAAGAAACACACTGGTTTCCCCAAAGAGTCCTTGGAGAAAGCAAAAGTGCCTGGTGGGGATACAGCCCTTCATGATTCTTTTTGCTTCTTTCTCAAAGAGGGCCTATGACATAATCCATGCCAGATACACTCCACATTTCCTCCTTTTGCACCTTGCTCTCTGCGCCAGGAGGCGGAACCACGCGGACTGCTGCCTCAGAGGCTCCTCAGAGGCTGATAGCTGGGTTCGGCCACTGAGGAACCTTGGCAGCAGAAGAAGAGCGAAATATAAAGTCCGGACACATATCCCCCGAGTCCTTACTGAAGAGATTGCCTCAGGCTGATGCTGTCTCTTGACAGAGGGCTACTTCTCTCTGGTACTCCTTTCTTATATAACTATCCTGTGTTTCAGTAATTCCTCCTCAGGACTAGGGACAGTAACAGCCGGCTGTCGTTAGCCTCGATTGCCCCTTGTGGTTTCCCTTCACTCTGCACACACCTTTGTGAATAATCCTTTAGAAATAGATCCTCCTTGATATGATAAATTATGTGTATCTATTTCCTGTTGAAGTCCTGGTTGAGATATAGTAAATAATGAATTAATAATGAATAAAATAATGAATTAAATAATGAATAAATAGTTATTAAATGTTTACTGTTCTAAAAGACTTATGGGCATTGAATCATTAAATTCTTGCAATAGGCCATGTTACTAGTCTATTTGGAGGCACTGGTATTATCTCCATTTTACCACAGAGGTGAGATTATACCAGGATACACAACAAGAGAGTGGTAGGATGTGAATTGCACTAAAGCATTCTGTTTCTAGAGCTTGGGCTCTGTCTACACAAATGACCATTCAGTGATAGAGTGCAGCCAGAAATATGTGAGGGTTGAAGCTTTACTGTTCATTCAAAAGTATAATAATTTAGAATTTAAGCTAATTTAATCTATAAAGAGCTACCTCATCTTAATTTGCATTTCTTATGAATAAATATTTATTTCCGTATGTTATCCCTAGCTATTTGTCCTCAAAATAGATTATCTTTGTGTCATTTTTGACAACTTATCTTTTGAGATCTTTGAGTACTTCTATTTTATGAGCTCTTTCTGCAATGTTTCCCAGTTTTATAAATTTTAATTTTTACTATATTTTTAAATGCAAAATTAATATATTTTTCTTTGAAATTTTATTTTAAAAAGTGGGTTTATTTTTAAGATAGACAAAGTCATTTATGTATGTTTATTAAACACATAGAAAGCAAGAAAACAAAATTATTTTATAATCATGTCAACCAGTGATAATCATTTTTACCAATTTCAGCTACTTTCATGTAGACTTTATTTAATGTTTGTAAATGATATTTCATAGTAGATGTTGTTTTGAAATATTTAAGTTAAACGACTTTCAATATCTTTGCATTTTTCCACCCCTTCATATAGGTTATTTGACTTTACTTCCATGTATGAATTTGTAATGAAAATAAAATGCTTGTTCACTGTAACATATTTAACTAACAAAAATATTTCCCTCTGTTACCACTACCCACACTCTTCATGCACAAAACAGTTTATAGCCTCAGGATCTTGTTTTATGTAGGTACAAACATAAATACGTGCCTGTATTATGCGGGCATATTGTTGGTTTAACCAGCCCTCTATGTTTGAATATTTATGTTGTTTCTAGTTTTTTATTATTATATTGAAACCCAAAGAAAGCTTCCAAAAGCTGACATAGTCAAGGCTATATGGACACTATCTTTGAGATAAAAACTGACCAAAAACTCAGATAAACTATAAATTTCAGTCCAGCTACATTTTCGTCCAGAATTCCTCCAAAAGAAAACAATAAATTAATAAACCACTCCTTCCACAACATATTAATAGTAAACATAACAATTTGCTTCAAAGGGAAATTCTCTTTTATAATAGTTATATCGCATTACTTTAAAAAAATGATGTTTTCATTGTAAAAAACTTAAGAACTCAGTACAAGAAATCTAAAGTAAATAAAAATTTCCCACAATTTTCAGTTTCCCCAAATAGTCACATTTCTCATTTTAATGTAAATTTACTTTTACTAGTTTCTCCTCATGAAAAGATCACACACCTCATATATTATTATCCAGCATTCAAGGTCAGGAACAAATGACTGGCGTGAACAGGTTCTGACCAGGTGTTGTGCCCAGTGAGAGTTTGTGTTCCCCGGGCCCGACTTCATCGTTGTCTAAGAAGGTCGTGACCCTCTCCCATTCCCCAGTTGATACGATACCACTGCCTCCCAGTGACTGTGATCACCGATATCCTCCCAGTAAATTCCGGAGTGGCGTCCATTATTCAATGCCAAGACCCTTAGGTGATACACCGCGAAGTGGGGGTTTCCATATTATTTTTCTAAATTACTGTTTAGCTCTCACAATGGCCTTCGTTGAATAATTGTTATCTCTGTCCTTTCTCACTCAAAACATTCTGTTAAATAATTAAGCCTCTTTCTAGTTCATATTCTTCCTTTAAGCTGGCTGTATAGTTTTTAACTTTGGCATTTTTGTTAGTAGCAACTTCATTCGGCAAATATTTATTGAGCAGCTGCTATATATCAGTTATAATAGTCATTAAAATGGGCAAAGAGGGACAAAGAGAGTGTGGTCAGGTATGCTATTTTATGGTGAGGGGTTACAAGATTTCCTGATGAAGTGACAGGTAAGCAGAAAACTGAATAAAAGAAGACAAGGAGCTCTGTGACTGTTTGGGAGAAAAGTATTTTAATCTGAGGGGAAAGCAAGTGTGAAAACCTTGAGGTTCAAGCAGAACTGATACTTTTAAGGAAATGCGAAGAAGCCAGTATGTCTGGAGCTAAATGAACGGAGGAAGAAGTGGGAGAGGAGGCTGGGAAGAGGCTGGGACCAGGTGACTCCAAGAGTGTGGGACCCTGGAAGGACTGTGGCTTTTATTTTCAGGGGGATGAGAAAACATGAGAAGATTTTGAGCAAGGAAGTGAAATTCACTTACATTGCCAGATATTTTTTTGAGAATAGACCATTTACAGCAAGGTTTGGAGGTGGGCAGGCAAGAGTGGAAGCTGGGCCACTAACTTGGTGAGAGCTTCACGATGACGTCAGAAATTTGGGGAAAAACCCCTGAAAGGGATGGTGAGGACTAATTGTGACCCTCCAGAGAACTAGAGTCTCAACTTATTTGTCTTTATGATCTTGCTATCATCCAGCCTAGGGCTTGACACTGTGTCCCACAAATGCCCTTTAAATGAACTCGTTCTTAGACTTCCACGGCCACGGCCTGATGCACTTCCAGGCCAGAGGTCTCTCCCCTCTGCTACTGTCTCTTTACTTTTGGACCCTTTGCCTTAGAGAAAACGTGTCAATCAGAGGGAAAAACAAGTGTGAAAACCTTGAGGTTTGAATAGGACTGGCATATTATTTTCTGTTCTTCAGAGCTTTTCTTAAACACTCCTTGTTCTGGCCTGCCTTTTCCATGGGCAACGCTCTACTTTTCCAACCCTGGTGAATATTGAGCCATCCATTTGTTTAGTTAACAATTATTTACTGAGCACCTCATATCCATGTGGGCCCTCTTTTAGGCTTTTGCAATACATCCGTAAGTAAAACAAACAACAATGCCTGCCCTCAGGCAGATTACATTCTAGCAGGAAAAGAAAGGAAGGAAACAATAATCATGAAATATAAATCAATGGCAGGGTATGCTAGAGGCAAGCGCTTCGCTGTGGAAAGATGATAGTAGCACAACAGGGATCGGGGCTCAGAACTGGTGGCAGCTGTGGCACACTGTGGACGTGGCTGGCAGCTTAGATTCACAGTGAAAGGCTAGCACTGCTTTAATCCTTAAAACAAGACTGTGTTTCTTCTCATTGTTTCTTTTCAATTCATTTCTTAGTAACTTTCTAATACAACAGGAAAATATGTTTACTAGTTTTAAAAAGCATTAGAAAGTATATTTAAGTCAGCTATTTTCAACCTTTTTCATCTCATGGCACATATAAACTAATTACCAAAATTCTGCAGCACACCAAAAAATATATTTTCCACTGATCTGACAAAAAATAGGTATAATTTTGATTTATTCATACTGGACAACTATTGTTGTGTTGGCTGTAGTCATTTTTTTTATTTGACAGTCTAAGGGAAAAGAGGTCAGCGCCCTTGGCTAAATAGTTATGTATTGCAGTTTTTCAAAATTCTTGTGGCACACTGGTTGAAAATCACTGATTTATGTAGATTTTGTAGTTCACAAAGTGCTTTCATAGTTAAAAAATACTTGTTTGACCTCATATCATTGTTGTGTTAGTTATCATTCCCCATTTTATATATATTGGGTTGGCCAAAAAGTCCACTTCATTTATTCCATAAAATAAAAGACATATTTTTCATTTTCACCAATAACTTTATTGATTTGGCTATTTTGAGTATGTCAGCTATTTCCCACATGGTATAACGTTGACCGTTCCCAGTTAATGCCTCGATTCGATCGCTATGAACTTCAGCCTGTATACCCGACCGTGGAGCAGTATCCAGTGAGAAATCGCCAGCAGGAGACATCACAAACCACTTTCATCATGTTCGATCAGTCACAGCACCTTCCCTACACACTGAACAAATCTTGTTTTTGCATTTCAGCCATATTTTTACCTTTCTTGAAATAATAAAGCATAATATACTAAAAATGTCATATATTTCCCCCCATTTTCAATATTAAAGTGACTACACAAAAATTCACCAATTTTGATAAGTTTTTTATGCACACTGATATGACAGGTGTCACAATACAATCTAACAAAATTGTTTGATTGAAGTTAAAGACAACTAAGTACTACTAGAGCCATCTTATAAAAAAAAAAAAGCAAATGAACTTTTTGGCCAACCCAATAGAAATACTGAACTAAATTTACAAGATTTAATGTAAAAAAAATGTAACTGACAGCTGCAGAGTTCCTGAAAAAAAAATTCTTGAAATGTGTATTCTATAGTGACTTTTAACGTAAGTGATGTTTTTTGGCCTTGGGTCATTATCCCACCAGTGCATCCAGGATACATAGTTTCGGCAAACTGCATAGTTAAGTACATATTAGCATGAACTAAAATCAAGAGAAGCAGTACTCACAAAGAGTTTAATATTGGTCACCGGTCATATATATTGGATTAGAAATCTTAAGGTTTATGAAATCAAATTCATAAAATGAGATTTGCTATTTTGCTTTATATACATAAAATTTTCCATCATAAGCTTATTTATTGATTGATTTTGTGATAATTTTGATCTCACTATGAGATCGTTTGTTATATTAATAAGAGAAAAGGTGAAAAAAGGTCAGAAAGAAAGAATAGTGAACGAGTGGGGAATGAGAAGGAAATTGACTCAGATTTCATACCACTGCAGGAGCAGACACTGAAAGGAGCCTGCTGGCTGCAGGTCACTTGCACAACTTCACCTTAGGATGACCCCGCCCAGAGTACTGCGGCTTCCCTGTAGAGAAGAAGGCAGCCTCCCGAGTCTCCAATCAATCACTGTTAGGAGAGTCAGTGCTAACCGAAAGCTTCCTTTACTCTGCAACATTTCTCTGTTTTGTTCTAGCATTTTAAACCTGGTTCTTGGTAAGTTGCTTTTGTATCTAATAGGGAACCATGTTTTCTTAAGCTTGTTCAATGTGATGATGTGTCTTTGCCTGATACATTAATATGAAGGGAAACAATGATTCAGCTGTTTTTAACAACCAAAAATAAATCCCTCACCACTGACTTTCATTTTTCACAGAAAGATGGGAAAGGAGTTTTAAATTGTCTAGGTCCACAAGCCTTCCACAGTGTCTGTTGCAGGACCCGTTCTAGAACATCAGGAAGTAACAGTCACAGTGTGACTAGTTCAAGAGAATTCAGATAGCCACCCTTTGATGTGACCATAGTCTCCTATATATTCCATGGCAATGTTAATGCCGGTAAACCTCTCTTTCTTTAAATTGTAATACCATCGTAGTTAGTCATTTATTGGAGTAATTACCCCATCTCCTTCCACATGGAAAATTACAGGAAATAACTTAGCTTTCCAATAGTCACATTTTCTATGATGTATCCTGTCATAATATGAGTTAATATTCCCTTTTGGCCAGTTTATTTCATTTAAGAAGTAAAATTACTACTTTAAGAAGAAGTAGAGAGGATCATTAAAAAAAAATCTAAACATTCCATGCCAACTGGCATACCAAACACAATTTAAAATAGATAGCCAAAGTCTCTGATACATTTATGGCCGTTAGCCCTACTGATTATCCATAGAACATACCTATCTGATGTTGTCCATTGAATTGTGTTGCCTGGTTTCATATGACAGCAGAGGGAAATGACTTGGAAAATACAAAAAATATTAAAACTTTAGAACAACAGCTTAAAATGTTTAATGAACTATAAACAGCTTCTACTGTTTAAATGTCTCTGAACCATGCAATGACAAAGAACAACAGGGAGGAAGGAAGAGAAAATGGTGCAGTTTATAATTAGAGCTACCAGGAGTACAAAAGTGAATACAGAAAGCAGCTACTAAAGGCAAGCTGCTCACCAAACTTTATGCAAAACATACGTACTCGAGGGTGCTCCTACACTAGCCCTTTAAAGGGAGAAACATTAAAGCACGTCGATATCTGCTTTAGCCAACAAACCTATGCTGTGCCCAAAGAATGCTCTCTGATAAGTGCAATAACATCTGTATTATACATCACCATGATGGGGGTTATTGTGGTGTAACTGCCAGAGCTTTCAACATTCACACTGGGAAAATGGACTCGTTGAGTACCTTCAAAAGTGCTTGGTGGGGAATGTAATGTTCACCAGTGAATTCATGTCACTCCCAAATAAACTTTATTTGTCAATAATGCATAAACATGCCTCATGTAGATATGTGTAGGATTTTTCCCTTTTACTTATATACTTGGGAGATTTTGAGCAACTTTGTTTTTTATAAATGACTTGCTTAGGGTTATAGTGAGCTACCTGGGTTATTAAATATAGTTTGACTTGGAGCCTAAGAAGAGCCATATGTGAAAAGGGACAAGAGAGGCTGTACCAGAAACATGTCACACTCCTTATAGTGCCCACGACTTGTAGTGTTTGTAATCAAACAAAACAAAACAAAACAAAACAAAACAAAACAAAACAAAATAAAACAAAGAGAAACCACTACTGTATGAGGATTGGTACACGGTTTTAGATTTCAGTTATCTTCATTGCCTTGAATAACTTCTACACCATGGTTTTATAGTACAGGGTGTCTTCAAAGGCAGTGGCAAAATTCAAATATGAACAAGTTCAAGAGAAACTAAATGGATTTGAATGTGGATAAGTTCACTGGGAGTATGGTTGACTATCATTTTGATATCAAAGATTTTTGACTGATCACAGCTGAGTTCCCTACAGCATTTGTATTTGAAAGAGGCAGGCTTAAGAGTCTCTGAATGGTGGCCCAAACTTTGTTCTATTACTATCAAGCCAGGTGACATTGCATGTCGACTCCACAACTCTGGATCTTGGTTTCCTCTTTTATATACCACTGATTATGTTACCTAGAATACATGTATACATACAAATGCTACATAGAGGCCATGGATCCTGATAAATTGACTAAATTATGTTTAGTATTAGCATAATTTGTGAACCACGGGAAGAATAAAAAGGAGTGTAAAGTAAGGTTATAATCCATGGAGTAAAATTTGTAAACTGAAATATGATACGCAGTCTAATGGGTAGACACATACAGTTTGGCAGCAAAGAGTTTAGTTCTGTTGCAAAAGGCAGGAAGTAATCCTTGTGTCTAATCTTGAAGAAATAGTGGCCATGAATTGGTAGAGATGGTTTTTTAGATCAGCAAACTTCAACAAAGGAGAAGAGAGATAAAGTTGTGTTTTCTCTGCTCAGCTTTCATTGTGAAAGTTCTAGATCTTTACCAGTTTTGTCAAGGATGTTGTCACTGCCCATCCTGCTGTAGAGTACTAGCTCCTATTTTAGAAAGAAAGAAGCAGGCCATGAGAAGGGAAGTTGCTCCACTTCCCTCTCCCTAACTACCTAGATGTAATGTGTACTCGGACTCACCTCGCCATCAGTGCTGTGCAGAAATCTGTGTCTTCTATAGTTCCTGGCTTCTCCCTGGGCTTTCAGATCTACTCCTTCTCATCCCTTCTATACTCACTCTAGCTGCTATATCCTTTATTTCCCTCTGTCCTTCCATTTTTAGCCTCTCCCTCTTTACTTGATCTTTGTGAGTCCTTCTCTGCTGTCTATAAATGCACCTAAGTATCTCTCTTCACACACACACACACACACATACATATATATATAAATATATATATATTTATATATTTATAAATATATATATATTTGTGTATGTGTGTGTGTGTATATATATGTCTTCCTCCACTGCCCATGTGTTTTCTCTAATTAATTTCCATTTTTCTTCATCGTTATACTCTTGAAAGAATATTCTTCTGTAGATCTCTATGTTCTCTTCACTTTTTACCTTCAAGCAGCCAAGCCCCACTGTCCACCACACCATAGAAACTTCCCTAAAAATTAATCTCTAAGTCCAAGCCACTCTTTGTCCTTGATGACTGTGTGGCACTCAACACCATTGACCACCCCTCTTCTTGACATTTGTCTCAATTATTTCTCAGTTATTCTTATCTTTCTCTGTTCCTTCTTGTCAGTCTTCTTTACACATTCCAATGCCTGTTGTGGACTAAATACTCTCTAGTGTTTTCTTTTTATGCTATTCCCAACCTCACCCTATAAACTTTTTCAGAACCATTTCTTTTCTCTCTGAGTTTCAGCTACTGCTGTCTTCTGATGAGCCCCAAACAGGCCTCTACAGCCTCTCTCTCTTTTGAGTGCCAGACTTGTATCTCCAGGGTCTACTAACTCTCCACCCTGAAATCCAGAAGTGCTTCATAAGCAGAATACCTATTTCCTCTTAATGCCTCTCTCAATGAGTGGTATCAATCTCAATGAGGTTGCATAAGTAGATCTAAAGGTAATTTTAACATGTCCCCCCTTTATTCTCTGAAACCATATAACATACCCTGCAGAGTCTATGCACCTAGTGTCCTGAGTATCTACCAGCCCCGTCCCTCATACCCTGGTCCAGGCCAACAGTTGGCACTCTTAGTTTAAAATCCCATCGTTTCTTGTTAGGATTTGTTCTGCCAGGATTTGTTCTGCCAGCCCTGTCACTCTGAGATCCATCTTCCACATATCTTCAGAGATTTCCTTAGAACTACACTTATTGAAGATCCTGCTTATGGAAGAAAAATTAAAATCTTTGCTGAATTAGTTTTTTGAGGTTGCTTAACAAATTACCACAAATTTGGTGGCTTCCAACAACAGAAATTTATTCTATCAGCATTCCGGAGACCAGAAGTCTGAAATCCAAATGTCAGCAGGGCCACACTCCCTCCAGAGGCTCTAGAGGAGAGTCTTTCCTTGTTTTCTTTAACTATAAGTGCCTTCAGGTATCCCTTGTGTTGTAACTTCATCACTCTAATCTCTGCCTCTATGGTCACACAGCCTTCTCTTCTGTCTGACAAATCCCCTCCTTATGTCTTTTATAAAAACACTTGTCATTGGATTGAAAGCTCAACTGGAAAATCCGGGAGGATCTCTTCATATCGATAGTCTTAAATTAATTGCATTAGCAAAGATCCTTCATCTATATAATCACATATTCTTTCCCTGACCGGTGTGGCTCAGTTGGTTGGGCATCATCCTGCAAAGTCACCAGTTTGATTCCCAGTTGCAGCATATGCCTGAGTTGCACGTACGAGAGGCAGTCATTTGATGTTTCTCTCTCACATCAATTTTTTTTCCTCTCATTCTCCTTTCCTTCCCCCCTCTCTAAAAGTAAATAAATAGAATATTTAATAAATATATAAATAAATGCATATTATGGGAATATATATAATTTTGGGGGGTTCCATTTACCCACTATACCTGCTTATAAAAAATTTAAACTCCTTCATGTAACACCAATTGCCCTTCATCTTAACCTGGTCTCTACTGTATCCTTTGGATATTAGCTCAGCCAAGCTAAACTAAGTGTTCAAATTCTGGTGTGAGTATTATGCTTCTCTTACATCTGAATTTGAACTAGCCACCTTGCAGATGCCCAAAAATCACATGTGAATGCTGACTACCATCTAGGACACAAGAGATTTAGAACTAAGATACAGGAGAAGGGAATAGCAAAGACAAACTGGAATGACCAGAGAGTAAAAACAAAACAAAACAAAACAAAAAACCCCAGAAAAGCCTGATGGTATAAAAGGAAACATGAAATGAGAGGTTGGACAAAGAGAAAGTTTCATTCATGTGGAAAGCTACTGAGACATCAAGGATGGTGTGTGCTTTCTTTTTGGACACAGGGACTCCATTATTTATTTTAGCAAGTGCTATGTGGTTAAATAACAGTGCCCAAGGCCAGGTGAAACCATGATCGGGGTGAGGAAGTGGAAAAAGTGGGCAGAAAACCATTTTGAGAAACCTGACTATGAAAAGGAGCTTAAATGCAGATTATATACTTGAAAAGATATTAATGAATACAAATTATGAACATGAATACCTAAAAGCATAGGAAACTGCTGAAATATTTGTAAAACCCACTAAGATGGGACTGCTAGGGCTTTTATTATTATTATTTTTTTCCTACAACAAAAAAGTACCAACTTCCCATTTGTTTTCTTGGGGAGGAATGTAGCCATGACACACGGCAACACAAAGAAGACAGTTGTGTGGCTGCAACATGGCAAATGAAAGTCAAAGCATTTAGCAGGGTTTTATTAATAAAGAAAAGATCTCTTTCTTTCCCTTCTCTGGGCCTGGGATTACACAGTAACTCCTCCATGGTAATGGAATTGGACTACTTTTCAACTTGCCAAGTTAGATCAGGAGGGTGTTTGAAAGCAAGTAATTAAAAAAAAAAGTTTAGTTCTTCTTCTGGAGTTTTGATCTGTTCTTTCATTTAGGCCATGTTTCTTTGTCTCCTCGTTTTGGCAGCCTCTCTGTGTTTGTTCTATGTATTAGGTAGAGCTGCTTTGATTCCATGTCGTGGTAGTGAGGCCTAATGTAGTAGGTGTCCTGTAGGGTCCAGTGGCACAGTTTCCCATATCACCCAAGCTGGGTACTTGAGGTGCACCCTTTGTGTGGACGGAGTACACACTCCTCTTGTAGTTGAGACTTGGTTGCTGCTGACAGGTCAATGGGAGAGATTTACCCACTCCAGTCAGCTGCAAGGACTGGCTGTGACCACTGGCCACCAACCTCCACCTTCCATGGAGGATTACCCATGCAAGGGCAGGGTGGTGGTGCTCTGATGTGGTCTGTAGCTGTCCACTGGGTGCGCAGACTCTGGGATTTCCCAGGTGATGTGGGCCAAGGTCAACTCCCACCTGTGTTCTGCCCGGGGCCACCCTACCTGAGCTGCAAAGCAATCTGAGATGGCTGCTACTTGTACTGGCTTAGAGATTCTCAGGCAAAGCCAAGCTGTGAATCTAGGCTGACTGTTGTTAGTGCCAGGGCTGGGGCCTATTAGCAAGAGGTATGGGAGGCTGGGGACTTACTAAGGCCTACTATTGCTTATTTGATAGGATTTAGGAAGTTGTGAAATATGAGCAAAGACCAGCCATTCATATGAAAAAGTCACGGTTAACAGCTCAGGTGGGCCTTTAAGTTGGGTGGGATGGAGTCTCAGGGGATCTCTTGGGTGGGGCAAGTTTAGTCAGGTTGATGGGGTCTCAGATATGGCACTTGCCTGCCACCTCTGTGATTCTGTGGAGGGAAGGTTCAGTAAAGAGACGATGGCTTCTCCCCACCTTTCTGTCTGGGAGAAAGCCATCCCCCAGCTCCTGTCTTGATGCCAGACATTTCAGTTCCTCCTTGTATGCCACTGGTGCCTTCTTTGCAAGAAATATTCAAAGTCATGAAAAGCAGGGACCTGCAGCCAAGATTGCTCTATCCAGTAAAGATACCTTTTAGAATCAAAGGGTGGATAAAGAGCTTCCCACACAAGAAAAAACTAAAGGAGTTCATCATCACCAAACCATTTTATGTGAAATGTTAAAAGAACTTATTTAAGAACAAGAAGACCAAAACTATGAACAATAAAATGGCAATAAACACATATCTATCAACAATTGAATGTAAAAAACGAACTAAGCAGACAAGAACAGAGACAGAATTATGGACATGCAGAGTGTTTTGATGGTTTCCAGGTGGGAGGGGGCTGCAGGGGAATGACTGAAGAGGTCAGGGGATTAAGAAGTGCAAATAGGTAGTTACAGAATAACCATGGGGATGTAAAGTACAGTATAGGAAATGGAGTAGCCGAAGAACTTTTACAGATGACCCACAGACATGAACATTGGTGTGAGGATTGCCTGAGGGAGTGGGGGTTGCTGAGTGGAGCAGAACAAGGTGGAAACTTGGGACAATGGTAATAGCATAACCAATAAAATATAATTTTAAAAAAGTTGCCTTTCGTTTGTTGCAGACTTTTTAGTTTGTGCCGTGCTTCACATCGGTGTCTGTGTATGCAAGCGTTATGGTACTGTGCATCAGGACAGGAAAAGCTACAAATGCGCAGAGAGCATCTTATATATACTGTGCTGGCCAGTGTTGGTGATGGACGCTTAATTTTGACAACATAAGGATGCCAGAGCCATTAGTTTCTGTAGAAACCCTGGAGCCTGAGAGGGCCCCAGGGGTGCTGTCTCCTTGCCTTATTAACTACTATTTTCCAACCATATTTTCAAATGAAAAGTAAATAGTTGCAGTTAGGGAACCACCTAGACTTCTGCCTTTTCCATTTTACTGTGGATAGAAAGATATTTCAAGGGAGGACCTATTTTCTCGTTGATAAATAATAATGCTATATGTATACATACATTTTGAAGAGTGAATATAAGCAGAAATCTTTATCATGCTTCAGAAGTGGTGATTACGAAATAAAGCATGAGAAATAATATAATTTCCTGAATAGATAACAACCAAAAAAGTGCTCTCCTGAAATGTAGGCATTGGTTTGATTATTTCTTCAACAACATAAATGTTATTCTCTCACAGTGAGAATAACACTGTGAATTCCTTCTATGAGAAACCATACCTTGTCCTGCATCTTTTTTGGAGAGGAACTCTGAGAAATCTGTTCTGGGCAAGGGACGGGGCTCTGGGCCTATGTGAATGAGTGTCTATGCCATGTAACAGAATGGAGTGAGACAGAACCTTTGAGGAACACGAAAGGGCAGAGGAAGTAATATTTCTGGGCAAAGTGTAAACCCCTCCTAAAAATACCCCACATCTCCATTGAAAAAGTTGAACCTATAAATCATAAGTAAATGTCTCATCAAAATTAGACAGTACCTAATTTTTTATATATCTGGGTCAAAATAGTCAACCCATGGTGAGCAGGGCTATAGTCGACATCAGAGTTGCACAGATAAGTTAATTCACTTATACCTCACACTTCTTTTCATAATATGATTTGGGATACTTTATAATAATGGACACAAATAAAATAAAATATACAATAAAAAAGAAAGGAAGGAACGTCATGAGAGGAGAAAATTCAATGGTTTTTTTAAATTATGCTTATAATCAGAATTTTAAAAATCTCATTAGTGTTCCAGGAAAGATAAATGTATACCTGATTGTCTAAAGGACAATGTCTTTACCAAGGCAAGGCCAGAAGTCATTTTAATAGAAATGTTTCTTTCAACTGACCAAAATGAAAGTTGAAGGAAGTATAACTCAGGAAAGACATGCCCACAAAAGGAAGAACAACTGTGGTCTAAGTTCATAGCTTTCTGGTGGTCTTATCTGATCTACTGATGGGACTTTAAAAATTGGTAATAGGGGATGCATTCCTTTATCTCTGACCGACTCCCAGGTCTTCTCGTTTTTTTGTACTGTCTCTAATGTATTCAGTAATTGTTTGGGGATTTTCTATTGTTAAAAAAGGCAGTGGGAAGAGTAAGTGACACAGTAGAAACAGGCTTGTTCTAGGTTTAAGTGCAGCTTAGTACTTATTAGATGCATATTCTTGCCAGACTATTCAACTCTGAGCTTAAGTTTCATTGCTTACAATTACAGTTTGAATGCCTGGTTTACTCCATTATTAAATATTCCATAAATGTCCAATATGTAAGTATTAATAAATAAGCAAATGTTAAGAAGTTCCCTTTGGTATCCACTTCTTTTTCCATAGGCAAAGAAAACGTTGGGGGATGTGTTTCAGTGCATAAAGGACTAAAGTAAGATCATGAATATATTTTAAAAACCAAAAATGAAGAATATCCTGAAAATTTAATTATGGGAATTAGAAGTCCCACAGACTCCACACTGGACCAGCCTGAGGAGAAAAGAGAGAAGGAGAGAAAGGGATTAAACTAGACAATGTCAGGACTTCAGGAGGGAAAAAATGAAAGGAATGAGAGAAGTCAAAAGTAGGGACAAATAAAAAATTCCTATAGATCAGGGACAAATAAAAAATTCCTATAGATCAGGATCAGTTGAGTTGGATGTCTAAGTAACACACATTCATTGAGGTTCTATGTTATAGGTTAATCCTGGATGTGTCAAAAACATACAAGCATTGATTGAGGTCAGGAACTGCTGTTGTGTCAATTCATATTAATCACTGCATGTACAAACAGCACATGACATGATGTGGTATTTGAATAAAAATAAAGGGATAGGTTCATGTCGCTTGGAGAATCATTAACACTAATATCATGACCCGCTGAACTCCTCTGTAATGATTCCTTTGTTGTATTGCTGATACCAATCTTGGTCCATGGTGAGGATTTTCCTAGCCTGACATAAGCTGGCCTGTTACCTTCATCTTCTTTAGTCTCCAAGTTCTCTATTCATTCTGGGTTTATTCAAAATGGTAGTTTATGGTGCTGGCATTACTTGCTCCAGCAGCCTCTCTTCTGTAGCTTCAGGCAAGCTATCTATGACTTCTGATGGACAAAATTCACTAGACTTTTGGAATATTTTCCAGTAACACTTTTCTGCAAATGCAGCATGCCAGCACAAAACAGACAGAATTAAGTGCAACTCTGCTTTATTTCTCTTGTGACAAGGCAAGAAAAGAAAGATAAGGCACAAAAAAGTTGCATAAAACTGGCTCGATTGTTATAAAACAAAATATGAAGCAATTAAGGAAGCATGCAGCAGAGCAAGTCCATTGCAGAACATGCAGAGTAGGGCCTATTGGTACCTTGATGCTAGAAGGTGAGGAGAAGTCAGGCTGAGAACATCAGCAACATCTGAAGACTCACTAGCCATAGCTGGAGTTCACTGCATCACACCGCAGACCCACTCAAATGGTGGACAGAGGCCATTCAGATTCTGTTAATATATGTTTCACTTAGTAGCTTTGTATTTTCTCTTTTCACAAGCTCTTCAACTCTTTCGAATCACTGAAGTATATTTTTGTGAAGACAAATTTATTAAACTGCTCAATGCTGTGAACATCACCTGGGCACTTAGAAACAGTTGGCATTCTCCCATAGTGTTTAATAGAGCTAAAGTAGCCCCATACCAAATGGTATATACATTTATTTTGTTGCATTAATTTTTGATGAAAACTGGGCTTTCAGTTTCAGGTGCAACCATATGTGAATTAAATGAGTATTATATATGTCACACCGCCTTGAAATTTAATGTTCATGCTTAGTCACAAGTATGCCATCTCCTTTTGACTTTGATCAGGTTTCTGTGTGTTCTACGTGAGCAGCTAAGAGTGCATCAGTGCATGTCAGCAACAACAGGAAAAACAAGTGAATCGAGAAAGAAAAAAAACAGTGATTTATTTCTTCCCATAGTAATTATAAGAGCTCTCTCACTTTGTGTAATTCTTATGCAAAGTTAATCATCCTTTAATGATAATCAAAATATTAATCTTTTCGATAAGTTAAAATGTTTGGGCCATATTTTAAGAAAGTCAATAAAGTGTTGTGAAACTATTTTATCCTTTTTTAAAAGCCTCGAATTTTCTCTTTAATTCCTGCTCATTCTAGAGTGACAGGCTACCTCAGCGTTGAATTTCCACCTCTTTGCCTTTGCTAGATTTAGTCCCTGGCAGCCAGACCTCTAATGTTATTTTAATGTTGGGGAAGGGGGGTGCTTTAATTCAAATATATTTTCATTTTAAAGTTATAATGACTAAGTACACCTGCTCACTTAAAAATTAGCACCTAGTTAGGCAGTTTTCAATAGCCTAATCATCTTTTGATTGTCTCTACTTGGATCATAGGCAGTTCACCTGCTCTTCATCTAAACTAAAATGTTTCCTGTTTACACGTCTGAAAACACTGAAAGATGATAATATTTAGAAAACAAAGAAAACTGAAACATATATTCAAATGCATTATTTATATAATTATCCTGTAATTAAAGTAATTATAGTTTGTGAAAAACTAGAGTTTTTTTTAAACTTTCATTTCGATTTCTCATGGGATAAGCTGTGAACATGTGAAATGCACACATGCCTACACCCATGCACACACATGAACGGGCACAAGTTATCGATGATGTTATCTGCACAATAAATAAAATGTTACCTCCAGATTGAGGGATTTAAAATAGGTGTTTTTCTTTCCTGAAACAAATATACCCGGAAAACCATTCAGTGGGCTAATCCTATAGAAGGGATTACCTAGATTGAATTTTGGGAAATCTTTAATCCTCTATAGTTTCGACAGCAACAGTAAGAAAAAGTCCCAGTTATAACTTGCTGAGCTGTACAGTAGTGCTAGAGCTACATGGTCCTGTCATGTAAATGATGAGCTCCAGTTTTCCCTCTAAGATGGGAACGAGTCAGATAAGGCCATGAGGCGTGAGTGTGCCTGAGGTTGTGCAGAGGAAATGCAGAATTTTCAGAGGTCCCAGCAAGCACTCACAGTTGGATTTTCATTATCTTCAATGAGAAGGCATATCAGTCAGGTTTTTTGCTATATAATACCATTCGCATTAGTGCTTTTTATACGATTTCAAAGTGGACAGCACAGTTTGTGTCCGGTTTTTCATTCTAAATATCCTATTCAATAGATATTCTTCTTCTCTATACCTTTAAACAGATCCATATTTTTTAACCACAGTGAGATCACATGGTACTTTAGGAGCATTCACTTGAAAGTGAACTAATGGATGTGGCCCTTAACCATCTACAGAGGCTCCTTTAAAGGAACACTTGGAATCGAATTACAAAGTTTTATTTTCTCCTTGTTTTTGATCAAAGTTTGTGGAAGGAAGAGAAAAGTACCCAGAATATCTTTCCACAGTTTTCACTGGGAGACTCTACGTGCTTCATATACCCCCGCAACACTTTTCAAATACCTGACTTCATTTCTGCATTTAAACCCTCACGCTGTCAATTTGTTGGTTTTAAGACTAAATCATCACCATTGAAATTAAAGGGAAAGTACATGAAAAAAGCTCTGTGTCTTTGATCTTTCATTTTCAGGATACATTAGTGACAGCACCCAACTCCTAGAAAAAAATGTCCATGAGTCGTCCCATGCCTGAAGCAGCAGGCACTGCTGTCACTCAGTCCTTGGTGTACTGACTTCAACAGTCCTGAACCCCAAGACGGGAGGAGAGCGGAAGGAGTCAACAGCGCTGCCTCCCCAAACAACATTATCATCTCAGGTCATGACCCCTAACGCCTGCCAAGCAGAGGTGAACATTCTTGCCCGAGTATCAAGCCAGTGGCAAATAAGAGGGCAGAAGCCTGAGCACTGCAATCACTTCTCCTCAGAGTGTCCTCCACCTTTGACCCCTGGAATCCTGTCCCTGGAAGTCACCCTTGCACTCATGCCAGTCAAACCCCTCATATTTATATTCAGGTTCAAGTACTGAACTCACATTATCTGAAAATTACCTTAACCAGGAACCATCACTATTATAATTGGTAGGAAAATGATGAAAATGTTGAAGGGATGTAGACCTGTGTCATACGGAAAAATGGATAAAAGGGACTGGAAATGTTTAACCTGAATGAGAGAAACTTCAGATACTGAAGAGACTGATGAAACTGAAGTGAGAGTTCATGGATCAGTCTGGGCTAGATGACCTCAAAAGAGTTGGGTTTCAACTGCAGTGTTCTATGCTTCTGTGAACAGCTTTTGAAGGGAGACAAAGTAGCACATAATGTTTGACACACTCAGTCTGCCAGCTGGTTGGCACAACCTTGGCAAAAAAAATTTTCAGTAAAACAAAAAATTCTTTTCCCAGGCATACAGGTCCCATATAGTCTCTGTCAGAAAGGAGGAAAGTAAGGGGAAGGCTGGTGAATGTGCATCACTTACCGATGGAAATGATACTCTGGGCAGTGGCTCCGAGAAGAAGAAATGTGTGGTATATTATTTTCTGTAATTTAGAAGAAAATATTTAGAAACCAGCTACTTTGTTTTTACAACAGATAGGTGTTCATCCATTCAGCTACTCATATAACAAAACATGCATAGTGATTCCTATGCATACAACACAGTGAATATTTGTGTTCTGGGAACACAACTTCGAACAAAGTCCATGCCCTCGAGGAACTTATATCTTAGTAAAGTTACATTTACAAAGTGACAAAACAAGAGATTTTACAGGTTTCATGCTACTTAGATTATATGACAGATTTACTGCTTACCAAACTCATGTCTTGGGAAATATAAGCGAAATGGATTTTTCTAAAATTTTACTTTTATGTTATGATATATTCTATATTGATACACACTTGGCTCCCTCTACAAAATAAAAGAAAGAAATGGAATTAAAAAATCAAAAAAGAATAAATGGTATTTAGATATGCAGTGGTCAAAAATATCTGTCTATACATTTAGCCAGATCAGATTTTGTAACCAATCTCTTAAAATTCCTATAAAACCAGGGACTGTGTCAGCCTGACCCTCCACTACGGCTTTAGGGGCTGGGACAACTCCTGACAGAGCTGGTGATCAATAAATATTTTTAAATGAATAAATGGATGTGTGGATGGATGGATGGATGGGAAACATAAAATTAAAATAAAAATTCACCTCATTTTCTAGTTTTAAGCAGAGAATAAATTAAGGGAGAAAACTATTCTCTTTCTCTCAATTGAATAATAAATGCAAGAAGAGCTCTGCTAATTGGGTAGCATTCATGACAATACCATCTCAGAAATAGCAAATGTATTTAGAATTTAGTCAGTCTAGTGAAGACCTATGACTAATGTTGGAAAGAGACAAAGCCATAAATGCTGGCAAATATGAGACAAGTTCCTAAACTATGTAAAGATGATGCATGCATTTCAGTCTTAGGGTAGTAACAGTCCAATTCTGGTTACTAGTGCAAGACAGTAGAGATCTTAAGAGAAGTAAATTTGGGGAAAAGTTTGGGTTGAAAATAGAAGCAACAATGCTTGTAAACTTAAGTGTGGGTGTCAGTTCCAGATGTGATGAATGAATTTTGGGGTGGAACCCAAACGAAAAGCTGAGTACATATCAGGCGTCTGTGTGGGCTTAGCTTCCCACTCCTCCTACCCAAGAGCATTCCTTGCATTTAATCTTTGCTGAGGTCTTCGTTGCATGGGATATGTCTGCCTAAGACCCTGATCTTTGTGAGCTGTTGATTTCCTTGCATTTTGGGATAAAAGCGACAATCCAAAAGGCCTTTTTTATACAGTTACTGTTTATTGGGCACTCAGTATGTGTTCACTGTTTTACATACATTGTATCACTTACTCATCACAACAGGTAGGAATTACTATTTCCATTTTACAGATGAGAAAAACAAGTCTCAGAAGATAGGTAAATTACCTAAGGTCACACAAGTGAAATTAGAGAAGTCAAGATTAAATCCCAGGTCCATCTGACTCTGAACTCTGTGGTTTTTGTCTCCATGGCTCCTCTCCTCACCTTCTAATAGCTCAGTTCCACTTTTTCGCAGTTGGTACACCATGGCACACTGACACCTACTGTTTTGCTCTATATTATTTCCCCCAAATATGTAAAGGAATTAATGTTCAACAAGAAACAAAAAAGTAAAAACTTGGGACATATCAGAGCAATTTATTCACTAACAGAATTCTGACTTAGCTCTCGGAAAGAACCAAAGAAGGAAAGAGAAATATTTCTTTCCTAGTCTATCAGAAACTCCATGTGACCTGGTCAAGATGTCTGAACACTTATTTTCCATATCTCACTCACTTAAAAACTTGATTTTATGTGGGACTCAGCCTGGCAAACCTACCTGAAAAATATCTAAATGAATGTCTAAATGGAAAATCTTCTTGCTCTTCCCTGATTGCTTCTGCCCAACAGAAGTCAGTGCTGGTGAATTCTTCTTGCTACCTGAAATTGACATCTTCATCTCAATTTGCACATATGTGCATATTAATTTACCCATTTTTGCCATTTGGGAATTGCACCCAGCACACAGAGACACAGAATCTTTTTCCTTAGGGGTTTGAATGTGAAGACAATCTTGGGTGTTGAGCCCGTTCATCAGAGAACAAACATCAGTATCAGTTTCATGCTGTGTGTAGGTATATTTTAATTAGCTTTTTCAGTTCAGAAAGAACTAATTAGGGTGTGCACTAGAACAACGATCCTTCTGAAGACAACCAACACTTCAGCATGTTTCTTTCACGGTGGCTTTGGATGGAAAATTTGCACTTTTTAAAAGCTATATTTTATTGATTATGCTATTAAAGTTGTCTCAATTCTTCCCCCCTTTGCCCCCCTCCACCTGGAACCCCTCGCTCCCTCTGGCAATCCCCGCACCATTGTACATGTCCCCAAGGGTCATACCTGTAAGTTCTTTGGCTTCTCCGTTTCCTATACTGTACTTTACATTCCCATGGCTATTCTGTAACTACCTATTTGTACCTCTTAACCCCCTCACTGTAGAGGAAATCAAGGCTGATACCAAAGATGAAATGCTAATTGCCCTGACTTATAATGTAAATACTTCTCTCCCACCTCTGTAAGCCCTTTTCACGCCAAATCTATACCACGCCTCCCAAGACCCTTACCCCATTTAGCCCAGCATAAAGGGAATGCGGGGCTATTGTTCCGGGCTCAGAATTTGGAGTTTGTCTCCTCTGGGCCCGTGCACGTAAGTAAAGATCGTGCTCCTAACCCCTCAGTGTCTGGTCGTTTCATTTTTCTGTAACATCACCTCTTCACCCACTCTCCTACACTCTCCTCCCATATGGCAACCATCAAAATGCTCTCTGTATCCATGGTTCTGTCCCTGTTCTTGTTTGCTAGTTTGATTTTTCTTCTCCTTTTTAGACAGCCCAGAACCACCCACGTCTTCATTTACATTTCTTACAATTACAAACGTGTGTGCACACATACACATGCACAATATTCATTTCTCTCTTTCCCACCCAGGCTTCTTTGTCTATATGTTCTCTGCCTGTAATGGCTAGACACTTCCTATATTTCCACATTTGGGTGAGCCATTTAGAAGTCAGTCTCACAGTGTATTTAATCACTCTGACAACAATTCGTCACCAAGTATTTATCAAACACTTACTAAACTGTCAATAGCACTAGACTCAGCTGTGGGGAAAATAAATAGATGCAAAGTAAAAGTAACACACAAAGCTTCTGTCCAATAAGGAAATTATTGTCAGTAATCTGTGTGCTCGTGTGTTCCAATTACAAAAAAATTAATTGGTAATATTCAACTGCTTTCTACCTAAGCAATGAAAATTTGTATGGTTGAAAGTAATAAGGTCACATACATATAATATAATGTATGAGAATATTCACATTTTTCAATATAAATAATTTGCAACTAGGGCAGAATAAAACATTAATTTTATCTACAAAAAATAAATATAAAAGAGGGATTGAAGATCTCTGCTTAAATTACTAATCACAATATTTCCAAAAAAGTTAACTTTTACGGTAAATGAACATTTTAAATCTTATTTTTTAACTGCTACCCTGTTTTATCCCATGCAATCAAATAACCCAAACAGAAAAACTTCTGAGCTAAATTAAAAGATAAAATTCGACCGAGTAAATAGGAAGCTCTAACTGGGTTTATTAAGGAATTCACTAATCCAGCAATAATCCATCAAGCAATATTGTAAAAAAAACGGAAGGTTTTCATAGAAAAAAAGGGTGGGCCAAAGGAGCTATTAACAAAAGAAAAGAAAGGTTTATTTTTAGGCCAGGGCATCCTCTCTCCTAGGGAAGGAAACATTTTTATCATGCAGGTTGCCTCTTTCTTGTGAGGGTCAGGGAGAAGGCCCACGTGAGAGATTACCTTACTGATGCTTGACCAGCAGTTCCAGGCTGGTTGATTATGTTTCCAGGAAAGATTGAAGTAGGTATGGGGTCAGGTATTTAAATGTTGCCAAAAGAACATCAGCCAAAAAATGTCTTATAACAGTTTATTTGAGCCAAACTGATGACAATTGCTGGGAAGCAAAACCTCAGCAGATTGAGAAAATGCTCTGGAGAATGGCATTTTTATAGCTTATTTTATACACTAGAATCGAATGAGGAGATGTAAGTGGGGGTTACATGAAATCCAGTGGTGGTAGATTAGGGAGGCAGGAGAAAGCAAAGTGGGAAAATCTCTGAGATCAGATAAGCAAAACAAAGAAATATCCTTCTTGTCCATTGGGAGCAGAAGGTAACATTTAACCACATTGGGTCAACAAGATAACAATGAGGGTTCTGTGGCATGCTCTGGTAAGAGGCTGTGCCTGAGGGCTCTGGAATAGGAGGTTACTCTGACATTTCAAAGGTATGGAATCTTAGATGCAAAAAGAAAACAGACGGGCTCACTTTAGGTAAAGACTGACCTTGGTCAAGGAGCTACTAGCCTAGGGCATGATTACCTGTAGTGACTTATTTTTAGTGAGTTAGTTTTTTTTTTTGTTTTTTTTTTTACTATTCATATCATCCTTTGTGGTTACTTTTGGTATCTGAGTTTGTAAGGCCACCATGTAGGCTTCCCTTTAACTTGTCAGGTTTAGTTTGTGGCCCCTTTTTTGTCCACAAAATCTAGGTTTGGTATCCTGGACTTTCACACAAGCGACACCATTTGGGCCAGTGGTTTTCTCTTTAACAGCAACACATGGGCTTCAAAAATGTAACCATAGGGACAAATTGATGAGACCCAATGTCACTACACGCCCGTGATTATTAAAAGATAGTTTTAGAATTTGTGTTACTGTCAGTAAATATACTGTAATTTGAAGGAAATCCACCCAAGATTTATTGACAATGTCCAAATTGTTGAATTTTATTATAAATTAGAGTATACTAAATATTTGAGGATAGTAACATCTACTTCTGTTCATGGTATTCACGAGACCAAACTAATAAACAACTTCCTAAAATTTCTCCCTGATGATTTCTCTTGCCCCTGGGTCAATATTGCCTGACCTGAGGCTAACAGACTATTTCACTGGGCTTGCGCATTTGAAAGTTGATGGCCCATCTGTTTTCCTGCTTTATGGAGCTATTTGTTTGATTAAACCCATTTTTAAACAAAACAACCCAGTATAGCAACTCAGAATGGCAATTGTGTCAGATTGCAATTTACACCTTTAGAAAGGAATTCAGGAAAACAATATTGTTTTGACACATTCTTTTCACTTTTAAATCTTCAGATTTATGGCTCTGCTCCTTTGTTTTAACTTGACAATCTGGAGGAGTTTTCAACTGAACAACAACAACAAAAATGTTTAATGCTCATTTTGTTGCTTTAAAAATGATCTAAAATTTGAAAGACCTGAGTGACTGCCGCTTTATACAAACTGAGGTACAGAGCTCTTGGAGCCCTTGTCCAGAAGTACACAGCCAGAGGGTGGCCCAAGCAAGATCCCTGACCCATTGACCTGTCATTGCTCTGTCGTTAACTCCACATTTAAAGCATTATTCTAGTTTTAGTGATACTGAGCTAACATCTTAAGAAACAAATTGCAAGGTTCATGGGCTTTGCTACTTTGCTTTTATAAATTCTTTATTTGATCAAAGTATTTTATTACTGGCATTTAGATGTCTCATAATAGACTGCACTCCTATATGGTTTTCCCAACACATTAATGCTAGTAAAATGTTACAAACTATGACAAAAATTAAGTCCATATACTATGTCTTTAGTCATTCATGCTGAATTTGAAGAAACTTAAATGGCATATGGAGGACTTTCCATAACTTATGTCCCAGCAAAATATGTTAATTTTTTCTCCACAAGTAAGTTGTAGGAAGTTCTTTCCCCATATGTCATTTAAGCAGAGTAAGCCATAGGTACCTTCCAGCCTAAAGGCAAGAAAATGCAATGGTTGATTTCTGGGAGAACTGAACACCTTGTGTTTATAGAACCAGGCTTGTCTCAAAATAACGTCGTGTTAATAAATGGCTCTTGGTTTATGGATTTTGAATTCCTGCTCACTTCAATTTAGTCCAATAAACAGCTACTTTATGTGCACAGCAGGATTAAGCACCAAAGCAACCAAATTTCACTAACTTCAGTTTTCTGCTAGTTCATTTACATGCTTTTATTGGCAGCAGGGAGAAAAACGCGCCAGATGTTAGACTGGTGGGGTCAGACTAGATCTTGGTTCAGCAACCTTGGTGCTTGAGTTCTGGCTAGGAGGGAATTCAGAGCCAAGACTCAGAGTATAAGAGAAAGTTTATTCAGAACGTCACAGAGGCAGAAGAAGTGAGCTGTAGAAGAAATGAGCTTAGGAAACAAATTGCAGAGACAAAATAAGGACCATTGTTGATTAGAGGAGGGGAAGGTAGAGGTAACACATCTCAGGGGACGGGAAGGAGGAGGGAAAAGTTGTGGGTGTGCTCTGGGGAGGGAGAGTGAGCTGGGTCCTCCTTCTTAAGAGTTTTTAAGAGTAGAGATTTTAGGGGAGATCCCAGGGGAGGATCTCAATAGAATATTTATCAGTTTTCCAGGTGTGTCCTCTCAGGGTTGTGGTCTCCACTCATTAGTCAGTGCCAGGGCAGGGGGTCATTAGTCAATGCAGCTGGTCCTGATGTCAGCCATGGTGTCCCTTGTCTGGTTTTAGATGTATTTGACGTGGGTCAGAACCACATTGTCCTAAGGTCTTAATGCTTAAGAGCTATTCACCAGCCCCCTTGTTTGTTCCCCCTCTAAGGGGGTCTAACCTACATGCTAGTAACATGCCAGGGAGGGAAAGGTCAGAGGAGTGTCTGAACCACGTGGCCAGAAATATGAAAGCTCAGGGGGCCTAAATCACATTACTATCAATGTGCCAGGGGAGGAAAGTCTACCCTGGAGGTGAGGTCCTTGTTTTTCCAGTTTTACCTATTACAAGGCACCTAGGGCTTTCCTCCCTGGTGTCTCTCTGTACCTAGCCTACTGTCCTTGCTCTGCTCATGTCTGTCTGTCTGTCTACTGCATCTTGAACTTCCTCAGTTCCATGCTATTGTCTCCTCAGCTCCTTTCTCCAAGAGCCCTCCTCCATGTTGCTTATGCCAAAACTACTCTGGTTCACGGCAGACCTGGAATGTCATTATTCTCATAAAGTTTTACCTAATTTTTGTCCTTTCCTAAAATAAACTTATCCTTGGCTCAGTATACATTGTAAAAAATAAACAAAACCACTTGAAATTGGAATTGAAGCTGCCATCCCAGAAACTGCCTTACATGTTTTAGTGCCCAAATCTTTGGAATGTTAAAACTGGGCAAAATCATCTTTGAACTGGGCCTAAAGCCACACTGTATTCCAAATAACTGTACGAAACGCCAACAGGAAAGCACACATTATAACTATAAGACTGAAAATTAAAGACATTCCATTGATTTAGTACTACTGGGCCTCAAGAATTAAGATCATCTGCCTCGGTGCTCTGGCCAAAGAATACAAGAGCAGAGGTTTCCTGTAAAAAAAGGGTGGGGGAGGCAAACAGTTTATTAGAATTGGCTAATCTGGACATGGGTAAGCTTGTGTCTGAAAGACACAGTACTTTGTTGCTGTGTAGGTGACAGATTTTATAGGGTAAAATGATAAGACACAGATTCGGGGAAGGCTTATAAGGAGTTGATTGGTCAGAAGTGAGACGAGTGTAATACGTCATATCTTCAGGTCTTAAGGACAGTCCAAGATCAGCTCCCACTTCCAGGATAGATGTCAAAGAGAGGTGGCAAGAAGGTCATCCCACCTTAGGGTTTAGGAGCTGAAACATAATCTGTATTAAGATGTTACCTTTAAACTGCCAGGGATTTAAACCTTGTGACCCTGAGTCAGAATGAATCTGTTGTCTTCTGTTGCCTCGGGGCTTAATGATCATCAAGGTGAGAGACTAAGATCAGATCAGTGAAGTGTGCTGAGAGAGAGAAGGAAAATATGATTGTTTTAAAACTATAGTTTAGATCAAATCAGAATTATAGGTCCCTCGGTTTCATTAGCATTACTATATTAGTTTATCTGAACCTAAAGCAATTCCTTTCTTAGTGTTAACACCCATAGAAATTCCTTCCTTCTATTCATTCAGTTGTTCTCCTTCCCTTTCTCTTAAATGCTCCTAACCTTCACCTCCTTATGGGGACACTGTTTGGGTGTCTGCCTGTATCAGTGCTTCCCACATAGCTATTCTTTTAGATCTCAAATAAACATTTCTTGCCTCTCATTTTGACCTTTTATTTTTAGGTTAACAACATCTTTTTATTATACTTCTATCACTGTGAATGATATATTATCTTTTATTAAAGTTATTTGTGTGCATATATCTCCGCCAGTAGATTTGAAGCACCTGGAGGACAAAAATAAATATATCTTGTTCAATTTTTGTTTCCTTATAGCACCTAATACAATGTCCCACGTAGAAGATAATTATAGTAAATACCAGTTAAATCAACAAATGTCTATGATTATTCAGTAAAATGGCTTTAAAAAGTCTAAAAAATTCTGATGTTCCCCAGGTGATAATATCCCTCAAATTAGTTGGTTTCTGCTTATGTAATGGGGAAAAGTTTTGGCCAGATCCCTGGGCAGCCGCGAACCCCCATCTGGGTTGAAAGGCTGCACTCCCCAGGTGAGGGAAGGGTTGGAGGAAACCCCAAGGCAGGGGATTGAAGCAGCAGCTGGCCTGTGACTTCATATCCGGGGGAAGGGTGATCAACAAACGCAGCTCGCGACACAGCTTGCACAGAGCCTGAGTAGACTGAAAAGGTCACAAAACACCTGTAACAAGGTGTCACCCCACCTCGCAGAGATGCGGTGTCCCTGCATGCTGAAAAACCCTCCTATCTGCTTCTGGATCATGGCGGCAGGAGCGGAGGCAGAGGTACAGCGCTGGCTGACACGCGTCGGGGATGTTAGCCTGAAATGGCTGACAAGTGGACCCTCCCACAGCGTGTGGGATTTGGGGGCAAAAGATTTAAAAATGGAGTGCATGTGGAAACTTACCCTCTTTCCTTACCCTTGCTAGCCCAGGCAGGGGTCAGGGCCAGAGCATTCCCAGGTCGGTGGGCCCAGAGACAGCCTGGCCAAGCTGAAAGGGTCGGGTGCCTCCCTGCTTAAAAAACAGCAGCGACGCTGGCGTCCAGTGGTCCCTGCCCGGCCAGGTGCACGCAGGCTTGCGAGAGTTGCCTGAAGCCGGACTCGGACTGGGAGCCCACCAAGCTACCTGGATAAGCATGCTGCAGCCACCTGGTATCACGAAGAGTAGTATATTTTTAAATGGGAGAAGGGATTCCAGGAGCACCCTTGAACTGAGCTGGCAAGGGGTGGGCAGGTTATTTGCCTTTAGGTGTTTTAACAGGAATGGGCTTTGAGGCAGAAGCCTGTTATTCTTCCAAAAGTGTGTAGCCTTGAAAAAAAAAACTCCTTTGCTTTTTCACCATGTCTCTGCCTCCGGAATTTATGGGCAGTAGGCAGCAGAACCCTGTGTGACTATATGGTAACACTTAGACATCTGTAGGGATAGGTAACACTCCCTGCTCTTTTAACTTTTATTTATGCCTCAGTATTTTAATTTTAAACAGTACTTACTGTATCATGAAAGAACAAAAATAATCAAACATCAGGGAAATTTATTGAGAAATAAATTTGCTGATTTTCTATAAATAAGAAGAAAATATATATATTTGAATATCCTAGGAAAATTGAGTATCCAGTTAAGAGATTTTATTCTATGAGTGAATTTAGCTTTAGCAGATGCATCTCTTAAAACTGGAAATATTTGATTCATCAGTATTTACTGGATTGATCGTAGTTGGCAAGAATCACCTTTATATAGCAGAGTTATAGCCATTGTAAAATGATCCAGGGAGTAAATTGTACTCAGAAATTACTTTCCAGAAAAAGTCACAAAATTCTTCTTCAGCATAATAACTACCCCTTTTTCCGTCTCTATATCAAATATTTTAATGCTAAGTGTCACCTCAATAGTTCAAAGCTAGCATCCATAAATACACACATATCTGTCAACTGGATTTATTTAGGAAGGCTGTTTAACTTCGCAATGAACAGTGAAATAGAAATACTTTTATCTTTTCATTTAAAAGAGAACTGTACAGATTGTAGTTTCAAGTCTAATTTTAGGCATATTCATGAAACAAAATACTCAATAATTTTAATTGGCTTTAAACTTGCAAGGTACTTAACCTGCCATTCTTTTGTTTTTTTCAGAGAGAAATCCATAACCTGTCATTCCTTATCATCTCTGAGGATGTGACCAATTTATGGAGTGCTTATTTTGAATCAGGCTATCCAATTTCATGAGTATTATTGATAGAACCAAAATAATACCAATCTTTTCACCTCTAAAATGCTTACTCTTTGCAAGTTATGCAGAGAACTGCATGTTTTCTTTTTTGAGATTATCAAAGCCTTTAAATTTTTTACTACAGTTCTTTTACTAGTGGATATAATAGTTGATTTCTCAGAAATATTTAGATGCCCTGCAATAGCCTCAATCTTCTGTATTTTGGCTGAACTTATATCAATGCTTCAGTGAAGGAATTTTTCAAAGGAAAGTTGCTTTATCTGTCTTATTCTTGTGTATATAAAGGGTCTAGCAAAAATTCAAATACATTAGGTTGGCCAAAAAATTTGTTTGGTTTTTTTTCCCATAAGATGGCTTTATAATGCTTAGCTGACTTTAACTTCATTTGAAACAATTTTCAAATGAAAATTGTAAGGTTGTATTGTGACAGCTGTCATATCAGTGAGAATTTAAAGAAAAACGAGCAAAAATGGTGAATTTTTGTGTAGCCATTTTAATATAGAAGATGGAAAAAAAGAAGCAACATTTTGGCATATTATGCTTTTTATTATTTCCAGAAAGCTGAAAATGCAACTGAAAAGCAAAAGAAAGGTTTGTGCAGTATATGGAGAAGGTGCTGTGACTTACCAAATATGTCAGAGGTGGTTTGCAAAGTTTCATGCTGGAGAGTTCTCGCTGGATGATTCTCCATGGTTGTGTAGACCTGTTGAAGTTGATAGTGATCAAATCAAGACACTGAGAATAGTTAATGTTATACCACATGGAGATAGCTGACAGGCTCAAAATATCCAAATCAGCAAAGTTAGCGGTGGAAATGAAAAACATGTCTTTTACTTTATGGAAGAACCATATGGACTTTTTGGCCAACCCAATATTTGAGAGAAGAATGACTGAATGACTTCTAAAAGTGTTCAGCAGGATACCACCAGACTGCAGTCATATTTTTTAAAAAATCTATTGTAGAAGCTCATGATTTGCCCTCTTGCTAAATGGCTCTGGTCCTCTGTGTGATTCTTCTTTGATATACCTTGGGGTTACTATATATTAATAGTATATTTGTCTCTAGAATAATGATAAGAAGAGAGATGTTGTAGATGAGCCACCTGTTATGCAGCACAGAGATAACCTTATTTTGTGTTCAGCCTGACATGCAGATATTTTAATCTCTACCATCATCTTAAATGACAAACATATTGCCTGGAAATTAAGTAGTAGTAGTAATAATGATGATGATAATAATAGTAATAATAATAATTCCTGTGTTCTATATGCTGTTAATTCAAGTGTTCTTCATAATAACTTTATAAATTGGACACTTTTAATATCCACATTTTATAGATGAGGAAATTGCAACATAATTTGAATTGGAGAAAATCAAATTATTTAAAATATATGTACAAAATCATACAATTATATATACATATATATGCACATGCAATATGTAATACATATATAAATTTATAATTGTGATAGTGCTACCTGGAAAGTATGGAATGTGATGAAAAGCTATAACAGGGATTTGGGATCAGGAAGATCTTCCCTAAGGAATGTTGGACAAGAGGTAATTAGGAGTAAAATGGGTGTGAAAAGGCAAACATGTGTACAATTTTGTCCTTGTACCTAAGGATCATATGGATTAGTCTGGGAGATATGCAGTAGGGAATTAATGCATGTGACTTAAGTATTCTAATAGAAGTATGAAAAGCAAGCTATGTATGAAAAGTTGAGAAAGCAATTGGGTACTTAATACCTCTGGGCTTCAGTTATCTTACATGCAAAATGAATGGAATTAGAATTATTATTAATATTTTTCCATCTTTAACATTCTGTTATATAATATTTTATATCATAATATAATCACATAGTCATATCCAAACTGTCTTGTAAAATAAAAAGGGTATTATCACACCCCCTTGCAGTATAAATGCAGAGGCATAATGAAGGCCAGAGACTTGCCCACAGACACATGACAGGTGTTTGGTGTGGCTGACTCAAAAATCCAACTCACGTGCCTTTTCATTAATTCCTGTTTTCTAAATATCACACTATTGTTAATTTTAATCAATAATTGATTTTTTGAAAAGTAGATACACCATTTTTGACTTGCTCACATTTAAGAACATTTCTTACAATAAAAAGTTGGGCAAAGTAATAAGGTTTCTTTTATTCAAACACCTCAAAATATTTATCAGCACAAGAGGGTAAATAGGAATTGGGCACCTTTTTGGTTCCAGGTGAAGTCATTCCATCTTCCAGTGATCAGAAATTCACAAAAAGAAAAGTTGTAAGAGTGAAACAATGTCATCTTTCATCATCTTGAAATAGTAACAAACCCCATAGGTTGGTAGATTGAGAAACTCTACTATGTCTGCTTTATGGCAAATCAAAAGATATACACATGCATGTTGGCAAGCCTACTGAATATGTGAACTGTTGAGTCGCTGCCCCTGTGTGACTCTTACTCCGTTCATGGCCTCTACCTCTTCTTTTCCATTTATTCCACAGTGTTCCCCACAGCGACTATAATTTTCTATGTATTACCTAAGAAACAAAATAAAATCTTCTCCCCTTCAAAAAAGACAAGGAAAGATGATGTAGCTGATCATAATGCAAGAGTAGGCCAGCTGACAGTTCTTAAATGACAGAAAATGCTCAAAAACAGTCACAAAACCACACTAAATTAGCATGGATTCCATTTAATGGAGTTCCCTGAATAAAAATAAATCCATTTAAAAAACAGTGTATAATATATCACTTTTCAAGTAGAAGTGATAAATTTTTTAGTGTAACCCTTGGTAGAACACTGCAGTAGCCCATAAAAATCGCTTTAACATTAACAGAATTTGTGTTAATATTTACTATGTACCACTTGAATATGTACCATGGAATAAATTAAGCTCATGACTGTAAGGTTTGCAGGGATAAAATTTCAAGACAACCAAGTAGCTGAAAAAATGTTTAAAAGTAAAGATATTAAATGCAGAAAACATGGATAAAAATACAAAAAGCTGAAGATTTCAAATATCATAAAATATACTTCATTGAGGATTGTAACCCCTCAAAAAGAAAACACAATTTTTACTACTACATATACATTTTATTTTTGCTTCTTTATATCTATAATGACTTGTTTAAAAGTTTTTATTTATTTATTTTTAATATAATTTTTATTATTTTTTCACTATTTATCCCCCTTCCACCATCTTCCACCTCCACCCACCACCTCACCCCTGCAATCACTGCACTGTTATTTATGTCCATGAGTCCTTTTTCCTTTTTACTTGATCCCTCCATCCCCCAATTTCCTGTCCAGTTTGCTGTGAGTCTGTTTCTTTTTTGCTTGTTAGTTCAGTCTATTCATTAGATTCCACATATGAGTGATATCACATGGTATTTGTCTTTCTCTAACTGACTAATTTGAGTTAGCATAATGTTCTCCAGGTCAACCCATGCTGTTGCAAAGGGTAAAGCTTTCTTCTTTCTTACAGCTGAGTAGTATGCCATTGTGTAAATGTCCCATGGTTGTTTTATCCACCCAGCTACTGATGGACACTGGGGCTACTTCTAAATCTTGGCTATTGTAAATAATGCTGCAATGAACCTCTGGGTGCCTATGTATATTCTTTTGAATTAGTGTTTCAGATTTCTTCAGATAAATTACCAGAAATGGAATCGCTGACTCATAAGGCAATTCCATTTTTAATTTTTTGAGGTAACTCCATGCTGCTTTCCACAGTGACTGCACTGGTGCACCAACAGTGCAAAAGGGTTCCGCTTTTTAAAAATTATATCAAAGATTTTATTTTTAAAGCACATGTTTTCTATGTAATTCTTTGAAACACTCATAAATGGTTTTGCTATTATATAATTTTCTTTGTTTTCATAAAAATAAATTATAAATTACTCAGAAAGAATAACCTAGATATTAAAAATTTAGGATTACAAAAAGCTGTAACAGTCACTAGAACCTTTATCTTCTAAGTATCTTACAAAAAATAACTCCATCATAAACATTTCGAACTTGAGAAATAATCCTATTTTCTACCTTATATAAACAGCAAGGAAAACAGATTACTGCTTATTCTAGTCAGAGGTTTTGGCAATGAGAAAGAGACCAATTTAGTTCAAATTAGTTCAAGAAAAATGGTGAGTGTGAATATATGTGTGGCATGTGCACACGTGTGTGTGAGGAGTGTGCTTGTGTGTGGAGGTGGTGAGGGTGTGAGGGAGGGAAATGGAAAGAGGATGTCGAAGTCTCTGAGTTTGGACAGCATCCCAGAATAGCAAATGCGATACAATCGGGTCTCCTGAGCATTGACAAGCCACCGGAAATCTAAGCCAGCTTCCTTTTACTTATGAGCAATGTGATTTTGCTTCTGTGCACGTTCCTCTTTCGTTTTCCCTGTCTGTGTTTTTCTGTTCTTCAGTCCCTCTACTGAACATCTTCCTTTGCTTCCATGTTAGTGTACCCATGGTCCAAAACTGTCCATGCCATCTCCCAAGACCAAAAGGATTTTTGATTCTAGAATAGACCACCAACTAATTTAAATTTAAAATTGTGCCTCAATTTCAAACTGCCAAGCAGGGAGTGGAATTGTACAATTGGCTTTTTTTTTTTTTAATTTGTTTAAACTAGGGCTTACATAGGTTATTAAGACAATTATAAGCTAAGGGAGAGTTTCCCATTTCCGAAGGGCAGCAATGACTGTCCTCTCCAGCACAGGCCCTTCAAAGAAAACTGTTTAAAAATTAAACAAAGTATCTGCGTATGGGCTTTAGGAAAACATAGCATTTGTATAACAAGCTGTAAGGAACCTGTGAACCTTGGAGAAATCCCAAAGCTGTCACCAGATTCTTAAAGTGCACCATTTTCCCCCCACCCAAATTACAATCATTTCTTCAAAGCAGTCTTCAGGTTTATCCTAAAGTCCCCCGCCCATTGTACTTTTAATTATTGATATCAATTATAAGGGTCATGGAGCAAATTACTAATGTAGATAATTATCAGGTAACAGATATTGGAGTCATTTTTGTTGTGTTCTGTTTTTATTTTATCTATTAATTTCCCAGATAATTGCTTTATGTAGCTGTGTTGTTGGTAGTAATAATAGGAAATAAAAATCTCCCCTAAAGGGCTTTAGTATACGAATCAAAGAACATTCATTGATATATACATTATACTTAGAACTGTGCTGGAAGCTATAGGGTACATCAGGAAAAGAGTCCCCGTTTATGCTTCTGGAAATCTTACAGTCTAATTAGAGAGACAGATCATCCACATGTGAAATTGCTGCTGAGCAAGAAACATGAAAATGCTGTTATTTGGGCAGAAAGAATTGTACAAGGGTTAGAGCTTGAAGGTCCTCTCAAGCTCCACCTCATCTTACCTATCAGGAACTGGAGACTCAGAGATATTCAGAGGTATTACCTTACCTTGTCAATTACTTTAGTTTCTATGTGTGGTGTCAATTACTTTAGTAATTGACAAGTATGAAAGTTCAAGTCAGGGCTCTTTCTAGTATACGAAGATAGACTTTAATTAATGCACAAGTAGTTAAAGAACCAAGATATTAATATGGGCAAAAAAATGATGAAAGAAATTGACTAAACTTTTAGAAGCAGGTGGCCCTTAGAGATTAGCAATGGCTGGAAGTAAAGGTAAGTACGGGTTGGGATGACAGATGTGTTGTAGTGGGAACGGAGAGAGGGAGGATTCAGTACAGAAACCTGCTCACAGAGGTGAGGTTCATAGGGCAGAGGCAGGGGATGATGTGACCATTTACCTGCTTCCATCATCGTGGTCGTGCATGATTTGGTTTTGCTTCGGTTTTAGTCTGCGTGCAGTCACACGTGTGCACTTGTGTTGAGATGGATGCAGTGAAACAGTTCAGTGTCTGAAAAACATTCAGCTTTCCCCGTTTTGGTGTATTCATATGTGAATTCGGTGAAATAATTCAACTGGTGGCACCTTATAGTAAATGGACAAATCTCACTCAGTTATATTGTTTTTCAGTTTTATTTCACATAACACCAACATTTTTTCATACATCCTACCTAGATTTAATGAATTGCTTTTAAAAACAAATTAATCAAAACACATCTTAAAAATAATATCACTGTATATTTTATAACAGGGCAACTAATCCAAAAGCCTTAAAGTTTTTCAAGATATCTGTCTCTAGAACTCAAGCTATATTTTAAACCAGAAAGTAATTTAAAGACTTGTACCTATAAATAAACTAAATGGTTTGAACAAAGATTGCAACAGTGACCCATTCATGGGACTAAATTTTATAATAAAACTAAGCAAAACAATCATAGTTATTAAAACCTCCACTGAAAACATCTATTCTAGCAGTATCATATAAAAATTAATATTTTTTAAAAGTTTAAGAATGGAATTTTGTGTTCATTTATATTCTAGTACAGACACTACATTTTTTCCCCTTTCTCTGAGGCTATTAGTCCACAGAACAAAAATATAATGGGATATCTATTGGGTATTCAAGACAGCACCCACCTCTGACCACTCTTCAATTCCATTGAAATTAGAGACTGTGTGAGTAATAAATTTGCTTTTTTTTCTGACCACTTTATGGAAAAGGAAGAAATAGAGTTCAAATATCTAAAATCTTTGATTATTCCTTCACATATACACTTTCTGTTACCTCAGGGGCAATTGGCCAAAATGTAATTATTATTCACCATCTATACTGAAAAATTTAAACAGAAGGGGCAAGAGATTTTGCCCTCACCCATTCCTCCCAGCACAAATTACTACCTGATTCTAATTACAATTTTAACCACTAGCTTCTGATTCTTTTATGGGTGGTGAGGTAATCAAATCAGGTGGATTGGGAACTCACGCGAAACACACCACGCATAGAAATTAAAGTATGACTGATGGGTTTAAAAGCTGTTAATCAATATGTAGAGATGGCTAATTCAATCCCTTTGTATTTGCCCCCTTCTAAATTATTGCCCAAAGCTTATTTGCAGTTCTCGTTCTTCAAGGTCAGGAAATATAGGCATCAGGCTGACTTTTACTTCTTTTCCAGCTTTTCAAACTGCTAGTTGGCTGACTTAGGCCTGCCTAATTTTTATATCCCCCTTCTTTTTTTTCAGTCAGAGACTTTGAAGAAATAGTATATTCACAGGTCAAGGCATTCCAGGTTTCATTAATGTGCAGATCTATTGGACAGTTAATCTGCAGCCATAACATAGCCTCTCTGAAATAGACTGGGTTTATTTCTTAAAGTCCCTTTTTAACTGATATATTTAGAAGTATGAGAATAGCCAATTATCTTTACCTGGAAGACCATTAAGAAGCTACCTGCATCAGAGACAGGCAACAATGGCTAAATCATGATCATAAATTGGCAGCTTACACAGAGTATGAGTGCTAAGGTTAGGATGAGACACATAAGCAATTAAAAACACTCCCCAAATCTACGGTATGAGAAATGATCTTGGTTTTGACTGGTGCTATATATGGTTTTTAGCCACACATTCTCTTGTGGTTCATATAAACGAGCCATATAATTCATATAATTTAGAGACATCTTAAAAGAGATCCAGCAGAAACTAGTGGGTTTTTATTTTTTGATCAGCGCACTCTAATTTTTTCTTAGTATTAAAAATTAATGGGGATGGAGGGAGGTGAGGGCCAGGTGGCTTTTGATATATGTAATAAAAATTTTGGTTTAGAGAATTATTTACTTTATGATAAATTATTGATGTTTTCAAAGATTTGGGGTGAGAAGAAAACCCTAGAATAAGAAAATATCCATTTTAAGCAATTTTTTTTCCCTAAGTTTAGAACACTAGTTTTAGTCCAGTGGGTTTTGGTTAGAATGATGAATCTGTCATATTATGGCAATGTTTAATTTCAGAAGGGTCACAAGGTTTTCCATGATCTTTTTCAAAAAAAGTGAGCATATTCAGATTGATTTAAAATACAATTTTACTGTAATTAATGCTCAGTGACTTGTAATTGAAGTGTATGATCATAAAATGCTTTATTTTTAATCATGAGTTCATGCTCATAAACTAAAGTTTCAGTATTTGGTTTGCTCTCTATCTCTTAATTGTTGGGTTGAGGTTTGAACTTTTACCATTTCCTGGATATGTGGACTCTTCACTGCTGGCTGTTGTGCCCTTTCTGGACCTAAACACCCAACACTGTCCTTGACCTTGAAAATTTCACGTGTCTATTTGTTTGACCCCCAACCTTCATTTCTGACCTTAACTTGTCCACTGAGTATTATAAAAATCAGACAACTTTGTGCTTGAGATTGTGTGTGACACCCACACCCTGACCTAGACCCCGCCTCGCCTATGAGGCCCACAACATGGCACGGACGCTCTTGAAGAATCATTTTCCTCTTTTCAAGACAATGAGAGGAGTTGCAGGCGCTGTATTTGCAATTTTTTAAGATGTTACGATGTCGTTGCTCATAACATCATGTATGACAGAATGGAAGAAGATGAAAACTATATTGCAGATCATGGGGTAAAAGACTGCCCTGAAACCTAGGTCTGACAAATTACCAGTGGCTTCAAATTCTTTTCTGTAAAATGAGAGTTTTCCAAGCTTATACGAGTTACTATCTGTTCAGTTCTTACTATGTTCATTGGTTTTTCTCATTTTTTATCCTCAAGACCACTCCGTAAGGTATGTACCATTTTACAGATAAGAAAAATGAGCCTGGCATGTAAGCAATAGGGCCCAGACCCAATCCCCAGCCTTCTACACATTCTTGGGCAAGGCACTGGGTTCCTTCTTAATCACTTCTTATCAGAAGGGACTCAATGACAATCCCCCTTCCCATACAGATTCTTATAGAGAAAAGAAAGTTCTTAAGGAAAAAGAAAAAGATCTGTATATAAACTATCTTTTTCCTGACCTTTGATCCTACAGTGGGCACTTCTAGAAGGCTGGTCCTTCCTTGTATGCACAGTGCCTAAACACCATGCCTTGCACACTGTAGGCACAATAATAGATAAGTGTTGACTAAGTGATAATTAGATTGGAAAAATTATATTTAAACTTAGTTAGGGTGATAGAATATCGCAGATAAACACTAAGCTATAAAATGGGCATTTGATTGCTTATAGCCTCAAAACTTAGAATAAAAAGAAATACTTGTACAAGTATGTAAATGTTGGAATACATAAGAAGAGCCATTAATAAGGGTGTTTTTGATGGCAAGTAATGGGATTATAACTCAAAAATTTCTTTATTGTTGTAAATAATGAAGAAATTTTTGTGAGCGACGGAGAGGTCATGCATCTAAAAGTCCAGAATCAGATTGGCTTTAGAAACAAATGGATCGAAAAAGTTTTCAAGGACTGAGTTTTCATCCATCACCTCACTCTGTTTACTGTGTTGGCCTCATTCTAAGTGCAATTTCCCTCATCTCATGAAGCTGCCCGCTTCTTCATTCATGTTTAGTAAAAAATAAGACCCAGTTACAGACTTTCTATAACATGCTGATATTTTCTCAGACTGGCTTGCCTTAAGTCTCATGCCTACCACTGAACCAATTACTTCTCCCAGAAGCTTCTGTTTGGCTCCACATAGGTCACATGTTCCACCTGGAACAGAAGTGGAATCATCTTCACGGAATCACTTGGATTACCCAAAGGAATTAGGGATTATCGAAAGGGGTAAATGTAGCCTGGTACTAAAGTGAATCTGAAAGTATCCATTAAAGAACTTTTCTGACCAGTTCTTGACGTCTAAGAATTCTTTCTCTGTGATGGTTGTTCAGGACTCCAGTAGACCTTGTATAGGTATCTTTGTTTGCTATTATGGTATGTTGATACTTGGCTTGTATGATAAATTCTGGTTGGTTGTGTGTCTTTCATGTGCAAATTTAACTTCTACACTTACTAATTGCATTGCGTTCCCATGTATAAAACACTCTAGGATTTATAATTCCTCAAAACAGAAAATATAATCATTGCAATTTTGTCACCCTCATTCATAACCTTTTCCTTTCAATACTTTTCTTAGCATACACAATTTCAAACTTAAATAATCCAAACATGGAGAAAAATTATAATCTAGCCTAAGAAAATTCAGGGCTTTTCCATAAGGTCAGCATGTCAAAATGTATAAAGGAAGAGACAGAAACAGGGTTAACTGTCTCAAGATATGCACAATTTCTAAACATCATTCTCTATGATATTTCTTGTATACTTAATTTTTGTCTATCCCTTTTGTATTGGGCTTTCTTAAAGCAAATATGTATTTATAGTGGTCTTAACCCACTCACTATACTTCTAAAAAACACATATTAAATAGAAAGCTAAATATTTCCAGCTACTGTTCAGATAACCAGCACTTGTCAGAGAAAACTAAAATTGATTTTAGAAGACATATAATCTTGACAGTTTTAACCTGAACATGGAGCTCATGAAGTCTGTGAGCATCCAAAGATTGTATGCAAGTATTTGTGTCTATGTTTTCTTTAGTCATCTCGGGCTACTGTAATAATATACTAAAGAATGGGTGTTTGCTGAAACAATGGGAATTCAGTTTCTTACAGTTCTGGGAATACCAAGGTTGAGGTGTTCGGAGGTTTGTTTTCTCTTGAGGCTTTTCACTGTGTCTTCATATAACCTTTCTCCTGTGTGCATACATCCCTGGTGTCTCCCTCTTTTCATAAAGACACCATCCTCTTGGATTAGGGTTTCACCTTTATTACCTCATTTAACCTTAATTATCTCTTTAAAGGACCTATCTCCAAATACAGTCACATTGAAGGTTGGGGCTTCAACATATGAACGGGTTGGGGGCCATAATTCAGTCCGTAACATGTTTATTTAGATTTTCCAGAATGAGGTTGCATACCATATTAGATTCTGAAAATGGTCTATAACCACCAGATAGTTTAAGAACCTTGATTGGGTCCAAATCTTTCATTTTATATAAAAAATCTAAAGCCCAGAAAGGTTAAATGGTCCATTCCATATCATACAGCAACTTTCTACATAGCTGAGATGAGCACCAGGTCTGCTTAATACCTTTTCCAGTGAATGTCCTCTGTGGGTCTCTGTCTACAAGGTTCACAGTTACTCAAAGCTAATTTAATATGAATTCACAAGACCAAATAATACATGTGGTGAGGTAGCTTAGCTGGACCTAAACTGAGATTGTTGAGTTATAACAGGTAAGAGCTATACAAAAGAAAAAAAAAGGAAGCAGTGAGTATATGATACTTAGGACAGATTTAAGGAGATAATGAAAAAAATGGAGATGCTTTTATTTAAGGAGATGGTTCTCAACCAGTCTGATAAACTATCTCTGAACTCCTACATAGAGAGAAAGAGCTAGCTGCAAACAGACGATGAGAGGCCCGTTTGGGTCGGGAATCTTGTAGGATTTAAGTTGCAACTGATGAAGTTTCAGAGCTCCAGTGTCTAGCGGAGGATGGAATTCTCTTTATTTCTATGTGGAATTCAATAGCATGCTATGGAGAATCTGCAAGGAACTTCTCCCAGGACAACAGTGAGCTAGGGAAACCAGTGACAGCAGGCCATTATGGAGGTGTTCCTTCAAAGGACTTCTATGCAGTGGGCTTCAGCAAGAACGTCAGATGAAACAATAAGATCCGGTATCTCTGAATACACATGACATACCCCTGGGTACCACCAGAAATAAGTGGTGTGACTTTAATAGGACTGCTGATGTGCTATAGTAATGTCACTAGAGGCCACAAGCAAGCCGAATTATGTTAATATGACCTCACCGACACTCAGGCTTGAAGTGGGGAGCCTGGGGGTATCCTCTCTTTTCTCTCCCTCTCTCTAAATGTATGTGTGTGAATATATATACATATTACCATGAGATATATATGTAATAATATCTATGTCATGGTAATATGTGCATATATTTTTTTCACCTGACCATACTTTTCAAATGTGGATGAAATTTCTAATGCAGTGCAAATGAATACCACTCCATTGCTCTGCGAGAAATGTTGTAAACACTAACTCTCTATTAATTTCCTTTGAATGGTGATAATACATGCCTGTTAAGTGGTTCTTTTTTAAGATGAAATAATTTCCTTCAGGTGACCTAATTTTGCTCCCATCACTAATGATTCACAAGGAAAATTAAAGATGCTAAATAGGTCCCTTATGTTGCCTAGTTTCTATGATAATAAAAGCTGCCACATTGAAGTTAACACAGCACACGAAGGATTCCGTCCTCCTATATATTTTTGAATTATTAAGTGGTACACATGAGGGATAAGAAATACAGTTCAATTTCCCAAAGTATCTGATGTATTTGAGAGGGGGCACATGCCAATGCATCTGGATGGACACAGAGCCTCCTTATACTTTCAGTTCCTCGGTTTCTGCCCTGCCAGAATCGGGGGCAGGTGGCAATCATCTCTTCCAACTCCGCCTCGGACCTGTGCATCAGGTGCTCACGAGAAAAGATGACGTGGCAAAAGGCAAACGACCTCTGCCTTAAGATCAAAGATTCTTCCCTTATTTCTGCTCGGTTTAGCTGTAAGGGTTACAATAACAGTTATCATATTTTGCGTATATACATGTTCCAGCAGGTCTGGCATGTATCATATACCATCTCATTTAGCCCCCTTTTCCATCCTGCTGTTTCCATCATCTTATTTTACAGGTGATAAAAGTTATCTTTCTTGTCCCCTACAAAAAAATAAGGAAAGCAATTGGATTCAATTAATTCATATAAGAGCGTGTCCTTTTCATTATTTTAGTAATTCTTGTTTGTTAATTCAAATAACTACTTAAATTTCAGGTTTGGTGGAGAAATTTAGGGATGGCAAGTTTCTCCTTAAACCACAGCAGTTACTGCCAGTGTGGCCAGTTGCGAAGGACACTTAGAAAGCACAGACAGAGCTAAAGACATGTTTATGGGCCTCATTCCTGATCCCTTCTACCAGGGGGAGGGAGGAGTGGGGGCATAGAAGGAAACTGATGGTTCTGTGAGCATCCTGGGCTAAAATGGGCCCCAAACTATTTCAGGAGATGTAACCCAAGGGGCCGAGTACGTGTCTGAAGGAGATGGGGAAAGGAGAGCGTGTGTTGCTCAACGCCTTCCTCTGCCTCAGAGAGCTTAGCTTCCTTTTTTTCTTCTACGTTGTCACTCAGGACTTACCTGAAACCCTTTTAGTTGCTCTTTCTTCTGCCAGAGAGTCAAGGGACATTTCAAAGCACGGGAAAGGGATCTCATTTTCCCCTAAACCCAGCCAGTCCTGCACATGAGGCTCAACTACTCATAGTGCACACCCTTGGGAAGCCTCCATTAGTCCCACCAGGGGTTGCCCCTGTGAATTGGTGTCTGGAAATTCAGAGGACTCAAGATGGACTTCAGCAAAATAAAAGATCCTTTCAGCATTCCCTTTTCTACAAAAAATTGTTTTTTAAAAAAATGTTTACTTTGTAAAATTGACAATAACTTCTGTATATTATACAAATCTCCTATGTTTCCAACATAGTAATAAATAAATTTAAGATCAAGTATTTGCCAGCGTTTATTGCACTTTTATTAGATTGTATCCTCTCAGGGTATTTTGGCTTCAGAATTTATTGCTCCTCTAGCATATACTCACCTGCTGAAAGGCTTTCTCTCTCTTCTTCCTGCCTTCCTTCCTGTCTCCCTTTCTCTGTTTTCTTTTCTTTCTCTCTCTCTCAAAATAATGACCATCGTTCCATGCTTGAAACTCATGGGAAGAAGATCAGGTTATATACTGAGGGTGCAGTAGATGAGAACGCAGTAAATTACTAGCTCCAAAAGGAAAAGCCACAGCCTTTGGCTACTCTGAAAACACCTCTTTGATTTCTTCTTCCACGGAAAGATCTAGACTTTGTTATTCTTGTCCTCCACATCTCTCTGGGCAAGAAAATGTTATTTTCTTTTCTTTTTATTTTTCAATCACAGTTTGCATTCAACATTATTTTGTATTAGTTTCAGGCATACAGCATAGTAGTTAGACAACCGTATACTTTAAAGAAAGTGATTCCCACCCGACCCCCAATATTTCCAGTACCACCTAGCACCATACACAATTATTACAATATTATCAACTACAGTTCCTACTCTGTACTTTATATCCCCACTCTTATTTGGTGACTACCAATTTGTACTTCTTAATCCTTCTTCCTTTTTACCCAGTCTCCCAACCACCCTCCCATCTGGTAGTCATCAGTCAGTTCTCTGAATCTATGAGTCTATTACTGTTTTGTTGATTTGTTTTTATTGTTCTTTAGATTCCACAAGTAACTGAAATCATATGGTATCTGACATTCCCTGGCTGACTTATTTTACTTAGTATAATACCCTCTAGGTCCATCCATGCTGTTGCAAATGGTAAGATTTCATTGTTTTTTATGGCCAAGTAATATTCCATTGCATATATGTACCACTGTTTTTTAACCACTCATCTATTGATGGGCACTTGGGTTGCTTTCATATCTTGGCTGTTTTAAATAATGCTGCAATGAACATAGGAGTGCATACATTGTTTTAACTTAGTGTTTTGGATTTCTTTGGATATATTCTCAGTAGTGGAATCACTGGGTCATAAGGCAGTTCCATTTTTAATTTTTTTGAAGAACTTCTATACTCTTTTCCATAGAGGCCACACCAATCTGCATTCCCACTAATAGTGCATAAGGTTCCCTTTTTTCTGTGTCCTTGCCAACCCTTGTCATTTGGTAGTATACTGATGATAGCCAGTCTAACAAATGTGAGATATATCTCATTATGGTTTTAATTTGCATTTTCCTGATGATTAGTGGCATAAAACATTTTTTCATATGTCTACTGGTCATCTATGTGTCTTTGGAGAAGTGTCTGTTCAGGTCCTCTACCCATTCTTTTAATTGGGTTGTTCGAGGTGTTGCTTTTGTTTGTTTTTGCTTTGCTTGCTTTTTTGTATTGACTTGTAAAAGTTCTTTATAAATTTTAGATATTTATCCCTTACTAAATGTATCATTGGCAAATATCTTCTTCCACTCAGTAGTGGTCTTTTCGTTTTGTTATTGGTTTTCTTTGCTGTGCAAAAATATTTTAATTTATGTAGTCCTTTTATTAATTTTTTTCTTTTGTTTCCTGTGCCTCAGGAGATATATTAGAAAAAATATTGCTAAGGGCACTGTCTGAGATTTTACTACTTATGTTTTCTTCTAGAACTTTTGTGGTTTTGAGTCTTACATTTAAGTCTTTAGTCCATTTTTATTTTATTTTTGTATATGGTGCTTGGTCCATGAATCCTGAGGCCAAAACCCCTTAGACAGATTTGGGAGCATGAGTGAGAAGGGCAAATGCTCAAAACTTCCACTGTAAGAGAGATTCTAACCATTTTATGTCCTCCAACAATAGAAACCTTGGTCCTGCAGTGAGTATTATCTATAACTGCTCTAACCAATATGGAAAAAAACAGTTATAGATCTAAACTAGCTTTCTAGAATTTAGTCTTTTGTTTTTTTTTTAATAGGAATTCCTCTTGAAGTATTCATTGCTTTCAATTAGAGTTGAAATTATTTTCAACCTGCTTAATAACCCACATCATAAATCATGCCCATTGCATATTTCCTTCCCAGAGTTCAATTTTGGGACTTTGAGAAGAGTTTGGGAGGCTAGAAGAAAAAGGTGAGATAGGCCAGGGCAGACATGGTTAAAACTGTCAGCTGTTTTACTAGTCAGGAAATTAAAAGTAGTTACCTGACATGTGACTTGGATAAGAAAACAATTTTGTCACATAAGACTGAATGTTGGAATGTGGACTGTACAATGCTATAAAATGGGAAACAGCTCCTTTGCACTGGAGCAGTTACAAGAGACCGCACCTGCTTAGACTACTGGAAATGATGGTAATTTTGTGATTGGTGGGAAGACAGCTACTGAACCGCCTGAAGCCAGATGTAATGAACTCACTATGGAGGTGCCAGTGCTACACACAGAAAGAGAAGTTATGGCTGCAACCCCAAAGATCTACCACCACTGGAACTTTAAGTAAACTTTAGAGGATAATAGGTACTATCCAATAATCAAAGCTTCAAGGGTACTATACTTAACACTCTTCTGACAATGGCCCTTTTCAGGTGTAAGCACAGCCTTTACCTAAGAGGTAGTCAATTTTTATTGAAAGAATAAATGAATTTCTCCTTTATTCTTTTGTCAAATTGGGAAATCTAATGCTTTCAAATGGTGCATAGAAAAGTTTCCCATAGTGATTTTATTATGTGTAAAATTGAAGGTGCAACTGAACTTTAAAAACAAGTTCTCTGAAGACAAATACCATGTGATTTCAGTTATATGTGGAACCTAAAGGACAAAATAAATGATTAAACAAAATTGAAACAGACTAATAGACAGAGGGAAAGACTGATGGTCGCCAGAAGTGAGAGATGCTGGCAGACTGGGGGAAAAGTGTAATGGGATTAAGAAGTACTAACTGGTAGTTACAAAATTGTCACAGGGATGTGGAATACAGAATAGGGAATATAATCAATAATATTATAATAACTATGTATGATACCTAGTGTGTACTTGAAATATTAAGGGAATCACTGTGTAAAATACTTATATGATTAGCTACTTTGCTGTACATCTGAAACTAATATAAATAGTGTTGAATGTATACTGTGATTAAAAAATAAAATTACAACAAAACCAAAAACATGTTCTCTGTAGTAGCAGAAAACTTCCAATGTGAGCTGAAATAATTTCAACCAGTGAAGAGATTCAGCAAAGTAATCTAATACCCCAAGACTATATGTCCCTAGTAGATCTATGAGTATTTTTCATAGAACAATTATTTATAAAATGGGTGGTTCATATTTTATTATAACACTCATTTTTGTAACTTTTAATATAAAACCTGATTTTACCTTTGTTTTTTAGCAAGTCATACTTTTAAAAATATTGAAATCATAGATGTTTCCTTCTTTTTCTCTTGAAAACTATCAGAATCAGCTGTAACTAATTTAAAATAATAGTACATGTACTTACAGTGTTATACAAATTATAGACCTGAACACTCAATAGAGGGTATTTATGTTGCTGAAGAGCCATATTTTTACTTCTGCAGTCAGATCATTTGAATTCTCCTTCAAAAGTTATAATGTGTAGTGATAAGTGACATCCACAACAATGACAGAGTTTAGTCATTAGCTTCAATATTGTAATGTAACAGAGAATAGCACCCCGATCTTTAAGTAGGCTAGTTTAGGGGTTGGAAATAATGCATCTTCAAAAAATCCTCTAAGACTTCAATTTTTTAAATAATAAATATTGAAAATACCTTGAGCCCATACAAGAAAATTAAGATTACCAATAATCTCCCTATACCAATAATAACCAGTGATATTTAAAAAAACCTGTCTTGGATGCCTTTCATTCTGCTCTGTGTGAGTACTTGTTGCCCTATAGTATTGTCACCAGCTTTCTATAATTTTCAAAGCTTCATCAATTGGGGAGAGGACAAATATCGTCTCATTTTAATGTCTATTTCTTTGCAAACCAGTACGGAAAGATACTTTTCATGTTTATTATTAGCCAGTTTTATTTCTCTATTTGTGTGGTACACTGAATAATGTCCCTACTAATATGTCCTTGTCCTAATTCTCAGCCCCTGCAAATGTTACTTTACAGAGCAAAGGGACTATATTCTGTGCCTTGTCAACCTGCAGGTGGAATGTTGTCATGCTCTTTGGTTTCTGGAAAACATCCTTCCACCAACCCCTCTTACTTCTTCCTCTCCACCACCATCCTGTCACATACAGACAATGCATTTGTCTTTGTGACAGATTTGACTGAACATTTGGTAAACAGCATTGTGAAGACAAACAGCTTTTATTAGATATTAGAAACAGAAATATTAGTTTAAGAGTTCAACATCCACCCTCAATTCTCTCTCTTTTCTCCACTTCCACCACTCCCAAGTTACTATTAATTTCTAATGAAGAATCACATGATTATAGTGGGTTTGTATGTGTGTGTGTGTCTGTCTGTCTCTGCCTACTCATACTTTTACTTCTACTGAGGTGACTCATAGAGTATTCTCTCATCTACCTTTATGATATTTTCTTTAACAGAAGGTTTATGTTCAAATCTTTATATTAATTTGACTCATTGAACAAAGCTGACAACTTCTAGAAAAGCGTCCATTAATTTAAACACCTTTGAGACCAGGTAGACCATTTAAGTGTGTTCAGTTGTGTGTCTATAACTCAACAGGGTGTGAGGGTAACTGTGGAGAATTATAGAGGAATTCTTTGCATTAATAGCCAGAGGTATGAAAGTGAAATTGATTTAAAAGTCTGTACTCACCACCAATTTATGCCCCTTCTGCTGTAACTTTTATTTGTTTCCTACACCTATAAATATAACACTAGAAATGGTTCCTGTTAATAGTAAAAGATTATGAAGCTGTTGAGAATGAAGATGATACTTGGCTGAATGATTACTAGAAGACAAGAGGTCTTGGCATAGCTTAAAATTGTCTTTAAGGTCCAAGCACACACAGGGAAAACTTTGGGTAGTTACATTTCCTGGAAACACAGGGCTAATAGAATGAAGCCAAAGTTCTTGAAGACTTACAGGGTCTCAGAAAAATTGATGGAATGGGAGAGTGGCAATGTGGGAGTAGCTCATGTTATTTTCCAATTCTACCCTAATCAGTGTTATAACAACAGTTTATATAGATGAAACCTAGCACCCTGAATGTGTTATAATACCTTGCCAGCTGAAAGAATTATTTTCAATGAGATACAGAATGAGCAAAATTTGACCTTCACTTTCTAATTTGCAGATGATTCCCAAGAGTTCTTACCAGATAATCTTATCATCTCCCAGTGAACTCTAGGCTATGAGGGAATTTATCACCATCAAGGGAGGTCTCTCATTGCATTTGGGACCAGTAAATATCTTGTCACCACAGTTAGATCATGTGTAGATCCCTCCGTTATCTAGAATCAGAATTAAGCCTGGGGATATCCTAGGTGTCCTCACCTCTGTGTTTAGGCCTAGGTTCTAATAGAACTCCAGAAAACAAAAGAATAAAGCATCTACAAGCATTTGCCCTGCATCTAGGGTGAGACAACCTGAAGGAACAGTGATATCTAAAGGCTCAGCAGGACACTTTTGCTCTTCTTGGTCACCAGTGCCTGGGGCCCCCAGTAATGCACTTTGCCTGGTCTATAGGAGGTGCGAAGTGGTGTGGGGGAGACTGTGGTCTATTGAAACAGGTCAAGATCAGAACCTAGATCACCAAGGATACCCAGCTGAAAGTTTTTGAACTTGGAGTATTTATGACTAAATCCGTGCTGTAGGAAAAAATTAACTTAGAATGAATGCTAGTAATAGATTGGCATTTATTTCACATTGATAAGATTCTCAAAATAATTATTTAACTTTGGGCCTTAACTGTGCAACTATGGTTTAATTATACATGATTGTATAGAATTATATTTTAACCTTTAAAATTATTCCAAAATAAATCAGAGTAAAATTGTGACTGAAAGATTAAGAAAGAGTTGTTTTCTCTTTCCTTTTTCTTAAAAAATAATCTCACCTATGCTCATTGCTTTAGAACATTTGGGTATATAAAATTCTTTCTGAAACTCTAACAAATTTGTCACTGATGACAGTTTTCTTAGCTTGTCTGCTAAAATCTGTGAAATTCTAAGCTAACTACATACCAATTTAAATATACTTTACCTACTTCCAAAAAGGATGTAAAATGGCTTAAATTAGAATATAGCTTTAGCAAAACAACAAGTACAGTTTCTTCATAAGTATTGCTTATATTAAAACTTTCTGAACTATTTGTGACACATGAGACATACCCCAATCATTTAAATACTAGAACCATAGGAAAAATTCAGTCTCTTAATGGCTACATATGAAGTAGGTCAAAGCAAACATGCTTTCTGTTTTAGTTTCAACTTAGATTATTTTTTTCAAAACTGTGAATCCAAACCATGTTTGACATATCTGGGACAAACACACATACACAAACAATGATTTTATTATACTGCATCATTTTCTCAGGAAGAGTCACAGAGCATATTACATATCTTTGAAAAGAATGAAGCTATTCAGAATTGATCTCTTCGGGCTAATATGAATTGGCGTAGTATGTCAGCACAAATCCTATCATTTTGGGAAATCTCAAGATAATAAAATAATCTAACTACTTATTCTGTAAAATTTAAAATGTCATTTCCCCAATCTTTCAGCATTGTCATGGTCCTTTCAAGTCCTTGTCTCCACTTCTCAATCTTTAGCTCTCACTTTCTCTAACTTTCAATTCATCCCTTTCTTCCTCCCTCCCTCCTTTTTTGCAATCTTTTTAGTGTTTCATTCTTTGAAATGAGATTGGAAAGCAGGGGCAGACAGAAGAAAATACATGGTTCATTTTCTTCTAAATATACTCAAATTTCTATGCAAAATAATAGCTTTTTTCCATAATTGTTTTAGAAGCACCAAGCTGACTCACAAACCACAGCTAATAACAAAAGCAACTCAATTTAGTCCCTTCCAGTAACTGCCTAAGGCACTGGCTAATGGTGAGAGAAAGCCACAGAGAATGTTCTAGTAGGGAAAAAATGGTTACAATTAAATAGCTTTTGTTAAACCAATGTTTTAAAAGGCATGTACTTCAATTATAAATGGGCCAAAGTTGGCAAGAGCTCAGAGCTGAAGGAATGGGGAAGGTCATGCCTTCCCTCACATCCAAACATACAGGAGTGCTGATTTGAACTCATCAAAGCCAGGAAGTCTGATGGGGCCATTGTCACTGGGGATAGAGCTTTCAAGAAAGTTCAGCTGTTAGTAGTCTCTGCTCATAACTTCATAGACTGTCTCTAGGACGCACAAACTGATAACCTCATGAAACAGAACTGGAGTTCCTGGAGAGGATTTGATATATTTTTATATTTTGTGACATATAAATGTATGGCCAATGTGACTTTAAAGCTATATCTACAAGTCCTTTGATACTCCTCAAGAGGCGGTGCTTCCCTCACCTTTCCATGAGTGTGGACTGGACTTGGTGATTTGCTTTCATCTGTTAAAATATGACAGGAGAATGGGATGTCGCTTCTAACGGTTGGTTATAAAAAGCCTGTTGCTTATGTCTCGAGCACTCTTTCCCTTTCTGGACCCATTTGCTGTGGAGTAAACCATGAGGTATAAGCGGGATGCTAAGATGTCCACATGGAATCACCCGAAGCCTCCACAGCCCTGGAGAGCTTGAAAGAGGATTCTCCAGCCCCTCCAGGTCAGCATCTTGACTGTAACCTGATCAGAAACCCTGAGTGAGGACCATCCAGTTAAGCCTTCTGTTTCCTGACCCTGAGAATCTTTGAGAAAATCTGAGATAATAAATATTTGTTGTTTAAGTTGCTAGTCTTGGAGTGATTTGTTATACAGCAATAGATGCTTAATACAATTACCACTCTAAAAATGTTAACAAAAAAACCCCCAAATTAGTTAATTAAATGGAAATTGGAAGTCATACATAGTACATGCATGTTTTCTTTGGTCCAGCTTGCTTCTACTGTGCTTGAGTGGTAACAACGTAGAGACTCCTCCCAAAGGAGAGGTGCTCTGTTTCTTTGCTCTCGGCCCCTTTTTCACTCCCTTCCAGCATTTAAAGAAGATACAACTGCTCTGAGTCTGATCTCCCTGGCCCAGCCAAGTAATATACATACATACATATATATATACATACATATATATACACATACATACATACATATATATATATACATATATATATATAAAATACTTGTATTTTTTGTCTCCCATGTTTGTCCCATTTGGTATGTTTGCACATAGGTTACCTGACCAAAGGATGTCTTTCCTGCATCTGAAAAAATCTGATTACATAGTAATGAATTTTGTTTTTACTCCATGAAGTCGAAAAAACAGACTGTACTGTTCTTCCTCTCTCACCCTTTCAATGTTTCCCCTTGATACCTGACCCCAGTTGGAGAAGACAGTGAGTTAAACAGATCTTTAGGTCAAACTGGAAGTTATGGCTATCAGAATAGGCTGCTTAGCCCTGGCTGGTGTGGCTCAGTGGATTGAGCTTCAACCTGAAAACCAAAAGATTGCCGATTCAATTCCCAGTCAGAGCACAGGTCTGGGTTGCTGGCCCTCTCTAAAAATAAATAAATAAAATCTTTTTAAAAATAGGCCACTCATATTGCCTAAGGGGATAGTAACTGATGGATAACCCCCATTGCTGTGTTCTAATTATGGGGGAGCCCAGGCTAAGGTAGGCTTACTTCTGCAAAATGGGGGATGTCTCTGATAGGGGGTTACTCTGACAGGTAACTTTAGCTCAAGAGCTTGCAACTGACTTGACCAAAGTATTCTTGAAACCTGACGGAGGAGGCTGCCCCTTCTGCTTACCTACTTCCTTCCTTCTCTTTCTCCATGAGAAAAGGAACACCTGGAGCTTCCTCTCCTCCTCCAGTGCCCTCCTTTGCTCCCCCTCACATGTGCTTTTTTCCAATAAATCTCTTTCACTTCTAACCTTGGATTCCCCTTCTTAGAATACCCAGCTAATTCATTCTCCTTGCATTCTAAGGCTCTCAGGATGACCGAGCTTTAGCAAAGGAGTTGTCCACTGAGCCAAACACTGTTTGGGGTCAATAACTAAGTAGTGATTAAGTGTTAATTTGCCTTACTTTACTCTGTGCATGTAACTCGATCATGTTTACACAGCAAAGGTAGCTGACCCAAGACAGGATGCACATAGATGGTAGAATTCCTCCTTACTCATTCTCCTTTACACTTGACAACAGATGCATTATATATCAGGGCAATGGTATACCCCGCCAAAATAAATCACATTTCATGATGGCACAGACACTTTATTGAAGGAAGTTCAAGGAGAACAGTGGGTAGGGCTTTTAAGAGCCTTCTGTAGAGGCTCCTGAGGTAGTTGGTACTCTTCTTCCCTTTCTCTTTCCTTCTGGAATTTGAGAAGCCATGTAGTAAATACAATGTGGCTTTGAGACTAGAGCTCACCCTTGAAATATGGAAGAGATTTCTCTTGTATGAAGGCAAACAAAGTTCTATCTTGCTAAAGATACAATTATTTGAGAGCCTTCTTATTATCAGTGCAACCCAATCCTAATTGGTACACGGATGTTATTTATTATTTTCTGACCAATTATCATCTCTGTATGCTAACTCATTATTTGCACCCCACTGACCACAAAGACTAGTTTAGTTAATGGCACTCACTTTTAAAAGATTTACAGTTTACTTTAAGCAAAACAATAGAAACAGTTGACTTGTGAGCACTCTGTATTAGAGAGTGGTTAGCAGTCACAACATAAAAAATTTTATATCCCAAAGGAATTTATTTTAGCATTTCATTAAGTAAAATATATTGTATTTCAATATAGTTTATTTATAATTAAATTCATGACAGATGATGTTGTTGGGGAAAGGAAGAGGAAGCCTGTCAGAGAAGCTTACAAGTAAATTTTTAAAAGTTTTTCCCATTAAAGGGGAATGAGAAAGGAAGATAAAAGGAGTGTTAATGTTAGGCCTAATGCAAGGCTATTGCTGCCATAATTTAAGCTCTGCCTACTTTTCACACTGGTAGTACTAGTTTGTTAGCTATGTACTGACTATATTATTCACAAACCTGCAATAGAGCCTTCTAGCTGTCTATCAAAATCTGTTGTTCCTTTTCCCGTTTGTCCACAGTAATAAAGTTAAAGCACAGAGATGAGATCCAGAGAAAAAGTACATTTTCTAGCCTTTCTTGTACCTAGGGTTGGACTGCAATTAATTCATTACCTTCATTAGCTTAGAAAAAAAACCTTTTACTAAACTTCTACTTTTCCTTTTCTGTAAGCAGAAAGGGGAAGGTGACACCATATTCAGCGTTAACCATGTAGAGGAGGACAAAATGGATGGGACTTGGTCCTCCAAATGCTTGATTGATAGGCTGCCCCACAACTCTAGAACTCACCTCACAGCTCTCACAGAAAAACACATTTCCATCTTTCAAGTCACTGCACTCTGAAGCCTCTTTGTTTCAACAGCTTTACCCTTTTCTTAAGCTATTAGCCCAATTATATTGGGTTGGCCAAAAAAGTTTGTTTGGCTTGTTCTGTAAGAAGTTTTACTAGCACTTAGTTGTCTTTAACTTCATTCAAATCAATTTTGTTAAATTGTATTGTGACAGAGATCATATCATTGTGCATTTAAAAAGCTTATAAAAAATTGAATTTTTGTGTAGCTATTTTAATATTGAAGATGGAAGAAAATATACAACATTTTTGGCATATTATGCTTTTTATTATTTCAAGAAAGGTAATAAAAACAGCTGAAATGAAAAAAAAGAAGATTTGTGCAGTGTGTGGAAAAGGTACTGTGACAGATCCAAACGAGTCAAAAGTGGTTTGTGAAATTTTGTGCTGGAGGTTTCTCCCTGGACAATGCTCTGTGATCAGGCAGTCAGTTAAAGTTGATAGTGATCAAATTGACACATTAATTGAGAACAACCAACATTATATTACACAGGAGATAGCCAACATACTCAAAATATCCAAATCAATAAAGTTATTGGTGAAAATAAAAAATGTGTCTTACTTTATGGAAAAAAAAAACTACTCAGACTTTTAGTCAACCTAACAATATGGCTTTGCTTATTACACTGAAGTTATTTAAAAGGTAGTAGTGAAGATATGTTTGTCTAAGCTAAGGTGTTTCAGAACCCCTAAAAACCACAAACTCATCCATATCCTATTTCCCATGGCAGAGATATAAAATAACTTAGGCCAGGGCCAAAGTGGTTCCATTGGTTGAAGCATTGTCCTATAAACCAAAAGGTCATGGGTTTTGATTCCTGGTTAAGGAACGTGCCAGGGTTGCAGGTTTGGTACCCCAGCTGAGGGTGTGTACGAGGGGCAGCCAATCGATGTTTCTCTCTCACATCATGTTTCTATCCCTCTCTCTCTCCTTTCCTTCCCCTGTCTCTGAAAATCAAGAAGCATGTCCTTGGCGGAAGATAAAAATAATAAAATTTAGGAATACAAATTAGATTAAAACAATAAAGCCATAAGAATATATTACAATACCCTTATCATAAACAATAAGCTTCCTCCTTAATGGTGTTTTAATCAGCAAAGATATCATTTGTAATGGGTTTATTTCTAAGTTGCACAAGTGCAGGGTTGATCAAAATGAAAATCAAAAACATCATGAATAAGAATCATCTAATTTAAGAACCATAATCCTAGTGGATAGTGTGGTATCATGGTCCTATTTCAATGATGGTCAAGGAGGGTGAAGTGACATTTCTGCAACATCAGAAATGCTCTTATGATATTATCTGTGAGAATAAAAGTTGCACATCAAAAACAAATCGACTCATAAGACAGCTCCATTTAAAAATTTTTGAGGTAACTCTATACTCTTTTCTACAGTGGCTACACCAGTCTGCATTCCCACCAACTCTGCACTAGCGTTCCCTTTTCTCCACATCCTCGACAGCACCCGTTTGTTGATTTATTGATGATAGCCATTCTGATGGGTATGAGGTGATATCTCATTGTGGTTTTAATTTGCATTTCTATGACGATTAGTGATGTTGAGTACCTTTCCATATGTTCGTTAGCCGTCTGTATGTTCTTTGGAGAAGTATCTATTCAGGTCCTACACCCATTTTTAAAAATTGGATTAATTGTTTTTTTGGTGTTGAGTTATACGTTCTTTATAAATTTTAGGTATCAACCCCTTATCAGATGTATTAGTGAATATGTTCTCCTAGTCAGTGTGTTATCTTTTCATTTTGTTGATGGTTTCCTTTGCTGTGCAAAAAATTTTTAGTTTGATGTAGTCCAATTTGTTTATTTTTCTTTTGTTTCCCTTGTCTGAGGAGGTATATCAGAAAAAATATTGCTATTAGCAGTGCCCAAGATTTTACTGCCTTATGTTTTCTTCTGGGATTTTTATGGTTTCAGGTCTACCATTTAAGTCTAAAATCCATTTTGATTGTATTTTTCCTTGTGTATGATGAGAGAAGATGGTCTAGGTTCATTTCTTTCATGTATCTGTTTAACATTCCAGACACTTATTGAATAGACTGCCTTTACCTCATTGTATGTTTTTGCTTCCTTTTTCAAATATCAATTGACTGTAAAGGTATGGGCTCTCTATTGTGTTCCATTGATCTGCATGTCTTTTTTTTTTTTTTTGCTAGTGCCATGCTGTTTTGATTAGGATGATCTTGTAGTATAGTTTGATATTAAGTAGCATGATTCCTCCAACTTTGCTCTTCTTTCTCAAGACTGCTGAGACTATTTGGGGTATTTTGCAGTACCATATAAGTTCTTGAAATATTTGTTCTATTATAAAACATATTGTAAAATATGCCATTGGTATCTTGATATAAATTGTGTTAAATCTATAGGCTGCTTAGGATAGTATGGACATTTTAATGATGTTAATTCTTCCTATTTATAAACACTGTATATGCTTCCACTTATTTGTATATTCTTTAATTTTTTCTTTAATGTCTTATAATTCTCTAAGTATAGGTCTTTTACATTTTTAATTAAATGTATCCCTAGCTTTTTATTATTTGCTTGAAGCATATGTGAATGGATTGTTTTCTTGGTTTCCTTTTCTGTTAGTTCATTATTGGTGTATAAAATGCAACTGATTTCTGGATATTGTTTTTGTATCTTACTACTTTATCGAATTCATTTATCAGTTCTAACAGGTTTTTTTAAAGTGGAATCTGTAGGGTTCTCTCTATATAGTATCATGTCATCTGCAAGTAATTACAACTTTACTTCTTTCTTTTCATTTGTATGCCTTTTATTTCTTGTTGTCTGATTGCAGTGAGTAGGACTTCCAGTACTATGTTGAGTAAGAGTAGTGAAAGTGGACATCCCTGTCTGGTTCCTGATCTTAAAGGAAAGGTTTTTAGTTTTTGCATATTGAGTATGAAGCTGGGTTTGTCATATATGGCCTTTATTATGTTTAGATATGTTCCCTCTATTCCCCAGTTTGCTGAGAGTTTTTACCATAAATGAGTACTATATTTTATTAAATGCTTTTTCTGTATATTGATATGATCATGTGTTTTTTATCCTTTATTTTGTTTATGTTTTGTTTATTGACTTAAAGACATTGTACCAACCTTGCATTCCTGGAATAAATCCCATTTATTCATGATGTATGATATTTTTAATGTATTTCTTGATCTGGTTTGGTATAATTTTGTTGAGAATTTTAGCATCTATATTCATCAGGGATATTATCTGAACATGAAACACTAACATGAAACACTAATTCAAAAGAATATACTCATCCCTGTGTTCATTGCAGCATTATTTATAATAGCCAGGATTTTGAAGCAGCCGAAGGGTCCAACAGTAGATGAGTTAACAAAAAACTGTGGTACATTTACACAATGGAATAGTACTCTGACAGAAAGCAAAAAACAAAAAACATGAACATAGACAACAGTGTGGTGATTGCTGGGGGGGAGGTGGAGGAGGGTATAGGTAGAATAATTGCTGGTGAATGGAGACTTGACTTTGGGTGGTGAACACACAATACAGTGCACAGATGATATGTTGTAGAATTGTGCACCTGAAACTTGCATAATTTTATTAGTGCCACCCAATAAATTCAATAAAAGGGAAAAAAATTAGTTTTTGCAACAAGTCATTTCTACTAACAAGGTGTAGGAGAGATAGTGTTGAGCTAAAAGGGTCTCGGGTGGACTGTTCATACCTTCAGTCACCATGGTAAAAACATGTTCCATCCCAATTTTCAGCCATGTCAGAATAACCTTTTGTTATATTTGTCTTTTTCCGACTCTGGGAAATACATGTATAATATTTAGGGTTTCTTTTTATTTCTCCCTTTTGTGTTTTTTTTTGTTTGTTTGTTTGATTTTTGCTTTTGGATTTATAAGAGTTATCTATTGGGTTGGCCAAAAAGTACAAATGGTATTTTCCCTAAAATAATAGGCACGTTTTTCATTTTCATGAAAAAATTTATTGATTTGGATATTTTGAGTATGTCATCTTTCTCCTGCAAGGTGTAATGCTGATTGTCCTCAGTTAATGTCTCTATTTTATGGCTGTCAACTTCAACTGGTCTACCTGGCCACGGATCATCATCCAGTGAGAAATCTCCAGCTTGAAACTTCGCAAACCACTTTTGACGTGTTTCACAGCACCTTCTCCATACACAGCACGAATCTTTTAGATTTTTCCTTTTTTTTCATTTCAGTTGCATTTTTACCATTCTTGAAATAATGAAGCATAATAATATGCTGAAAATGCTCCTTACTTTCCTCCATCTTCAATATTAAAATGCTACACAAAAATTCACCAATATTGGTAAGTTATTTTTAATGCATGCCGATGTGACAGCTGTCACAACACAATCTAATGAAATTGGTTCGAATGAAGTTAAGACAACTAAGCGCTACTACAGGCATCTTACAGAAAAAAAAAACCCCACAAAATTTTTAGCCAACTCAATACATAGCTTAGATAGTAATCATTTGTTGGCTTTATGTATTGACAAATACCTTTTCCACGAGTCTTACTTTTTACTTTTTTGCAAACTGTTTTTTTTAGTTCCATATAATTTTATTAAATAGCTTTTGCACTTTTTAAATTCTATGATTACACATTTTCCCCCAATATTATTTGTATTGGTTTCAGGTGTACAGCATCAGTGGTTAGATAATTATATATCTTACAAAGTGTTTCACCTGGTATTTCCAGTACTCGCCTAGCACCATACGTGTTTATTGCAATATTATAGACTATATTCTCTATGTTGTACTTTACAGCCCTATGACTATTCTGTTGTTACCAACCTGTACTTCTCAATCCCTTCACCTCTTTCACCCAGTCCCCCAACCTGTATGAGTGTGTTTCAATTTTGTTTGTTTATTTTCTTCTTTAGATTCCACACATAAGTGAAATCATATGGTACTTGTCTTTCTCTGACTGACTTATTTCACAGGGCATAATACACTCTAGGTCCATCCACTATTTTTAAGTAAAGAGCATACCTATAAAAAGATAAATCATAAAGCCCACATGATGAATGATGATTTTTTTAAAGTAAACACTTTTGTGTAGCACCACCCAAATATTACCACACCTCAAACTTCCCTACTGCACTCAGGTCATTATTCCAGAGAAAAGGTAACCAATATTCTGATAACTCTAACAATAACTGATTTTTGCCTGGTCACTTTGACATAAATGGAATAATACAATATAAATTCTTTTGTATCTGGATTCTTGAAAAAATATAGCAGTGCTTGATTTCATTTATGTTGCTGCATGTACTAAGAATTTATTAATTTCAGTACTAAATAATCCATTTTTTAAACATACTATAATTTAGTTAGTCTTTATTGAAGTACAATTGAGTTATATTTCTGTGCAGGGCTATTGAAAATAAATAATGCTATGGACATTCTTGTTTATGTCTTTTGATACACACAGTATATGTTGCTGTTGAATGTTCACTTAGGGAAAGGAATAGTTGAATTATTGAGAGTATGTATACCTACAATTTTAGTAGTTACTGTCCAACAGATTTAAAGTTGCAAAATTAATTTTTACTCCCACCAGAAACATATGCTCATTCTTGTTCCCTGTTCCCCAACACACTGCTGTTGACAGTCTTTTTAGCTTCAGCCATTTTGGTGGATTTAAACAAGTATCATATTTTGGTATTAATCAGCATTTTCTTGATGACTAAATGTTGTTGAGCACCTTTTTATATTCCATTTTGATACTGACTTTTGTGAAGTGGCCATTCAAGTGTTTTTTTCCTATTTTATTTATTAGAGCACTAGCTATCTCTTGTTAATTTGTAGGGGTTTCTTCTGGATAGGAGGTCTTTGGTTGTTGGACTTACACATTTCAAAAAAATATTTCTTACTCTGAAGTTTGCATTTTCAGTTTCCTAATAGTGCTGTTTTGATGAACAAAAGTTCTAAATTTATTGAAGTAGAATTTTCCAATGTTTTTTATGGGTAAGTGTGCTTTTTTATTTTTTAGTAAGAAATTTTGTCCATGTATGTCATAAACACATTCTTTAAAGTTTCCTTCTATTATCTTTATTGTTTAAGATTTTATATTTAGGTCCCTAATTTAGCTGGAATTTATTTTTCCTAAGGAGTAAGGTAAGGTCAAAGTTCAATTTCCTCATAAATTGCCAGTTTACCCGGCATCATTTATTGAAATGCAGCCCTTTCTTCACTGCACTGTGGTCATAACTTTATAAAAAATCAGGAAACTTCATACACACTATAGACCATTATTCTATTCTGTTGGTCCATCTGCCTGCCCAATGTAATCATCAAACTATATTAACTGCAATTGCTTTTTTAGTAAGTTTTTATATCAAGTAGTGTAAGCCCTTTTTTAATCTTTCATTCACATTTTTTAGTGTTCTTGAAAATTTTCATTTTCATATTAATTTTGAATGGGCTTATTATTTTCTACCCCCAAAATCTCCTTGAAATTTTGATTAAACTTGCATTGTGTTTTTTAGATTTGTTTGGAGAAAATTGGTATTTTTACAATTCCAAAACTTCCAGTACAGAAATATGGTATGTCTGCATCTGTTTAGGTTCTCGTAATTTTTTTCAATAATGATTTATAGATTTCAGTGCAGAAAACATTTTTCTTAGTGTTTTCCTAAGTGTCACTTTTAAATTTCATGCTTATTGCTAGTATATAGAAATACTTTAAACTTTTGTATATTAAACTTACATCTAACAGATTTACTAACTTCACTAATTTTTACAGCTTATCTGTAGAATCTTTAGATGTTTCTAGATACACTAACCTGTTGTCCTAAAGATGAAACCTTGACATCTTTCTTTCTTTCCAACCCTCGTACATGTTGGAGGGTTTCTCACTGTAATTGTTAAGACCACCTGTCTTAACATAGGCCATAAAACCATAAAGAATAAAAGTGGTTTAAAGGGTACTTCAATAGGCACATGGACCACCTGAGGACCTTCTTAAAATGCAAATTCTAATTGAGTAAATCTGGAATAAGGCCTGGAATTCTGCATTTCTAACAAGCTCCCAGGTGATGCAGATGTTGTCAAGCTACAAACTTTGCTTTAAGTAGCAAGGTTATGGTGAATACCCTTGTCTAAATCCCAACACCAGGGATGAAGTGTTTAACAGTTCAGCTCCGAGTATGATGAGTACTAGAGATTTTGTTTGTTCATTTGTTTTGCAGCTAACATGTGTCATATTAAGACATTCTTATTTCTACTTTATTTGTTAGAATATTAACAAGTATTAGATTTTCTAAAATTATTTTGCTTTAATGCAATCATCATATAATTTTTCTGCAGTATTCTGTTAATATGAATTACGCTGATTGATGTTCCAGCTTAATCAAACTTGCATTCCTGAAATCAGCTCAATTAGGTCATGATACATTATTCAATTTATTGCTGAATTCAATTTGATATGTTATTTAGGACTTTTTTGCTTTGTCCATAAGTGAAATTAAAAAAGTAATTTTTATTTCCTTTAATATCCTTGTCATGATCTTGTAATACAATTTGGGAATTGTCTCTATTTTTATACTCTGAAATAATTTATATAAGAAGACTTTATTTCTTCCTTAAATGTTTCAAAGAATTTACTGATAAGATTTTTAGAGATTTGATTTATTAAATAGTTTTCAATTTGTTTTTTTTCTTTCTTGTATCATTTTTGGTAAAATGCTGTTTTCCTAGGATTTTTTCCTTTTACTTAAATTTTAAATTTATTGGCATAAAGATTTTTATGATATATTTTTATGATTTGAAGAATTTGCAGTAATTCCTTTTTTCTTCCTTAGATCAGGAATTTGTACTAGCATTTCTTCTTGATAAATCTTGCCAAATGTTTATAAAATTACACTATTCTTTTAAAGTAACTAATTTGTGGTATTGTTAACTCCATTTATTTATTTTTTTCTATTTCAGTGATTTCTATATTGTGTAATTTTTTTCCCTTCTATATTCTCTGGGTTTCTTTTGCTGCTCTTTTTCTACATTTTTGAAACAATATTTAGAAGTTTGGATTATGATCCTTCCAATTCTACAAATATAATGTATTGAACACTACAAATTTCATTCTAATTACCAGTTTAGCTGCATCTTACAATTTTGACATATCTATGCTTATTATTATACAAATATATTTCTATTATCTTCTCAGAATCCTTCTTTGATACTTTGGTCAATTGCTATGTTTAATTTTCTTAATCTTCAACATATGGACATTTTTAGGTTAATGATTTGCTATTACTTTCAAAATTGATCCTTCTATAATCAGAACATATATTCTAAATAATTTTCATTCTTTGAAAGTTTCTGGGATTGTTTTTAAGTCTAGCATATAGTCATTTTTGCTAAAAGGTTCATATACACATTTATCTCTCCCCTATGGTACATTTTTACTGTTATGCTGTTTTTTTTAATTATTTTTTATTTATTTTTATTCTTTAAAAATTTTTTTACGATGAACACATATCAAAGATTTATTTAACTCATTAATAGGTGAATAAGTTGGATGGTACAAAGCATGTTTAGTGAATATTTGAGGAAATTCAGTATTGTATTAGAGCTGGGGGAATATATAGATAGAGAGATTTTATTATAAACAATTGGCTCACAGGATTATGAAAGTGGACGTGTCCCAAGGTTTGTAGCTGCCAAACTAGAGGTCCAGAAGAGCTGATGGTATAGTTCTAGTTCCAGTTCAAAAGGCTGAGAGTCCGGAGAGCTTGGTAGTGTGGTTCCAGTCTGAAAGCCATCAGGTTTAAGACCCAGGAAGAGCTGATGTTTCAGTCCCAATACCTCAGCTCACAGGCAGTCAGTCTGTTATCATGCCTTTAATTCTTTATGTGTTTTAGGGCTCGAAAGTCTAACCTTATATTTTTTCCTAGTCAATATTCATTCACTTTTACCTACATATTTACCTTTACCTTGTTTTATTATTACTTTCTTTAGTTTTGTGTTTCTGCCTAGAATAAATTTTTGGACCTGAAAATTTCTTTAGTTTTTTTTCTTCTATTCAGATTTACTAGCAATAAATTAAATTATATCAGTGTTTGTTTATCTGTAAAAGTCTATTTTTACTGGCATTATTGGAAAATTATTTTCAAAGGTATAAAATTTTAGGTTGTCGTCTATTTTTTTTTTCTGTTCTCTAAAGTTGGCATGCTCTTTCCAATTGGCATCTACTGTTTTTATAGGATATTAGCCTTCTTTTTTATTGTTGCCTTCCTGAAGGTTACGTGTTTCATTCCCTTCTGCCTTCTTTTAACTTTTATATTTGCCTTTTCTTTTTTTTTAGATTTTGTTATGATGTGTCCAGGAGTAATTTGTGTTTTTCCTACTTAGTATTCATGTTGCTGCTTGAATTTTTGAGCTGATGTATTTTCATCATTTTGGGAATATACTTTTTGCCACTATCTTTTCAAATATTGCTTTTGTCATATTTTCTCTTTCTTGTTTTTCTGAATGTCAGTTATGTGTATGTATTAGAGTTTTTCACATTTCCAAACAATTTCTGGTATATTTGTTATACCCTTTACAATTTGATCTTTATGTTTGAGTCTGGATGTTTTCTACTAGCCCATCTTCAAGTTTACAAAAACATTCTTGTGCTATGTCTGGTCCACAGTCAAATCCATTTACTGGTTTTTAATTTTCATAATTGCAATTGCATTCTGAAATTCTATAATTTCCATTTTATTCTTTATGAATTTCAGGTTTCCAGTGAAATATTTCAATTTGTCATATATTGTATTAAAACATGATAATTATAGTTATTTTAAATTTAATAACTCCAGTGATTGGATCATCTGAAAATTTTGTCTCACTTTTTTTCTTTTGACCCTTTGTTATTCTTATAATTTTTTTGAACTTAATGACTATTTTTGTACAAGAAAAATAGAAAAGGCTCTGAAAGATCCATACCTTATCTTCTGATAGGGAGCCTGAGTTGGACCAGATCACCTTATTCTAAACAAGAAATGAACCAACTAAATTAAAGTTTTATGTCTCTTTCTACCTCATGTTCTTCCTGGCTCCCAGGCTTGACTCTTCTGTGTTCTATAATTAAATTGTCTAGGATCCTTCATCTATGGCAAAGTCTCTAGTACATATACCTTCAGCTCCTGAAGAGTACTGAAATCTTAAGTCCTTTGCAGAAACTTTTGCTTGGTTTCTTTGCCAATCACCTTCCTCAACATTAGACTTTGTCAAATGCTTCTAGGTGGGAATTGAAAGTGCCTTTTTTTAAATTTTATTTTTATTGTTTATGCTATTATAGTTATTTCTGCTTTTCCTCCCTTTTCCCACCTCCATGCAGCCCCACCCTCTACCTTCTCCAAGCCAATCCCCATATTGCTATCCATGTCCATGTTGTGCATAAATGTTCTGTGCTTAGTTCCTTCACCATCTTTCATCCTGTCCCCCGCCCTAATGTTTTTGGCAGCAAAAGGATATAGAAGCCAGTCTGTTTTCTATATCTAAACTTCTGCTACTCTTTTGTTCATTAGTTTATTGTGTTCATTAGATGCCCCCCATGTAAGTGAAATCACATGGTATTTTTCTTTAACTGACTGGCTTAATTCAGTAAGCATAATTTTCTCCAGGTCCATCCATGCTGTTACAAAGCAAAAGAGTTTCTTCTTCTTTTTTTTTTTTTACTACTGTGTAGTATTCCATCATGTAAATGTACCACAGTCCTTTGATCCACTTATCTAATAATGGGCATTTAGGCTGTTTCCAAACCTTGGCTATTATAAATAGTGCTGCTATAAACATAGGAGTGCATATATTTTATTGTATTGGTGTTCTGGGATCTTTAGGATATATTTCCAAAAGTGGAATTGCTGGGTCAAAAGGGAGTTCCATTTTTAATTTTTTAAGGATATCCCATATTGTTTTCCACCATGGTTGCACCAGACTGCATTCCCACCAACAGTGCACTAAGGTTCTCTTTTCTCCACATCCTCA